>OY968833.1:42340-642340 GCA_963695495.1 Hololepta plana | reverse complement strand
ATCTAGAAGAAATCTGAACAAAGCAATTAGTAAAAATTGAAGTTATTATCGTCGATGAATGATAATTATTTTTGTTGTAATTATGAAAGGTCGATTAATTTGATTGACTTAAGAAAAGTACCAAACAAACTCAATCGAAACCACTCAACTTTAAATCATAATTTCCTACGGATGAGGACAAAGAAGACATCTCGCGAGTGGTGACTATGATTGCAGCGCCATCTTCATGGCACTCGTCGATCGATGAGGAATGGTGATGCTCTGTGTTTCTTCTTCTTCTTGCCGCCACCGCGTCCACCGTTGTTTACCCAATCCTGATGCTTGTGCTTCTCCATGTTCTTCTTCCTGTTCTTGTGATGCTGATAAGCCCTCTTGCTCTTGTCGTGGCCGCCTGTAACCACGAAAGATGTTGCAGCGTTGAAACGAATCAGAACGATTCATTTCGTTGTTACCGTTATTGTTGCTAACGGCGACAAGATCTTTGTGTTCGTCGTCGTGCTCGTTGCCATCGTCACAGCGATGATAGATTTTATGATGTTTCATCGTGGTCACATGTGTGAGCGGCGCTGTCGATCCGCTCAAGTGCGATCGCATTCTGATAGGTGTCGCCGTCGTCTCCCACGGCAACCGGTTGATCGGCTGCGGATTCGTTTCAATACCGTTAACGATTGAAAAGTTTGTCGGACATTGTCTCGAGTCCGTAAACGTCACCGCCGCCGCTGAAGAAGCGTTGGGGGCCATCGTCGTCAACGAGTGATTGTGGTTACTATTATAGCTGTTATTACTGCTCGTAGATGGCGCTGTGTTGCTGGTGGCAGGTCTCGAGATCATCTTGAGATGGTGCCTCATGTCGTCCACAGATGATGCTATTTTTATTTGAATTTGTATTAATTAACTGATTGATTAGCGCACTTTGCCTTCAGATCGATTGTTGCTTTATCTCTCACGTTTTCGTCCTTGTTGCTATAGCCACCGATTGCGCTCAGCTCGCCCATCGATTGGAATCGTTGAGGATGGCGCGGGTCCTCATTCTTCAGCTCGTTTTCCGAGAAAACACAAAAAGGAAGTAATGACACTCGTACTGTTTAAATCAAATTGTCACGTATAATGGCGACACTAGTAACTTTCGAACATTCAATCGATGGTTAGTTCATATACAAAAGGAAGAAGTCAATGATAATTAATACTAACGAAAAATGCAGCATTTTGATGCGGACTAAATTGCCTCCACGATCCCTGTTCCAACGTCATAATTTCATTTTTGAACCGCGACTGCGACTGATCATGAACGGCCAAAAACTCCGTCGTCAACTGCTTCAATAGATCGGCCGTCACCGTTGCATCGATGTATGTGAACCATCGCTTCTTCTCGTGCAACAACGGAATCTCGCAGTTGGGCGATTTGCACGCCAAGTAGATGCACAAGGAGGCGACCGTCGTGGGCTTGTATCGAAGGCACATCGTGATCAAATGCAAATTGTAGCTGGCCAAGAAATACGATGTTTCCGCCACATTTCTACTCGCACGCACCAAATGGCAACAGCGCACCACGTGCGTTTGCGGATGTTCGATGGAAACGTCGAATCCGAGCGTTTGCAACAAAACGTTCTCGTTGAACACTAGATCGGCCGATTGGACACGATAACTAAAAAACAAAAACCAGGAGGATCTGTCAATTGACACAAATGGAAGCTATCATCGGTTTGACGGTGATACATCAGAGTCACCAGTTTCACGGTGCGCGCTGGAGATACGAACCTTTCCGATTTGAAGTCGCGGTCTTGCGCGATCTTGCACGAATGGAGGACGCGAACGATGTGCTCGAGTTTGCGCGGTTGCTCCTCGACTTTGGCCGCGAGGAAGATGACGGCGGCACCGATCGATTGCCATGGAAACTTGGAGAACGAGTGGAACACGTAGAAACGGTGCATGTAAACGATGGCGGTGTTGATGCACAATTGAGAGCTGCGTGTGGGAGTTGTCAAGGAAACACAGAGTACTTGATGTATTAATGGCAACCTTCATTTGTTCAAGTATGGTTATTCGTAGTCTAGACAATTTGTAGCCTAGGTTAATTATAGAATATGTGTGTAATTTCAAAGTGAACTATAGACAGAGAAATCCGTCTGTTAACAGGCAAATAAATCAAGATATTCCATAGATTAAAACATTTGTAGGTTAAACAGCTAACAAAGTTATTCAACATATAAATGGTTGCTTGACCAAAGACATAGCTTAAAAGTTGCATAACCTAAGCTAAGCTAACTGACAGTTCAGTCAAATTTGTAAATGAACCAAGAAAAGGATACACGGCCAATCGTTGACCCACGTCCTGTATGAAACTGGCCGCTTGTTGCCTGTAGGACAATTCCTCCTTCGCCTCGCAACCGTAAGCGCGCGACGGCGTGTTCTCCAATTGCTCTTTCGTAAAGTACCATCGGCCGTTTCCGGCTGCCATTACCAACTTACAGAAAACTACATCGACCTCAACTCTCGCCGTCTTTTGTTGTGGCTCTTAATCTCCGATGGTTGTACGGCAAATATCTTTGTTGACACTGACGATTACAATGATGCTGACAGTAGTAATGAGAGGATGACAGCGAGCGTAGCAACAGTGTCGTAGCACACTTTTGAATTTCGTTTCGTGTGCATGTTTTTATGAGCTATCAATCATGCAAACGCTCAGGAATTTCGACCGCTTCGCTAGATTGTGGGATTTATTCGCCGACTCGATCGAGTTGACGTACAAATTGATGAACTGCATCAGCGAGTACTGGTACATCGGATCGAGAATCGGAAGGTTGACAATGGTGTAGTACAAAGCGGCCAAACGGTCAGCGATGGGGCGGTAATCGCCGCGCGACCGCTC
Source organism: Hololepta plana (assembly GCA_963695495.1). Lineage (NCBI taxonomy): Eukaryota > Metazoa > Arthropoda > Insecta > Coleoptera > Histeridae > Hololepta > Hololepta plana. The sequence continues at coordinate 639,471 of OY968833.1, read as the reverse complement.
AATTTCCCGTTCGCTTGTTTTGCACCGATTTCCAGCGCCAACACTTTCGATTGATCCAATACCACGATGGCGCATTCGTCGTCTAAAACGTCGCCCTGGCTCTCGCAGAACGTGTGCAAGATGCGGCACGATTCTCGGCGCTTTGAACTACCAGCTCGTCGCGGGATTTTTGCAAATCGAGGCGGGACGTTCCTTTGCGACAACGATCCCCAGTAATTGGTCACAAAGGCCAGCCAACGTCAATGCAAAATTGATGACGGTCACGTTCGTGAAGATCTCCGGGGCGTAACATGTACAGGCGGAAAGTGTCGTTGTATTCAATCACGTCGTTCCCGAGCGTTTGTCACGGAGCGCCTAGTTGTAGTCGTCTGTTGCGCACGCGGTAAGATTTGATTGCTCAAAACGACGATTAACTGATCGAAGGTGAACGAGCGTTCGATTTCGCCCTTTACCGCATTACCGCCCTGTGCGGCGTTCACTTCTTCCCTTTGAACGTTGCTCGCTTCGTCTCTCTGCACGTTTTGCACTTTACCGCCCTGTGAGCTTACCGCATTGTCGCTTCGAGCGTTTACCGCTTTCACATTGATAAGCGTCTCCCGTAAATCGTACCCGCCGCGTTTAAAGAGCCGGCTGTATAGCGGCGTGGCCGCGTAGAGCGTACAGGCGATGCGATGTCGCATTCTCAGAAAACGCGCGTACTAAGCGGTACGTCCCAATCGCTTGTACGCAGCGACGACCGGATGCGGATCGCTGAAATCCAGCGGTCGGACGCGTTGATTGACGCCTTCCGCATGCGATGCCACGCAATATTCCGCGCGTACTTCCGCCATGACGGCCGTCAAAGCCGAATGTTACGTTCGTCGTCGCGCGTTAACGCGGGCGTCGGTAATTGGTCGGCGTGCGTAAGGAGGTTACGATGCGTAACTTTCGGAACGGTCGGCAGAGGCGTAAGCGTCGCTGCGTCTTTGTGACACGAGGGGTATTCGCGATTCTTCGCCGCGATCGTTTTCGACTGGAGCAACTTGAGGCGGCGACGATTGCTAACTTCACCGACACACTCCCAAAATAACGAGAGATCCACTCCATCGGTTGGCAGAAGCTTCAATTTGGCAATTGTCGTTAAATTCGGCCCCGACGAAGCGACGTGCGCGTCCAATTCGCGGCGATACTTGATTGCATCGAACTTGTCTTTTCGTTGCTTCTGTATTTTTGGTTGCGTTGCCGCTTGCTTTTGCTCGTTTTCTATTCTTTTTACTTTCGTCGATGACATTTTCTTATTATAATCCATTATTAATTGCAATCTTTTTATTTATTTATTTATTTTTTTGTAAAACTTCTTTTCCTTTCATAGCTAACTGTTGTTTCATTTATTTGACATTCACAATTGTAACCCTCGTCATGCAATTTCCTGTGTCTAATGAAGTTTGACAAACAGACGCATCCGATAAAATTCAACAGATGGCGTTGTTTGTCAATTGCTATAGCTACTGTGTAACTATTAAGAGGCGACACTACCTCAAATGCAAGCAGGAATACACCTTCAAAATCCCATAAGACTCCATTGAAACGTATGGGAGCAAAAATAGCCCTTAATATGGACTTAATATTTTATGAACCTGTACTAAGTTTTTCAGGAGGTAATTCCAGCGGGCCACTCACAGCCCGATTTTTGATTTTCGCTTTCATAGTTGACAAATTAAAAGAAAATGGCGAAAAAGAAGTTGATATCGCTTAAATGGAATTTATTCAAAAAAAGGGCTGTGAACAGGTGGTGGGCGATTTTTTTAATGAATTTTGGTGCAAGTACTTTTTAAAATAGTTCCAAGTTAATCGAGATTTTTGTGTACCTTTGAATAAATAATTTTACCCTGTAAAGTGCTGCCATCTCCCCATATTTAAATGCAAATTGTAAATTTGGCAAGGCAGCTTGTTATTAATAATGCAATTCTTATAAATTTTATTCCACTGGTTATAATACATTATTCATTCAACTTCTATCGCTACTTCTTCAGATCTAAAGGGATATTGGGTCACCGGAAAGATGTGTATTTGCGCGCATTTCAACAAATTTAAATTCAAATTAATTACCAAATAATTACTATTATGGCAATTATGCTATCCATGGACATGTTTTGAAGAAAAGAGATCTTTAGAATGTATGTTACACAATTGATAATGAACATAGTATAACTAAAAACATTTGTATTTTGTAAAACAATAGCAATTAGCAAGTAACCTTTATTCGTGCATTGAAATTACTCTTTCATTTCATTGGAAATATTAAAAATTATGCGAAATATTTGCAAGATCTCGTACAATAATTTCACTGAAAATTTCTTCATATATCAAAAGTCTCTAAGAAAAACCAAACTAAACTGCTAATATGAAATAGACATTTAAGGGCAATTATTTTAAGAAAGCTTGCAATAGTTCTACCGGAATAAAGTCCATCTCACAGTGGGATTGGTTCTCATTATAATGAAGATTGCTTTCAGGAAATATAGATGATAAATGTTCACTTAACATAAGTCAAGAGTTAAAATAGGTTATTAATTATGAATATTGAGCTTCCTGCTATTTAAAATTATTTTTCAATAAACGAACGCCTCAAATTTAAATTACGTAAATAAAGATGTGGACTTAAACAAAATTGGTGAAGAATATTTTAAGAGAGTTGCTCAGAACAATCGAGAAAAATTTAATAATACAGCATCGCATGGATTACTTAAAGTAATAAATAATTTAAAAACATCTTAACATTTATCTCAATGAAACATGAGAAAGTTTCCTTATTTTTTGTTTGTCCTGTAGAATTTGAGTTTATTTAGATGTTATCTTGACCATTCTTACTGAATTAATTTTGTGAAGAAACTGTTGTTTTATTATAAAATTATAGCTTCATATATATGTAATTTATTAAGTTAATTTCATAAGTGAACAAGTAACAATTATTTCGAATTTAAAATCTCATGCGCTACTTTATGCGCGGTACGTCGAAATATAATTGTTCAGCAATAGTTTCGTAAATTAAATCGTAAGAGTGTTGGAAGTGCGATAAAATAAAAGTCGCAAAAAGTAATTAATTTAATGAGTGTTCGTAATCAAGAACTGTTCTTCCACATATTCGTATCGATTTAGTGACCAGCAACAATAACTACGATTATCCTTTATTAGTGCGCGTATTCGAGCCTCCGAGCGCGAGACGTATCGCTTAGAATTGTTCAGGTCGAGGACTAGGGTATATGTCTCCGATGGAGACGTAAGACGACTGTTTGTTTACATCGGAGTTGATCAGCTGGTACTGTCGCCTCTTAAATTTTGATGAACGGAATTCAATGTTAAATTATTATAAAAATGTAGTGTGAAATTACAATTGGGAATGCGTGTTTAAAGATCGAGTGCGTTTGGTCTTATTCGTACAAATCTTAAATGTAGAAATATATTGAATATATAAAAACGTAAACTAACAATGAGGATAATAAATAAATGAAAACTAAATGCGAAGAAAACAACTATCTAGATCTTAAGCCTTTCAACCGCGCGGTCTTATTACGAGTGGCGCTAGAAGTCGATGGTGTCTCGTCATCATTGTCAGCCGTCCCAGTTGCATTAGTGTTCTTGGTCTTCTCAGTCTTCTTCTTATCGTTAATTTTGTTCTTGTACTTTAACATTTCGGCCGTCATAGGAATTCGCTTAATTCTTCACGTGACTCATCGACTTCCTCATCGATTTGATTTAAATTCGTCAACGAGCGCGACAATCGTTTCACGTTCCTCTTCGCAGTCCTCAGCGACGTTGCTTCTAAATCGTCGGCAACCGTTTCGCCGTTAGCAGCCGTCGTTCCGTTTGTTAACGAATTCTTATTCGCACGCGTTCTGATCGGCGATTTCGTACGTTCGGCCGATTGAGATTCGCGCATTTTCTTGCGACGCACGGCCGGCGCTTTCCTTTTACGTTTGGTCGGTGTTCTTCAACGTGAGTTTAAACGTTTTCCTCTTCATATCGCTCACGAGTACACCTTTGAGATGCGCGTAATAGGGATCGGTCTTAAAATCCAACTGTTGCAAATACTCCATGTAATCGACGAGGCTCTCTGGAAAAGTTGCGTTAATGCGGAACGGTTCTCGTTTAAGAATGTAATTTTATGTCATACTTGGCGGTTGCGAGTCTTTAAAGCAAGTGCCGAAGAATTCGCTTGAATCTTTAATGTACTTCTCTTTGCCTTCCTGGACATATTTGACGTCTTTCAATTTGTCCTCCCATGGCAACTTGCATCCCAGCCATTGTACGAGATTATAGAACAATATCTCTAAATCGCCTCTTTTTGTATCTACTGAAAATTACATTTAAATATGTAATAATGCCAAAATTACTACACATCGTTATCATAGATACCTCCTCTATGTGCATCAATACTTAGAGGTATTCGATGGTGCCATTGTGAGCCTTTTTTGGATCCGGCTTATAAACTTTACCCGTAAAATATCGACCGGCCAAACCATAATCCAATAAATATACGTGATTGCAATTGTTCGAACTTGCGCCCAATAATACATTTGTTCTTTTAATGTCACCATGAATGTATTGTGAATATATTCTAAAATATCAATCTGAAATTTTACAGTTAGAATTACTTTCCAATTAGAATTACAACTGTTATCACTTACAGTCTGAATGCTCAAGCATAAAACAGTGTCTAATGGAAATTGGCGGCCATTATTCAAGAACAATTTCCATATATATCATTGCCAAACTTCTCTATTACAAGGAATCTATATTTCACATCTCCATGTACATGTGATCCTGATCCATAATAATGCGGTATATATGTGATTGCATATATTCAAGTACTGAAAATGACTATAAATTAACACAATCCAAATAGAGCCTACTTTCTTAGTGCCTTGCCATCTTCCTTCTTGCAGTGTCTCATGTAGAAATGCATCTCAACAAATAATGGACCATTTTCATGCGGCTCCTACTCGAGAGACAATGTGATCAATGATTGTGTACTCAACCTATTCTACCTTAATACTTACAATTTTAATTACATAACACAACTTGGAATTATCTGATTGAACTCCTTTAGCAGAGTAAAACTCGCCAAAACCACCTTTACCAATTCTCGCCCAACGGCAACGGTTCCGGCATTTTAAATGCATTTCTTTTCCTTCCTCGCTTATTTTCCATAAGTTTTTCAAACAATTACCAAAGTCGACAAACTTAAAACCGAAATGCGCAATTGCTAAATGAATTGGGCGTCCACTTGCTGGCTCTTGGGCAGAATAGATGGGTTTAATGCGCATTTATTTCGCGCATGTGTATGAAGTACTAATTCGAAAACAAAGTGTTGTTTCGATTTGAATTAGCGCACTTCTCCGCAATAAAGACGCACATTTTTTATATTTTAAGCAATAAGATGCAACTATTTAAGACTACACATATAATACATGATTTTATTATAAACAACTCTAATTTTGAAGAATCTTTTGGAAAAAATATTCTCCCTACATTTACAAGAAAAAATCAGAACAAACCAGAACAAATTTACACAAAAACACCAAAAACTTACAAAAATATTTAAAAGAAAAAATCAGAACTATTAAATTTTATAAAGGGAACAGATGCGACAGCCACGAAAAAAGCACGTATAAGGAACAATATCACAAAATAACAAAGAAGCATATTTTTTGGAGGGATTCAAGAGATTCTTCAAAATCACAGTTGCTTATAATAAAAAAAATTATTATATTATACACATAGTTCCATGTGCGTCTTTATTGTGGAGAAGTGCGCTAATTCAAAACGAAACAACACGATGTTCTCGAATTCGTACTTCATACACATGCGCGACATAAATGCGCATTAAACCCATCTATTCTGCCTTAACAAACATAATTGATTAGCGAATTTGGCGCCCACTTGTTGACAACCGTTAACAAACCCGTGGAGCCCTCTGGTAAAAAGAGGCGCAATACACTTAGCGGTTGCAAAGTCAGATAACTTCATTGTTTATAAAATTTATTGTCGACTGTTTCCGTTTTCTTTGAATATAAATTTTCATTTGAAAATCGCTCAAAGGTAATGTATTAAAATGCTATTTATGCGTATCGTTTTAATTGTATAATCTTATCACGTTTCGGACAGCATCTAATTGGAAATCTTGCAATTAACAGAAACTCGTAAATAATATTTAATCAGTTAATTTGGACAATATTAAATAGTTTATTTTGTTATTTGTTAGAAATGTTATCTGATTAATTCCCATTTGGTTTTTAGTCATTGTCAACATTCTTGCTCTTCTCAAACATTGTAATGAACCAAAACACAGAGGGAAGGAATAATGTGATTGCCGGTGTTTGTGTTATCGGTGGTGATGGTGGCAGCAGCAGCAACATCACGAACGGCCCATTGAATGGCGTTAGTGATGTGCCCTCTTCGCTGTTGACCAGGCTATGCAACTCCAGATAGGAAAGTGTCAGAATCACCGCCGCCGGGGGATAGTTGAACTAAACGTGGTTTAAGTTTAAGCTGTGGGTTCATGTATTAAATACTTATGTCTAACTTTGTTTTGAATACTCACATCTCACTCTTCAAGAATTCTTGTCGCTTCTGTGACACCCACACGTATAGAAATATATAGACATACATTGCGCGCTATAATGTATTTTTGTTTAGCTATATACCGTACTATTATATAATAAAACATTAAAATTACTATTAATAAAGACTTAAAATGTATTTTACTTCCATATTTTAATGCGTGAAAAAAAATCCAAATCACCTTAGCTTTTTACAAATAATAAAGCCGTAGGTACTATTTTCGATTCGCTTTTTGTTAACGTGGATCGCCAATAGCCCTATACATGCATGCACTTAGTAATGAAAGCAAGCCAAAATAAAGCAAATTAAAAATTATGATAATTTCGAAAATTATAAGAAGTCCCTTTTCCTGAGATAAATAAAAGGTTTTGAAAGCTAAGGAAAATAAAGAATTGTGCAAAATTTCTCATACTGTTTTCGAATGTTCGGTACACATCTACCAGTCAAAATTAATACCGTGTATTACTCGAAATATTTTTTTTTATGCAATGCGATGCGATGACCATATGCCTTGAAAAAAGTGTTAATAAAGTCACTGACTGATGCCCATTGCCCATTATAAATTTTTGCCTGGTACATTGACATCAAATATATAAACGCGCTTTTCAGAGAGCGCAAAATCGGAAAGTGCGACTTGTAATCGAATTACAGGTATTTCCTGTAAATCAAATTTTATTAATATGTAATTTAAATGGTAATAGGTAATTAATCTGTCGTATGTAAAACGTAACTTTTTTAACAGTTTAATTTCTTTGTGCTTGCTTTTAATAATTTTTCAGGCTTTTTTGTGGAAAAAAAAACGAAACAATGCTATTCACCACCTTTATTATACATAATTTTATATTTACCTTGTACAAGTTTAAAATGTTTAAAGAACTACATGCAGTTCTATCACATGTGATAAAGCCGCATTTTTGAAAATATTATTAATAAAGGTGTGTATTTTGAAACTTATTGAGAATCGAACCCACAGCGTAATTTCTTTGTTAAAGTTAGCTACTTTATTGAAAATGGCGGTGCCGCTGGAGGATATATTAATTATTTTCGTTTGTCCATGGCTTGTTTTATATAAATCGAATCATTGAAAGATTAAAGTTTCAATAGCTCTGTGGTTATAAACATAGGACTCGAGCATTCGGAGTTGTGGGTTCGAATCCCGCTACGAGTCTTATACGAGAAGTTTTGAATTTTTTTTTTCTTTTTTGCAAGATTTGGGTCATGCGCAGAATAGCTTTTGCTTTCGAGTGTTCAATCAGAGCTTGGAATATCACCCAGCGGCACCGCCACCATCGCTTATTCTTTTAACTTTCCCGCCTTTAACTATTCATTTGTAGTTTCATAATCCCGCAGCGAAGGCGTTTCGTCTGAATTTTTTAACATGGAATGTACACATCCTTTATATATTATCTTTATCTCTTACGTCTACAATTTGTAAAGTTTTAGTGTTTCAACTTTCAAAAGTTTGTTACAATCTATGAAGTTTTATTGGTATAACTTTCAAAGTTTATTTTTACAATTTATGCTGTTTTATTACAATTTTTAAAGCTTTATTGTTAAAGTGTACTAAATTTTATTGTTACAAATTTAGTTTTTTTGTGACAATTTATGAAATTTATTGTTAGTTTTTTTTAATTTATTGCTGTAACTTTCAAATTTAATTGTTACAATTTACGAAGTTTTTTATTACAATTTTTCATGTATAGTTGCTTTAAATATCAAAGTTACATTGTTGCAACTTCCAACAATTTATTGTTACAATGTACGAAGTTTAATTGTTACAACATTCAAAACTTTATTGCTAAAATGAAGGAACTCTTATAAATATCATAGTTTATTGTTACAATTTACGAAGTTTGATTGTTACAACTTTAAAAACTTTATATTTATTAGAATGTACAAAGTTGTAGCGTTCAAAATTTTTTTGTTACAATTTACCATGTTTTATTGTAACAATTTTGAAAGTTCTTTGATACAATTTGCAAAGTGTTCTTGTTAGAACATTCAAACCTTTATTGCTGTAATCTTAAATCTAATATAATCAAAGCAAAAGTCACCAAACAATCGTACATTCATAAATTAATATTGACCAAAAGGTAATTTAATTCGCTTGGTTTACTACTTAAACCTAACCACAAGTTGTTTGAAGTCGTTCGAATTTTAAAGTTAAAAAAAGGGAAAAAACTAATAACCAAAAAATATTGGCAAAGTGGCAATTTATTCCTTATTAATTTCTAATCAAAGCAAAAATCACCAACCGATCGAATCGTGCATTCCGAAATTAATATTGACCAAAAGGTAATTTAATTCGGATGCCATCACGAACCGTTTGGCTTAGTCAAAACCCCCGCCACCCCAAACTCAAACCCTAAGCAATTTGTATGGAGCCGTTCTTGTAGAAGAACCGGTCGTCTTCTGCCTCCGATTCCTGATCGCGCCCACAAACTTACCATTTTGGAACGTTTTGCTGACGACGCTCATCGCCGAAATCCCGCTGCTGGATGGACAATCCATCGGCACTCGATGGATCATGCGGACGACCTCTTTGGCGACGTTCCTACCGAAGACACCGCTCGATTGCTGCCTCACCACTTGAACACCAACTTTGGGATTCACCACCAACTCTCCCCGCTCGCGGCGGCGTCTCCTCAACTCGCGCCGCACACGTCGCCGCAGAACGCTATCGCTTCGGCAAATCCTCGACCACGAGAGATTCACCAAAGCCGCACTCACCAACGAATCCGCGTCCAGCAGCCGCAAGATCATCGTCGACAGTTCGAGCGGTAACTCGCTCAGATCCGCTTCCGCACTCTGGTACAACGCACTCGAAAACAATTGGAACACCATTTCGACTTTTGTTTTCGCACTTTGATCACTTCACTAATCAAAATTAGACTGATTAAGGTGGCGAAACTGGGGGCTATTTATATGCGAATTATTGAATATTAATTAGGCGGAAATTGTTCCGGTTGGTCACGCGTGACAATTATTGGCGCGTGGTGAAGCGGAAACGAAGAATTGGCAACCGGAAGAAGAACGAAGAAGCGGATTCTTGTTGCCTCGTTTATCGGGGGTACGATCGATTTGATAAGTTTGCTTTGTAATTGAGCGGTTTGTAATTAAAACAGTTCTAATCAGTTGGCCGCAAATTGGGCATTGCCATTATTATTCCGCCGCATGTAATCGATTGTTGTATTGCGTTTGACACAATCGATGTGGGCACATTGGAAAAGGAAACAATTATTCGCTCTTCCAATTAAAACACGTAACTTTTATGCATTCGAATTCGATTGTTGATCAAAAAAAGTCCAGTACAAGAAGTGACTAGTGAGTTCCAACATGAGTTTATTGTAATTTGTGCAAAAATGCAAAAGAAGAGAAGGGTAATTCTATAGGAAGACAAAATTTGAAGCAAAGGAAATTCTCAAAATACGAATAAATCTCGATGTAATACTCACAACTGAACTCTAATTAATCGATCTCTAATGTTTCTTTCTACATTTAGCGACTTTAAGAGCCCTAAAATACGCTTTTTGCAATTTGAGCAACAATGTAAAAGTAGAGAAGGGTCCTCCTTCTATAATAAGGCAAAAATTGAAGAATAGAAGATTCTCAAAATACGAATAAATCTCGATGTAAAACTCACATTCACGAAATTCTTTTCAATGTCAATGCCAAAGCTTTATCGTTTTCAACGATACATTCTTTTATATAATATATCTTTCCAATTTTATTTCTACACTTTGTAAAGTTTTATTGTTACAAGTTTCAAAACTTTGTTACAATGTACGATGTTTTATTGTTATAACTGTCAAAGTTCTTTGCTACAATTTGCGAAGTTTAATTGTTACAAATTTTAAATCATTATTGCTACAATCTATCACGTTTTATTGTTATAACTTTCAAAGATTCTTTTTACAATTTGTGAAGTTTTATTGTTACAACTTTTAAAACTTTATTGTTACGGTGTACTAAGTTTTATTGTTACAAATTTCAGTGCTTTTGTGACAATTCATAAAATTTATTGTTATTTTTTTTAAATTTATTGCTACAACTTTCAAAGTTAATTGTTAGAATTTACGAAGTTTTTTGTTACAATTTTTGATGTATAGTTGTTTTAAATATCAAAGTTACATGTTGTCGTAATATTCAAAATTAATTGTTACAATTTTCAATGTTTTTTTCTGTTTCAATTTACGAAGTTTAACTGTTGCAACTTTCGAAGTTTATTGTTACAACTTACAATGTTTAATACCAACTTTTCAAAACTTTTCTGTTATTTTGTTTTGCAATTTAATAGTTATAATTTTCAAAACTTTATTGAGTCAAGTCATGAATTTTTCTTGTTACAGCTTTCAAAGCTTATTGTTAAAAAAATTACGTGTAATTGTTACAAATTTACGAAGTTTTTTGCTACAATTTTGAAAGTTTCATTGTTATATCTTTCAAAACGTTATTGTTACAACTCTTAGCTGAAAACACTAAACAAAAGTTAATACCAAAACATCGTTATCGGAACTTTGCCATCATCGATGCCCACCCTCATCGCGTTCATAACATCCATTTCGAAGGTGCACAGTTTCGGTGCGAAACTAATTTCCGTCGCGTCGTCGCCCCTCGTATCCTTCGGGTGTTCCTTATACGTGGACTTTGACTTGATCCTCTCTTCGGTAGTGGCTGGGATCGGTACAATTCGTCCCGTCCGCAACGATACACGAACCCTTTGACCGTCATCTGTGTAGCGCCACTCGATCGATGTCACTTTAAAATCGGACGGATCAACGAGCGCGATCTCATCGGTGACCAATAGCGGCCGCTCCTTTTGCACAACAATGCCTGGAAATACACGCTTCTTACGACCGAGAGTCGTCAATACGCGATCGGTTCGCCGAAGTATTTCTTGTGCCAGCGACTCGGTGCGCTATCATTACAGAACTCTGCCGTCCATGAGCGCTCCAAATCGTAGCGGTAATTTTACGCTCGACGCGTACGTTCGAGGGATAAGAGGGTGTCACGCGGTCGGATTGCGCCAATAGACTTGCTCGCTCGAACGTTTTACGTAACTCGCCGGTAGATTCGAGTAGTCGTTGGAGTAACGGGCGCCACCGCGGCCGAAGCGCGACAACAAGAAACGCGTGAAACACATCATGTCTAAGACACATTGATCGTCCGCAATCCGACACAAAGGGTGCGTTTCAAAAGTCTTAGCTTAGACTTTCAACAATAAACACGGTTGTTCCAGCTATTTTCACGCTCATGGAATTGACGTAAATCAATTAAAAACGAATTAGCCTACAAGAGGGAAATTGTAGGGCGTGTAGACTGCGCCATCTATGAACCAAAGGCTAAACACTGCCTGGCCGCAATTTGAAAGTTGGGTTATTTCTCGAGAGAAGTCAAATTTGAATTTCCGGTAAAAATGATGATATTGAAGATGATTGCTTGAGATTTGAATGGATAAATAGTTTTATTAATAATAATAAATTGAAGCTAATAACAAAATCAGGTTTATTCTGTGAAACACATTCTTCATCGACTAAATTCGATTCCGTCTGATTGATATAAGATCGAATACGGATCACTTGATCGTATAATTTCTGCTTGTCCACAATAATAATCGATTGTTAACAAATGTTATGTCGCTTTTCGGTCATATTTTCTATCATTCTTTACGCATCCACCTGATAAATTTGTGTTTTGCTGCTTTTTACCTTACTCGCAATTAATGCGAATTAAATTCGTAAAGATTATACGTTGCTCGCGATTAATTGATGAAGGTATGCAAAAAAAACTACCGTCAGTTTTGTATGGCGTTAGAAAATGTCAAAGTTTTAAAAATTAGCTTTCAAGTTTTAAAATCCTGACATTACGTTTCATTGATTTTAATTGTACTTACGCAATAAAAAAATGCAGGCAATTTGTGTCCGCTTGTCTCGTAATGCTAAAATTTATATTGCTCGATTCAAATACTGTTTAATTAGTTAATTTTCATTGATTTTTATCAATATCAATTGGGTTAATTCAATCGACATTGTTGATCGTTTCCATCGTGAAGCGAGCGAGGCGGCAAACTTTTTAAATCATCTGTCACTTGAGATATTGACTGTCATTGGTGCTAAGGAAATTGACCATTGTCACAATGATTTAAAACTTTATCCTTTTGTTGTCTGCGTTGCCGTTTCTGTCATTGTGATATTGACGTTAGTACTACAAATTTAAAGGGCAAATCAAAGATGGCGCTGTTGCGCAATCAACGAGCCATCGATCATCGCGTCGCCGTCGTCATTGCTTCGAGCGGTACCATTTCTAGACTACGCGCCATCTCTCGGTAACGTCGTCGTGTTCGTCGTCGATTATTCCCATGGAAACGTGGCGAAAGGACGGCGCGTGCACATTTCGTTTGTGCATCATAACTCAAACTCAATTGGCTGTAAGATGGCGCCGGCGACTTTGACCACCACGATCGCGAAAGAAGATGGTGTCGTACGAGGGTGGCGCATTGATTCGAGCGTCCACCATGATAGTGATTGTCGGCGGAGCGTTCGTTGGTAACGATAGTGGTGTCGTTGCTGTTGCTGCTGTTTTTGATCCAGTCGGCATTCGTGCATCGGAACTTCTTCCATAGCCGCTGTAATGATCTAAGACAGATGACATAATAATAATTACAAAAAGAAAGAAACAACAAATATGCACGATTTAAGTTAGAAATTAAGATGGCCGAGGTAGAATTTGACGTTTAAAACATATAAAGCTACAAATATGAACGATTAAGTGTAATTTTGCAGTCTCTGTGCCTTTATTGCGCAATTAGAAGTATTCGAGAATAATTTTCCATTCGCCGCAAAGGTGATCGCAATAGATTTTTATGTAGATGATTTGATAACAGGCACCAATAATATTCGATCGGCAATTGAACAACGCGACCAATTATCTTCCTTGTTAATGAAAGGATGTATCGAGTTAAGAAAGTGGGCATCGAATGTTCCCACAGTCTTAGAGGGAATTCCAGACAAATAGAGCCACAATAAAATAGTTAATTTCCACAAAGAATGTTCTGTGAAAACGCCTGCCTTAGAATGGAACCTCCGACCAATTAGCTTTTCAGAATTTAAAGGTGAAATCGATCAGGAAAAAGTAACAAAGCGAAATATATTGTGGAAAATTGCGAGTGTTTTCGATCCTTTGGGTTTAATATCGCCGATATTAATACATGGCAAAATTCTAATGCAGAGTATGTCGAAAAACAATGTGGGTTGGGACGCAGCGCCCACCACGGACATTTCCGAAAAATGGAACGCATGGCAAATTAATTTGACTTAAACGTCACTGATATTTATTTGTGGGCGGACTCCACCATGGTTTTAGCTTGGTTAAAATCGGAGTCGAACTTATATCAAACCTTCGTGGCAAATCGCATCTCAGAAATTCAAACTAACGGAAAAATCTTATTGGCGTCATGTGCGCAAACATGATGATCCCGCTAATGTATTGTCGCGAGGCAGCACTGTACAAGCGTTAGCAAACAACGTTTTATGGTGGCATGGCCCGAGTTGGTTAACGAGGGAATGGAGCGAACCGCCCATTCTCAGGGAAATTGAATCAAATGTGCTTCAAGAGCGGAAACGAATCGCATGTATAACAACGAAAAGCCAACAAATGAGATATTTAAAAAATTTCGAGTTATAATCAATTGCTACGAGTTACGGCGTATTGTTTGCGTTTTATAAATCATTGCCGGAAGAAAGTTCGAAGGCTGCGGCAGCATTTCTGGCACAGATGGTCCCAGGAATACGTTGCAAACCTTCAAGAACGACACAAATGGCGCCAGCAGGAGTCAGAAAAAATCCAAAAGCGCCAACTAGTGTTGCATAAACGAGGACAATTTGCCTCCGCTTCAATGGGCAATCGTTAATTCTGTTAACGAACGCCGGTCCTTCGAAAAAAAAAGATGTAGAATCGGCAAGTTTGGGTTTTCTTGGCTATAGATAAATTAACAATATCAATGATCGCCTTGATTTGACCTACCTTTAGCAAATTTGATACGAAAAGGGAAAAATCTCCCTTATTAAAGCACTCAAGTACTTCGCATCACTCACATTTTATTGTCGTATTATCGTTATTTGTAATTAGTTTTAAACGTGTAAATAAAGTTTAATTAAGTTTACACGTGTTCATTCATTGGTTCCGAAGCCAATAGTTCGGTGGTCCTTCCAGAAGTAGAAGCAAGCGACTCAGACATTAAGTACGCAAACAACATACTAGAGTGCATAAATCCGCAATTATTAAAAAAAAGTAATTAATAATTTTTTTTTAATATATAATTTATGGAACTATAAAGTTTTAATTATTAACTTCTAATGGTTTCTTTTTCAGTCTCATATTCTCTATAGGTGAAAATCGCCCTCACAAATTTCTTCTTTTAGCGTATCGAGGAATTAATTATTACAAAAAATTAAGACGTTAAAAAAAGTCAAATAGGTTTGTAATAAATAAGCAAAAATATTGCAGGGGAATAATTTTATGAATGAATCAATTCATAGATGTCGAGAAAAATGCAATTTCGTTTCGAATAAATGCTAAGATCGGACGAATCGCATATTGTTTTATGGGTGTCTAAATAAGCTTTTACTACAAAATTTTTGTATCGAAAAATAGTGCTTCATATAATGATATGACTATCGAATATGGATGTTTCTTTTTTTATCGTCAATTGATTTCGCTTGCCAGATCCATCATCCAGCAAACTTTAGGTACATTTCGGCTTTGTGATTATTCGGTATTACAATGGAGGAAAATATGGACATGCATTTCCAACCGGGGCAACGTACATCCCCAATTCAGGTAATGTATTTTTATAAAACTTATTCCTATCAATTATAATGTGACTAGTGTTCTCTTACAGGTAGTTATAATAGAGGAAATTAGAAGCGTGGGGGAGGAACAACTTTTGTTGTCCCGGGAGGAGCGGCCGTCGACAACACCGGCCGAAGAACTTCCCCGCGGCGAAACCTCGACGCCCGGCGCGAACAAGGCCGCAGAGGAAAAGAAAGCCGCCCCGCCACAAAAGAAGGAAGCGAGGCCGCCACCACGATTTTTAAATATATTCAACGAGGGGACAGTTTTTACAATTAGTTCAGTTCAGTTTTTATATATATTATTATTTTATTATATTAATTATTATATTAATACTGTATAATTTTATTATATTAATATTGTATTATTTCAATCGGTCTATTTATAGATAAGGTAAGTTGGCCCAAAACTTTACCCAAAAATTCTGCGTTATCAAGAGATTTTGTTTCCTTTATCAAATTTTAATATCGTTTCTATCCCGTACATTCTGTAGGATGAAAATTTTATTGTTGAATGCTTAGATGATCGATTTCATTTCAAACCCTGTCTTACCCTAACCTAAAAAAAAAAAGATCGCAAAGCCACGATTTTCAATTTATTTTCAATATAGAATCCTCGGGTTTTGCTCGAGTCGTTGGCTGTGGTTCAGAATCTCTTCGGATTGATCTCTCACAAAAAGAACGTGACCCGCTGATTCCTGAATATTGTAACTTTTCATCTAGCGTAGCCATCAGCAGCGATGTTCTTCTTCCGGAAACTTCGGTTCCATTTGATGTTGCTAATGTCGACGATAACAAAAAGATTTTTATCATTATTAGGGACCGAGTTACCGGTCACGTTTTTAACAGTGTAGCGACGCAATGTTGTCCGCTACACAGTATCTTAATTTTCGATAACGGTAACTTGGAGGTGGAGACGAGAGATGCCGTGTATGAAACCGAGGAAGCGCTGGCAGCAGATATTGATGCGCTTCAGGAGGAAATTGTCCTCGATGAAGAACGGGGTTTCGTTGATGATTATACCGAAATCGCCGTCGCTGAAATTCAAAACGCACAGAATGATGGCCGTTCGCACTTTGTTGACATTTCTTAACGGCGACATTATAGGAAATACAAATGTTGCGGATCATGATGTCGGTCGCATGACAAACGCATGCTCCAAATGTAAAGCCACTTTTCTTTACCGGCGAAAAGACGGTCACTGGTAAATATAATAAATGTTGCGCAGACGGAAAGGTCATGCTTCCAACATTAAGGGAACATCCAGATCTATTCTTAGAGTTGTTCGTCGGATATCACCCTCTTTCTGACGAATTTCGGAAAAATGTGATAGTGTACAATCACGCATTTCAATTCGTTAGCACGGAAACTAGCCTCCGGTCGATACCGGGACCTGGCCCCTACGTGTCCGCCTTTCATGGTCAGATTTTACATCATTATTATGACATTAACCTGAACAGGCAAGAACAAAGATACGGGCCGCTTTATTATCTGGATCCCGGACACGCGGCACGGCACCAATGCGACAACAATGGGCAAATAATAGGCCTCGTACGAAGTGGTCTTGCTAAGTGCTCATCAGTATCGTTACTTGCGTAATGTTTACGAGGAGCAAAGCAGAAGCAATGCTGGCATGATGCCGAGAGTGTGTATGGAATTTGTCGGTCGCAATCGGGATCCACGTAGTCGGGAAAGCGATCTTCCGAAAGTGAACGATGTGGCGGCAGTCGCGGAATATGACGAAAATAGGCCGCCACATCCAAATATGCGCGTTTTCTTCACCGATCGTGGTTCGGTCTTGAGAACGATTTTTCTGGAAAGCGAATATTGTGATCCACTCATGTTCCCGCTCTTATTCCCAAATGGAGAATTGCGTTGGCAGTTTAAAATGTATTCGATTACTCGAGATAGAGGTGTCAGACAGAATATTTCAACAATTTATCGTTAGTCCATACCAGAATGTCGAAGCAAATGTAATTCGTTATTTCCGAGCCTATCAAAATAAGCTGAAAACGGATAAATATACTGAATTAGTCGACTACGTGAAAGAACTTAAGGAGCATTCCCGGTTCTTAAAAAGCAAATCCGCCCCCGGATTTGATAAAATCCCCAATTTCGCAGTTAAATTCCTCTCAAAAAAAGCGCTCGTTCTTGTAGCGAAAATAATTTATTTCGATTCGAAGTGAATGTTTGCAAGTTTATCGTTTCTATTGCCAATTCTCTTTCATTTCTTTAATTTGAAAATATTATATTACGGTTGCAGCGTCACGAATAATTTTTAAATAAAAAATGACGAAAAGGAAATTTATTTTTGTGGAAGCAATATTTGTCTTCTCAACTTGCAGGTCAATAACAAAGAGACAAAATGCGATTACAGTAAATAGCATTAACGCAATGCTTATGCTATTGTTACGTTTGATACGGGTCAACGTTGTTTGTTAATTTCCTTAACTGTATGTGACACGGCGACAAACTTTATTATCATTTCAGTTAATATTTAAATAAAAATAAAAGGGAATTTTTATTTCATCACAACACTCGTTCATTTCGTACGTGCAAAAAATGATCAAAGGCTTACATTTTGGACGTATACGTTGATAAACCTCATTTCGATTTTAATCCCATTCGACTTCCATGCATACATTCGACCAATGGAAATCGAATAATAATAATGATTATTATTATTATTATATTATGTGTTTCGTGTGGCAAGTTTCGTCTTGTTTATGAAAAGAATGTGATGAAATGTTAAATGTGGAACATTAGAGTGTAATTGAAAAGTACCTCGATTAATTTGAAAGTTAAAAATTAACGTTTTTTCATGAAAGTAAACACTCGATGAACGTATTTATGTTGTACCGTGAAATTACTTTTTTTTTAATATGCTGATGGCACTTGTTTTAGACGAAGCAAACTTTTTACTCCATTTCTCTTTTAAACTTTCTTCTTTTCCTTAATTTAATATTTATTATACGTATGTAAATCTTCTTCTTCAAGATTTACTTTTGAGTAATTTATTTATCAAAGAGGTGGAAATATTAATTAAAAAAGAAGATGCAATAGTAGGAATAAGACGGGGCAAAAGTTAAAATGCAATTAATTATCACTTTAATTTTAACAATTACTTAATGTACATTTTTACCTATTTTCCTTTATGTGAAGCCATAACACTTAATTTCTTTCAATTGCGAAACTAAATGTACTTGATATGAATGAGGCTCCAATTTTATTTTAAGCAATTACAGATAAGAATGGAACATTTTTTATTTGTGATGTTTGTTACTTTAAATATAAGGTTATATTGTGCACGAGGGACAATTTCGCATTTAATCACGTTTATTTTCAACCCTTGTGCTGCCTTAAACATTTCTCATATTACAATAGTCTTCCTTATAATATTAATCATTTTTAGTTTTTTAAATCCACGTATTTAAGGCGAGATCAAAGCTCATTTAGAGACTCGCAAAAATGTTGCGAGTTCTTTTCTGCGTCTAATCTTTTGCTTAGTTAAAGTAAATAAATTTTTTGTTGTACGTTTCTCTTATTCGCCTTCTTAAATAGTTTAAATGGTTCCCCAAACGTATTTGTTAAATAGCATTACCTGGATGGTAAATGAAATTAGAGCTTCCCACTAGATAAATTGTGCTCTCTAGAATTACATTCACTCACTTATCTCTTAGAATGATTCCTATTCTAAGAAACGTGTAATTAAATAATTTTCTTCTTCCTCAAAGGTAACATCATTATATCGCGCCTGGCTTTAATTCGCCATAATAAAGTAGGCGAATTGGTATTTCTTTCTGCGATTAATTATCATTCGCTTGAATGTAAAAACTCCGAGTATTTTTTATCAAGACCAGCATTTATTGGTAAACGTGGATTGACATGAACTTTTTGTTATTTATTTATGTAAGAATAAAAATATTTCCCAATTTTTCCTCTTTTTTAGGGAAGGATATTAATTTTGTCGTAGGTCCTCTAAGTTTTTGTTAAAGGGGCGTAATATTTTGAAGGGAATTTGACAAGCTCGAGTTTGCATTGTAATACAATCATTAGTCGTATTTATACTTTTAAAAATCGTCCTCGCTTGTTTTTTGCACCATGCTTCTTGTGCTCGTTACGGTAGCTGGAAAATGAGCAACAAATTTAGAGAAATCAACATCGACACAATCCTCTCCACGTAGGAACGATACTTTAAAATCAAAAGCATTTCGATGGAATAAAATATCAATTTAGTGAAAATATTTGTATAAAACACGGAAAAACGCGAAACGAGCCATTCTACTTAAAACGTGTGTAACTTGAGATGCTGCGAAAGCATTTTCCATTAAAATGAAAACTCCTTTTTTCGCAGAGTAAAGAAGGAAGAGCCTGGGAAAACACTGGAAACGAATACTTTTTGTTGCTTCGTGAAATAAAGCTTAAAAATTATAAGGCAACTAAGTAGTATATTCTGAAGCATTTTAACACCAGGGAAGAAGCTTTCTTTTTAAATGTTGCGTCTCTTGCGTCTCTTAATTCATGATACTACGAATTTCAATCGAAATTTCAAGATGATAAATCCATCTTGAATTAATGGGACATAATAATGAGTTGCTAATCCATAAAGACAAGTATTAATAAAGCTTTCAGACGGCCGAAGTATTAAATTATCAACCGTTTTAAATGGAAAATTAATCTTGAATAATTCGTGTCGTTATTTACATTTGTAACATGAATAATTTCGATTGGGCAGCCATCATAGAAAAGAAAAACACTTGCTCCTCTCTTCCTTTAAAAACTACTTCCGATATATGCTCATTTTCCTCGCCTGCTTGCGTGTATCTTGTTTCTTTTGCCATCGCCTTTTCTTTTTGGAACCCTTAGTATTTCTAACGGATTTGTTCTAGCATTTTGCTATATGATATTCCATATGGATTGTCTTCTTAAGCATTTAACTACCACTTGCTAGCCATCACTACTAACGTAAAGATGAAATTTAAATATCAATTTCTTAATTATTTTTATATATAATTAGTCATTGAAACGTTCGACTAAATTAAAACTTTTAAATCTAATGCACATTGTTTAATTAAAAATGATATATATTTTTTGTTAATTGGTTTTTGCAACGATATTAATTCTTAAACGGGTACTTGTTAAAATATTACGTAATATTTTATGGGATTAATTAATTGACGAGTCAGCGGTGATATACATATAGAAATAACATCTTAAAATCGTAAATTGGAAATGCCTTCTATGGTATTAAATGTAATTTATTATAACAATTTATTAATCATCAATCGATTAATCTTGATGCTTGATTGAATAATTTGCTCAATTTCTTACATTTGATGGTTAAATTAAATTTTGAAAAAGGAATTGCTAAAAAACTACGATTAGAAACAAAGAAACACGAGGAAAATGTTAAAACACTGAAATCCACAAATTGATTACAGACGGTAAAGAGGAATACTTTCCGAAAAATATAGCAGATTTCCAATTATACTTGTTTATTATTTTTCTTCTGCGGGAAAACGGATCTTCTTTTTTCTCAGACTATGATTTATTTCTTTGAGGGTTTATTTTATGAAATAGAGAGGAAACAAGAAAGAAACCTGAAGCAAAATGAATCGCATTAAGCGTTTTCAATTAATTTCTATTGATTTGAAAGTATAATTTCTTATTTTCCCTTTTAGAAATAAACATTCTTTCCTTCAATCACTAATTTAAATTAATTAATTAATATTACTTTTATGTTCCAAACAACGAATCCGAAACAAGTTGGATGTAATTAAATCGTGTATTTTTTAATTATGTACATAAGTACTAATCTAATACAATGAAACTCTTTTATTGTGGTATATTTTCTTTCAAGGGTCCTTTCAAAATGTAAAATATGTCACCAATACGATGGTCATAATAATTTTGGATTATGTACGTACGCGTTGAAATGGTGAAGCGAATACCAAGAAACGCATTTCGTTGCAATACTTGGTATAAAATTCGAAAATGAAAAAAGTCTGAAGTAAAAAAAAATTATAAAATACTAAAATTTAAATTAGTATTAAATTTCATAGTGAATAATTTCTTTGTAACTCTATTAAAATCTCTTATTTACGTGTAAACGTAACTTTTAGCCTGCTTTAAATACAATCAAAGCATATTGTGGAATGGTAGAATATATGCATTTGGTGAATATAAGGTAATTTCCATGATCTCGTAAGTATTTACTTTAATATCCATATTTGCATTTAAGTAAATTCTATCTGCCGCAGTCGTACAGAAGGGAGCAGAAATGTAAATGAAAAAAAAAAATAAAACGAAGTAGAATAAATAAAATAAGACGAAGTTGATATCCATCTATTCCACATATCCTTTTTAGAATTCCTTGAATATGAATTAACTAGTTGTACCGCCAAAAATTCGCATTTTTGGGTGAATCTTTGTTTTGTGTTCAACATCGTTTTACAATTATACGCATTTTTGGGATGAATTTCGGGAAATGATGCAATTCGGAAACGCGGCATAATTGTCTGAATCGGATATCACTAATTCGTTCAAGTAATTCCCGAAAATACTTCATTATTTGCATTACTAAATTCTAATAGAAATTTGCATGAATATTGTCATTTTGTACCCTTCATGTAGCCCCATTTGCAATCACACATAGCCTATGCGACCAACATTCTCTATGATTAGAAAATATTTTGCCACGATCCGTTCTCAAAATTAGAAAAAATCGATTTGTCCCTCAACTGTTTTTATTATTTTCCTTAGTTGAATCTTTGTTTTGCGTTCAATCTCCTTTTAGAATTGTACGCACTTTTTGGTGAATATTGAAGAATTTGGAAGCGCAGCATAATTATCTTCACCGATCTTCACTAAATCTTCTTCATTCAAGTTATTGCTGAAAATACTTGATTATTTGCATTGGGTATGTTCTAATAGAAATTCGCATTTTTTTAACACTTGATGTTTCCCTTTTGGAGTCTCACGTAGCCTATCTAACAGGCATCAACATTCTCTACGTTAAAAACAAAATATTTACACGTTCCGTTCTCAAAATCGATTTGTGCCTGGAATCATTTTCATTATTTTCGTTAGTTTCGCAATTGTACATATGCATAGAAAAAAACTTTTGGAAAAACGATTATTGCATGAACTTTCTTTCCAATTTTCTTTGATAATTCCATCAATTTAATTACCGGAATGCGATAATTAATTAGAGGATCGTATATGTTTCGCCATCTGTCCCGTTATTTGGCTTTTATTTTTGCGTGGTTCAAATCTCTGCTTGATATCGAGAATAAAGATTTACTAATCTTAAGAACAGCGAGCTGCCGAATATAATCACGTGCTTATCGTAATGTCCGATGTCGAGCTGCGACGGAGAATAATGCAACAAACCATCTCTCTCTTCTTCGGGACCACGCGGTTGGCTTCTAAGCAGAGAAAGTTTTAAAATGTCGTGTATTTTAAATTTTAAAGTTTATTAATTAAATGGATCTTCATTTTAAATAATAAGATAATTGGTAATTTATGATATTTAATGGCGCACCAAAATTGAAAGTATTAATTTTTTGAAACAAAAATCCCTCAGATATAGTAATTCTGACCGAATTATATTCAATAAAATATCATTATTTTCGCAAAAAATTAGGCAAATATTCCGAAATGTCTCCTACATATATCGTAAATAGTTAATTAGTCAGCATCAATACAATTTATTTATTAGAATAGTTTTAATAAAAAGTCACTGACTGATGCCCATTGCCCATCCGAATCTTTTGCCTGGTAAATTGACATCGAATAGGAAACGCACTGTTCAGAGACAGCAAAATACGAAAGTGCGACTTGTAATAGAGGCAAAAATATGTTATAAGTTTTTCCTATATATAAATGAAGTCTTGTTAATTTGTAATTCAAATGGTAATAGGCAATGAAACAGTCGCATGTAAAACTTAACTTTTGCAACAGTTTCATTTCTTTGTGTTTGCTTTTAATAATTTTTCGGGCTTATTTCTGGAAAAAAAAACGCAACAATGCTTTTCACTAGCTTTATCGATTTTTCTATATCTATTTATTTTACATAATCATATGTTTGCCTTGTAAAAGTTAATAATGTTCAATCAGAGCTTGGAATATCACCCAGCGGCACCGCCACCATCGTTTATTCTTTTAACTTTCCCGCCTTTAACTCTTCATTTGTAGTTTCACAAAATATTATTTTCTTCGGCGGCTTTAAAATTGAGTTTAGCAAAAAAAGAATGATAACTGCTTGTTCGGACTATTAATAAGTATGAGCACCCGAAACCTAAAACACGAAAATAACCTTTTAAAAGGGAAAGGAAAGAGGGAAATAAGGAAAAAAAAACAGAAGGTTGCAAGTGCTACGGAATTGAAATCCTTTATTTATTCAACAAAATAAACAACACATTGTTTTATCATCATCATATCGTATATTACGTAATGTAACGTAATGCCTTTTGGAGTTGATGTTTCGTACATTTTCAAACCAGAAACGACTCCTATACGATTGTTTATTTGTTACGCTACTCTTTCTCCATTGACAATATTTGTGAATGTGTCTTCAAAAATGTGTGCAATAACCACAAAAAAGTGGGCGTACCCATTGTTGGTTGTTCTTAAGCAAATTAATAGAGTGTGATTTCAATTAAATGGCCTTCCGTTTAATTTAAACTGCACTTAAAAGAGCTTTCAACGCGATATTTACAATAAAAGCTGACATTATTTTGATTCTTAATTATTCCCTGTTTTTTTTTTTTTAGTTATTGGAAAATAACGTCTACGTATTTGTTTCGGCTTTACAGCGCTCAAACCATCCAAATAAATTAATTACGCGATAATTTAATTGCCGTAATCGGGATTATCTTCCATAAACGGTGCAAGTAATTTCAAATTGGATTATCCGAATAAAAAATCAAATAACGACGGCATTTTTTTGTTAACTTACGTTGAGAGATCATCGTTCATTGATTTTAATTTCGTTAAATTTAATTAGAAAGGTGATAAAGGTGAATGTACGTCTTTAAATTAGCTAAATGAACTTGAGGGTATTTTGCGAATTTGCTATTAATATAAATTGCAGATCAGTAAGGACAAAAGTTGTTAATTAATTAAAAGTTTTATTTCGTTAAAATACAAAACATTTAGTGGATCCATTCACTTGACATGTTATATAAAATTATTTTAGGTAAAAAATATTAGTTTTTCTTTGCCTCTGTTCGCTAATGGCACAAAAGCTTAAAATTCTGTATTTTTGTCATCTCTCACTCTTCTTTTATAAATGATTCGCCGATATTCAGTGAAATTCGCCTAGAGACATCATCGAGACAGGTGCTATTGGAAATATCCGGAATCTGAATTAAATTTCTATTAGATTGCATTTAATTGAATTAATTACAATATTCTATTTTCAAATGCATCATAATTGTGTCCACTGATAATTTGCAGAATATTATGCGAAAAAGAATCATTTCAAACTTAATACAGTACGAAACTCGGTATGTTAATTAGTTTCGTTAACACTAATTACACGTATCACTTTGCCTATCGAACAACATGGCTCGTATTGAATTAAGTTTGGTAATTTACTTGAGTGATGTAAGGTGTTGAGAATTAAATATTTCGATTTTGGCACTTATCAACATTTTATTTGTCAGTTGGTCAAGGAGCAGAATTGAAAGTCATTAAATAAATGAACCCTTTAAAAGGGATGATCTTTTAGAAATTTTCTTTACAATTTCCAATACAGACTCAAGAAATAGATTCTCTCTTGTTTGGCATTCTGAAATTGTGCCGCTTTCATGAAATAATCTTAATGTAATTAATAAAATTTTCAAACAATTTTACAGGGTTGTTATAAGCAAAATTGAATAACAAATTAAGACGATGATATTAATTTTCTATGTCATTTTTTCTCAGTTTCCAGCGTATTTTATTGACATTTTCCATAATGCTTTTTTTTTGCAAAAAAAAACATTTCCAAATAAATTTGTATTTTTTTTTAGGAATTGCTATGAGAAGTTCCCTTTGAAAAAAAAAAGGAGAGATGAGAAGTATTATTGTTAATTAATGTATGATATATAAACGTATGAAAAGCAAGAATAAAAGAGAGTCAGGGTTGAAGAGATGATTGTCCCCTTTTCATTCTAATTTTTCAATGTTTTTTTTAAATAATATTTTCTCGGCGAAAAGCTTATTCGTTCAACAAGAACCTCTTTGCTCGAGGTTCATATTAAAAAAGGGAAATGGAACATTTTTGTACGAATAAGAGGAGGAGACATTTTAGTTCGGTAACATAAAGGAAAAAAATTTGATTATTTATCCCGGACTTGATTCAATAATGCGATCGTTTCTTTTTTTTAACCTATCTACACTATACACACGAATGGAAAATTATTATTTGATGTAAAATTCGTAACAACAACGATGATGACGATAATGGCGATGGAAATTGAAGTAAGATAATATTTATTTTTATCCTTAGGACATGATATATACGCATCGGTCTGTCTTTCATTTTCGCACTTCTTTTTTTCTTTCTCATCTTGTAATTTTAATATAACATTACAATATAAAAAAAGCGTTGGATTTATTTCAAGAGTAACTAATCGAGACAACAATTTATAATGGCTTCAATTTTAGATGTTTTAACTTGTTCTCCACTCAAATACTCTTAATTAAAGTGAACTTTCTTTCATGAGCGATCTTAATTCAACGAACGAAATGAGTACTTCAATGCAAGCATAAATCAATGAAAAACTATAATAAACACTTAATCAAAATTATTTCTCTTTATTATGGCATTTCTTTAAAAGCTTAAAATGCTCTATTCGGACTGTTCGAAGTTTAAAAAATAGTGCGCATGAAATATGAAATTCCGAGTGAAACTGTGAAAAAATTTACATGAAACCTGAATGAATATTTGCTGGAACATAGAGAGAAAGTGCATTAATAAAAAATTAAAATTACAAATGAAGTAACAAAGCCGACGAGGAATTTCCGAGACGAGAAATTTCTTTCGCACCACTGTCACTTGGAACTTTTATAAAAAAAATCCATTGTCAACATAAAACTAAAGAATCGCTTAATTCTGTTTAAAATTAAACGATTATGAAAACGGAAAATCGCCGACAAAGAAGTGGATAATATCGATCGAATCAATCAAATATCAACTTTCACGGCAAATATTAATTCACGTTCCTCGACTAAAATAAGTTTGTAGCAAAGACAGAAAATGAGAAAATAATAATGATCGTAATAAGAAGCAAAATATATTTTATGTTCGACTGGGTCATAACAACTAGATTATCGACATTGTCTTGCGGCTGAAAACTGATGGTAACTTGGATTATTTCATGATTTTTAAGCCGAATGTTGTCATGTTATTGGGGACCCAGAAAACAATTGACAAGCGGCGGTTAAAGGAAAATGCATAATATAAGATAATCAACATCGCTAGCCAGAGGAAAGGCCAAAGACACGACATATTGAAATTCCTAGTTAATGACTTGAAAACTTAATTTTTAAAGTCAAAAAGTCTCCTTCGGAGCAGTCGAACATAAAGCATGTTACTCGTCCATAATTAGCTTTTACGAACTCGTTCATAAAACTTTTCATTATGGAGTTGTCACATAAATAGCTATTAAATTAGCAACATAAATTGATTTCTCTTTCGTTTACATGCAACCGTCTTAACAGTTAATGACAATTCAAGTAAGTATTTGTAATGGAAGAAAAGAAAAATCTTCCTAAGGTTAAAATAATTTGCACACTTGTTTCACATTTGTCAAGATGGGAAAAATTTAGCGTATTTGCAGCCTTTTGCTGCTAAAACCCTCTCGCATTAAGTCGCTGAAGCAAGTAACGTTATTAAAGGTATAATAATTAAATAAGTGCCTTTTATACTCTTTGCATGATTTCGTATTAAGGTAAGGAACATGGGTGTAGGTGCCATCTTGTGCTGAGGTAACTTTTTGTAATTTCCACACACTTTCGCCCTCCATTTCACTCTCGTCTTCGGTTTAAGTTAAACACTATTTAAAAGATGTGTGGTGGCTGAAGGTTGGTATGGCCTTGGAGGTTGGACAAGCAGCCGATGCTTGCCCAACAACAAAACTCTGAGAAATTCCTACTTGTTATACAAGCTCTATCAACAAACCCTACTTCCACGTCCTCGTCGTGGCCACTGGGTACATGGCGCACAATGGATGTGCGTCATGTAGCAAACGGGAGAGAGTGATTGGCGAGTCTCCGGCGCCAAGAAATAACTGGAATAATCGGCTAAGGGAATAAACCCCGACAGAAAAATTCTGGTCCTCCAGGTTGGGGGTTGTGGCGTTGGGTTTGCAACTCATCACATGTAAAAAACACAACACCGCAAAAAATAATCCTAGTATGCCTCGGAACCGGACTGTCAACCGGATGAATATTGGAACTTTGAACGTAAGAGGACTACGCACAAAACAAGCAGAAGTGATAGCAGAACTAAGAAGCATGAAAATGGATATAACCGCGTTCACTGAGACTAAAAAAAAGGGAGCTGGCACAGAGATAATTGACGAGTACATCCATCTGTACAGTGGGGTAGACGTGGCCAAAAGAGCTAAGGCCGGGATCTCCTTAATACTAAAGAAACAACTAGCTTCATCAATTAAAAATTGGGAGGCAATAAATGAGAGACTTATCATGCTAGATATTAACTTGAAAGGATATGAGATTGCCATAGTAGGTGTATACGCTCCATCTGAGGGCGAAAGGGTGCAGGATAAAGACAACTTCTACCAATGTTTGGCAAAACTATTAGACCAAATTGCAAACCGAAAAGAAATTATTATCCTAGGCGATCTGAACGCTCGTACAGGACGAAAAGATGAAGATAAGGTGGTCGGGCCTCATGGAGAAGACTCTGTAAATGACAATGGTGAAAGGTTGGTGGAACTGTGTCAGCAAGATTCGTTACGTATCAAGAATGGATACTACAAGCATAAAAACATTCACAAATTTACTTGGACACAACCAACCCGCCAGCTAAAATCAATTATTGACTATATAATCTGCAGACAAAACTCGAAACTACGAGTAGAAGATGTAAGAGTTTTCAGAGGTTTTGAGTGTGGGACCGATCACTATCTCCTTAAAGGAAATTTTGTTTTTCCTTATTGTAAGTCCCATCGCAATCAGCAATGTGCCGAAGAAACAGAAAATAAAATACCAAAAATCAAGAGATTCAGATTAGCAGGATTTAATGATCCATCGATAAAGTTCTTGTACAAAATGAGACTCAACCTGAAACTGAATACTGTATCCTACTCATCTGGCATAAATATGTACCAGGACATTATTAAGTGCATAAACGCCGCTGCTCTCGAAGCACTGGGCGAAGATGATCGGTCTACTATTAAAAGAAACCCGTGGTGAAATAATAAGCTAGAATCTCTTGTCAAACAAAAAAAGAAAGCGTATCGTATTTGGCTCCATTCAAAAGACATCGAACACCGACGCCAATATTCAAAATATTGCAGAGAAGTGACAAAAGCAGTAACGAAAGCGAAAAACGATATGTGGGATTCAACATGCGCCCGAATTGACCAGTATATCGGTTCTACCAGATCTACAGAAGCTTGGAGAACTCTCAAAAGTCTAAGGACAAACCGAAAGGAGAACGCACCCCTTAACCTGATAACAATGAAAGAATGGAAAAACTACCACGAAGGCCTACTAACAGAGGAGAGACCAGAATTCTTAAGTACTACAGAAGATGCAAATGAATCGCATGACACATCCTTCGGCACATCCTTTACGGAAGATGACATGATAACAGTCCACGAGCTACAAAAAGCGCTGTCCACTTGTAAGAATGGAAGAGCACCAGGTCCAGAAGGCGTACCAATTGAGTTGATTAAATATGGACCAGAAAAACTATTCGAGTTATTAACATACGTCTTCAACACGTTTTTGAGAGGGGATCCACTGCCATTAGAGTGGAAAACTGCCCATATATCAAACATCTATAAGAAAGGAGATCGGAAGGATTGTAGGAACTACAGAGGAATAAGTGTGATGAACTCCATGACCCGACTCTATGGGAAAATCATTAAG
Source organism: Hololepta plana (assembly GCA_963695495.1). Taxonomy (NCBI): domain Eukaryota; kingdom Metazoa; phylum Arthropoda; class Insecta; order Coleoptera; family Histeridae; genus Hololepta; species Hololepta plana. The sequence goes on along the minus strand of OY968833.1, from coordinate 609,910 downwards.
ACAAGAATAGAAAAAGAAATAGCCGAAGTAGAAGAACAGAGTGGGTTCCGAGCTGGAAGGTCGTGTATTGACAATGTCTTCACCTTGAGACAGCTTTTGGAAAAAAGAATGGCCCGCGGATTGGAGACTTACCTGGTTTATATAGATCTACAGAAAGCATACGATAGTGTACCTATTCTCAGATTGTGGCAAGCTCTATCAGACACCAAAATAAAGCCAATTCATATGAAGGCGATAAAATCACTTTACAGCAATATAACGAGCCGCATAAAAGTAAGAGACACAATATCTGAAGCCTTCACAATCACAAAAGGTCTTCGCCAAGGTTGCGCAATCGCCCCAACTTTATTTAAAATATACCTGCAGGCAGCCCTCGAACAGTGGAAAAGGAAATGCAGCAACATGGGGGTCACAGTTGGGGATGACAAACTCCTCACACTACATTTTGCAGACGACCAAGTTATAATAGCAGAAGATGAACAAGATGTCCACTACATGCTCCGTAAAATAGATGAAGAATACACAAGATGGGGGCTGGCTATAAATACAGCAAAAACAGAGTATATGGTGGTCGGAGGAGAAACAAGCGACCTGGAATTGCAGAATACTAAAATAAAGGGTGTCAATAAATACAAATATCTGGGGGTTACTATATCTAACGTAGGATCAAGTGAAGTCGAAATTGGCAGTAGAGTCGCACAGGGAAGATGCGCCATAAGGCAACTAAACGGTGTGCTGTGGAATCCCAAAATCCTAACCAGCACTAAAATTAGGATGTATAAATCTATAGTGGAGAGTATTGGGACATATGGAGCGGAAGTGTGGGAAACTACAGATAGATCCCTTGGAAAGTTAAGAGCGATGGAAATGGACTTTTGGCGACGGAGCTGCAGACTGACAATGACCGATCGAGTAAGAAACACCGTGATAAGAGAAAGAATAGGAATAGACACAGATATAGTGGACACAATTGAAGCAAAAAGATTGAGATGGTATGGACATGTGCGTAGGATGGGGGACGATAGATGGCCCAAGAAAATAATTGACTGGCAGCCTCCCCAAAGAAGAAAAGAAGGACGTCCAAAAAGAACATGGAAGGAAGATGTCAATGAGGCCATGAACAGAAGAGATCTGAATGAGGGAGATTGGGAGGATCGATCCCTCTGGAAATTAGGATGCGATATACGGCATAATACGCTGTAATTTCACAATTATTGTAAATAAATCGCAAAATATATATATATAAAATTAAACGCTCTGTCTCTTACGACAAAATGAGCATTTTCCATAAGAATTTTTAAGGCAACTGTCGCGTCCTCTCCGATGTAAAAAAAAGGATTTTTTTAAAATTTACATCCGGTCGACTAGTCGAACCATCACGTTTTAGCCTCTGTTATTGTTAAATTTAAGATTGTATTATTTTCTGTGCTCATTCTATCTTGCTCTTTTATGGCCTAACAATCAACCGACCATCAAATTTGTTAATCTTTCTCTTGCGAAATCTGGTTGTCATAAATCATGTTAGTTCATAAGATTGTAGAATATTTGCAGGGAATTTTGGAGGGCCATTATACCTGCTATTGTAGCGGGGATGACCAATAGCGCCCCACGTTCCCACGCACTGAATCAAAGGCGAGGTTCCGAAAAATTTTTGTTTGGAAAATTAAAGTAAGTCACAACAAGATGTTGAAGGGACATCAAGTCCTTCCGCAACCAAGCGATAAAAATTAAGTTTAATTATACGAAACACCGACGATGTAATTTTTGGTTCTTCGACAAGAAAAGCATCACGTACCACCAACTTTGCAAAATTTATTGTGCAACTACTAACTATTGCAAATATTATTATCTGTTATGATTCAACTTTTTGCACATGCAAAAGACGCTGATGAATTTCCTTTCTTCATCTACCCTGTTAACTCCAATTGGGCTACTGTTTCGTCCGAATTGACGTAAACTTCTCTGGATTTCTCTCTCTAAACCGCTCGATTTATTTATCGAACGGACGAATAATTTACAAATGATTAGTTGCTGTTCAAACTTCAACTGCGAATTTTATTGTTGCGAATATGTTGACAATTCAACTGCGAAAACTTAATCTTAACTGTAACTTGGGTTGCAACTTGTTGTCTGTAACCCGTTACTTTTTCGACTGACTAATTTTGAACTATTAAAAAATGATTTATAAAATAACTTGGGGAAGGGAAATATGCAATATAATTCTTATGATTGTTTTGTTAATTATAACAGATCATTCTACGGCCAAACAATAATCGCACGTTAATTCTTTTAATTTTGATTATCTATTATACTGTGTGTTGTTGATGCATATCGATGCAGCTGCATTTTCCTTATTGATTGTTTCTTTCAGTGATTGTATATTTATTGAATTATTCAACATAAATCGTTTCTCTGAAAGCGTGAATAAACGGTTAATGGTAGCAGGCCGATTCATCGTTGAGGAACAATTACAATAGAAAATCCTTTACAACTATCTAACAAATGCAATATTTGTACAACATGTGAAAAGAATGAGTTTAAAATATCACAGAAATTTCCTAAAGTGAAAGCGGCTGCGACAGCTACTATGGGAAATATTTAAACATTTGAACACAATGGAAAGTGCAATTTTAAGTTCACAATCTCACCAAACCTCCATGAAAATATAAATGATTGTCTATCGTCGATAATTAATTATATTTCTAAATTAGAATATATACAAAAATTAATAAACAAATGCACATATTGTTGTTTGTTATTGTCTTTCGTATAGACAAACACGAAATGCCATCAGACTCTTTTTAAAATTTAATTTAATTTTAATGGTCGAATCGAAAATCAAACTGGTGCCCGTTTGGTAGAATAAAATTATTTCTGCATAAATGCCACTATCGAACATACTAACCAACACTGAAATGATTATATTTTTAAACTAAAACTAAACTTTCAATTAAAAATTCTTCGGTAACAATTATTACTAATTGACCGTTTTGATAAAAAATTGAGTGCGGATCGTGACCTAATTACATTCTTTCAGATACCAAAAGCTACATTCAAATTGAAATTCGCATGTCTCGAATAATGGAAATTTGCAGAGGGAAAGAAAGGAAAATTTTAATGATCGTAATAAGAAGCGAAATATATTCCACTTCAAATCGTTCAATACGAAGACTTGAAAGAAATCCATCCGCTTCTGTCGTAAATCAATGAAAACCTATAATTAATTTAGTTTCAATGGAATCAATGATTCAATGGAAATTATCCATCTATTACCTGTATTGAAATAATATGAAACGATGACGCATCATTATTATGAACTGTCCGTATCAAATGTAGGTAAATAATGGAAGTATCAGTAAAAGAGTATAAAAGAAAAAAGATAGAATCTAATGGTTTTTTTTTTGTATTCTGTTCAGGGAAGACCATTACCAAGTCCATCAAAATGCGATATTTTTTTTTTCGTCTATCTTGGCGGATACTAAACGAAATAAAATTTAAACTAACCAAGCGCTATGAACAAAGACGAAGTTAATTTAAATGCGTTTTAGTCTTAATGTCTAGTGGGTAGGTTAAGGGATCAATTTTAGTGCACTAGATCGTTGCTTATAAATGGAATTTTTCAAATAGTTGCGCATAATGAATAGACAATATGAGAATATCAACTTCCTCGAAAACTACCCATTACTTTTTTATAGATTATCTCTCGAATAGTTTTATACGATCGCGAGCAAATTGTTACGTTTCTAACCTATAAAGCTAACGTTAATATCCATGTGATTTTTTTCATTATTTTGCTTTCTTTTAATTATAATTTGAGTGTTACTTCTTCGCTATTTTCTCCATTCTTGGGATGGCTTATGGGAGTGATACTTGTTATTGAGGTAAATGGCCTCTTGGACATGTTTCCTTCTACGTTCAAAACTACATATAGCTGTACGAGTAGAAACAGTAAATTGACTCAATTGTATCATATTAAATTCAAATATATTCAATGAAAAAAAGGGAATAATTCTTCCATTTCATTAATGTCATCTACTCTACGTTAGGGAAACGATTCCCACTCTTTGTGCTACACCCTGTATATTATATGTTCACGTGAAGAATCTGACACGAGCGATTTTTTACGAACCCATTGGGATGTTAGTTCTTAACAGCTTGACAGATTATAATTAAAAATGTTTCCGATGGCCACATAAAAATAACAAATGGAATGATTTATAACGAAGTAAAAATAGACTTTTTCATAATAAGTTGGTGGATGAAAGGATGGGATTAAGATTAGTGTGTGCGTAGGTGACGTTGTACATCTGGTAACGATTAAACATAAAAGAAATGAAAGGCGTGAAATTTAAATACTCACAACATTGTCGCCCTTATTTATCTTAAAGTTCAGGCGTTTGTAAATAAAAAAGTGCACGCGATTAAAAGTTGTCTTCCTACGCACGAAGAAATTTAATTTTATACGTTTTTTTTTTAACTAAAATAATATTTTTCTCTTCTCCCACATTCCATTCGCATCGCTTACGGTTTACTTTCCATCCATTTATTGCTAAATTAAATTTTTAATTCGGCACAAATTCTTTGTTTTGAAATCAATGTATATGTTCGATTTGTTTGTGGGGTTAACAAGAACTTATTTACTTAATTCCATTTTGCAGTTAGATGAGCTAATTATTTTACACTCATTAAAAAGGCGGTCGGATTAACATCATATTCTGAATAATTTGATTATTCGCTCGTTGAATGAGCGAAAACGAAACAACGAAATAAATTTATGGACAAACCGAGAAGTGAGCGAGAGAGAAAATCGATAGATTTTCTATATGATTTATTAACGATAAATATGATTCGATAAATAATGAATAAACCAAAATTAAACGAGCTACAAGCGAAGCAGAGGAAAATATAAGATTCTCATTTCAAGCGAGCATAAAGGAAGACGTTTAATGGTTATTGATTTGCTTTTAATTCAATCCATATTGACTTGACAAATAATTTTATTGCTACTTATAATTAGATCATTCGCCACACATACGAGTCAATTTCCCTCCCTTCTTCGTGGCCAAATTTAAAAAAAACAATTTTACATTTCTTCCAAAGAAGAAGAACATAATGTAGGCTCAATCAAAATAGTTTCTCCTTATCACTCATTTCCTTAAAATCATAAAAAGCTTGATTCGGTTAAAAAAGATACTGTGCATAAAATATGAAATTCCGAGTGAAAATATGAAAAAATATACATGAATTCTCAGTGAATATTGTCTGCAACATAGAGAGATAGTTCAGTAATCAATTATTAAAATTACAAACTAAACAACAACGACGATGAGGAATTTACTAGGCGAGATATTTCCTATCCAACATTGCCACTTGGAATTTTCGATCGTCAACAGAAAACTAACGATTTATTTAATTCAGTTTAATATTAAACGATTCTCAAAATGAAAATTTGCCAACAAATAATGTCGTCTTTTTTTCGTCGAACGGTGACGAAATTAATTCAGTTTTTTTCGGGTGGTTAATACCTATAAAAATCAGTCAAAATTTACTTAAAAAGGAAATTAATTAACGCGATTAAACGCTTTAATCGGGCGTGTCAGTGCTATGCGACGCGAGAGTCGTATTATATTAACAACTAAAATAAAACCGAATTAGATTCCGTTAGTTAACTTTATAAAATTCAACGAAATGCAACCACTTAAAATTCCAGATAAAACGCACATTAAATCGAATGAGAATTTTTTTCTTTTTAATCAACTTCCTTCGCATTGTCGTCCATTTCGTAAACATTATTTTTACAAATCGATTGAAATAATTGTTGCTGGTATTAATTCTCGATATAATGATTTGGAAAATCAGTTAGTTTGCTATTGATACATATAAACCTACAAGTGTACACGGACCATTTTTGAAGCCTTGAAGACGCAATGTAACCCTTAAAATTGCATCCCTTTCTAACCGATTTAAACAAGCAAACTATGAAATTAAGTTTTAAGGAGTGAATTAATTAAAGTTATTTCGAAATGGATGTAGACGTTGAGGGAAACATGTAAACGCACTTTTATAGGCGATCATTAAGGGTTTTAAGTTATCGGTTCGCTTTCTGCTCTAAACGTCGTATTATGTTTTCTTCGGCTTTCGTTTGTGTCACGCAGTTTCATAAATTGCGAGACCGTAAATAAACTTCACGCTAGTACGAAGAAATACGTTAAAAAAGCTTAAAAATTTTCGCCTTGTTTCTTGATTATTTCGTTTTCACCCTTAGCCGAACGCAACCCTTTCAGTTTCGAATTTAAAACCTACCCCGATATTCCTTCTTTATCGTGGTTATACTGTTATGTGATTATTTTATTCCTTCTTCCATTCATTGTTGGCTTTTTGTGTGATTTTCGAAACTTTTCTTTCTGGCTTTTATTTATATACTCGAAAATTAAAGATTCCTCATAAAGCCACTTAATGAAATATCTTTTGCTTTACGTTTGCCTCAATAACTCGTGAAACCTTATTTCTGGGAAAAATATTATTTCAAGTTGAGCTTCGTAAAAGAAATAAGTTCACATTCACTGAAAGGCGATTTATATTGAAAAATATTATTTTAGGTTGAATCTTTTGATCTTACCAAATAAAGAGAAGAATACGTGGAAGGACAGGGAGAACCCCCGAAAACTTTACACACTACAATAGCGACATCTTCCCTTATCTCGCAAACTTATTTCCACTGCTACCTACCCTTTTAGTCAGCAGGTTCTTTCTTCTTTTCTTACTCTTACCTATTAAGATAACTCATACGTACATAATTCTTTACTAGTTTCCAATAAGACCATACTGTTTGAGGTAACATTAAAATGCATTTAAAATTTCTGCAAGGTTGATTTGAGTCTTGACTTGAGATTTCAAAGTCTAAAATCAATTGATAAACTAAAATTTCGTTATGAACAAACGTTCGTGAATTCTATGCCAACTTAAGAAGGAAAACGTGAAAACGTTCAACAATTTTGTAAATAAATATTTCGCATTGTATCGAATGAAAGAAAAACCGGAAGAATGGAGGGAAGTAGCAAAAAAAATGTTAGCAGGAACTTGATTTGACCAATTGTCTCTCGTATATCTTTTTTTCGTTTGAGAAATACTGCCCGTGGAGAAATTTATTTCGTTAAATACAACGTTCGTAAATGTCGTATAACAATTACGTGTTATATCCAGAAAATCGACGTTAATTCACGTAAGTAGGTCTCTTACGCAAAGAAAATAATTCACGATTGCTTACGACTCGATTCAGTTACAAGACAAGGAAAATGTCCGGCATAATTGATTCCATCCCATCCATTTTGTATTAATTTAAGAGTGGCCGGATTTAGATTTCCGTTCCGCCCTCGTATTATTTGGTATAATATGGTCATTAGAAGAAGAGTATAAAGGGAGAAAGAAAATAATAAGCGTGGAAAAGAACTTGGAAATATATTGGTTGTAATTTTGAATTTACTATTATGTCCTTAAATGATTATTGTAATTCAAGGAGACTGTTATATTTAAGATTCGAATTATCCACCATCTGCTAGTTTCGTGCGATCCAGCAGTGAAATATTGTCTGACATATGACAAGCCCTCGTAGCAGGACACCGAACTGTGGAGGTTTTTATGGTTTTTACTACTGTAAATGCATTACAACATTTATCTTTGAATATTCCTTTGATCCTTAGTTTTCGCAAGCAAACGGAAAAAAATACGTTCACCGTGTCCCATGTATTATTTATAATAATGATCTCGAAATGCATATTTAATTCGCTTATTACTAAATTTAAAACTTTATTTTAACGCTCATAAAAATGTAAATGTAACGTGAGAATTTTATCATTCGTTGTATTTGTAGCAACTTCATTGAAATTGGTTATGTTGAAATTTCACTTCGCCGCTCCAAAAGGCTCGTAATATGTTCTCGTCGTTTATTTTCTTTATGCCTTTGATATTATGATGAATTACTGACATCAACATGTATTATAACCACCTCATTTATTCCTATATGTAAACTTAATGCAAAAACAGACGATATTCTGCAAAACGTTCCGATATTTGCATGAAAAACTTTTATTTTAGCGACTTCCATTCTTTCCGAAAACTTTCTCAACGTAGACCATTTTTTAAAGCAATCAATTCGAATCGGTTCTTTATTTAAACTTTGAGCAAAGAAACGAGTAATTTATTAAATGAACCGCATAAAACTAGAAATTTATTATGAGAGATAAACGTTGGATAATTTACTGGAAACTTCTACGAGAATAATCTTTCAGTTCGTCAAACGGCACGAAATTAATTCCTGTACAATTACAAAAAATATTTATGATAATATTGAGTTTAGTTTCTACTGAAGAGATGTATTGAAATAACACAGAACAAATGGGTTTATGTTGAATGCCAAGTTCAATACAAAATATATTACAATCAAGCCATTCTCATGTAAATTCACCAATAACCTTCCATCTAACGATACTGAAACGTTCAACGTGCAGTTCGTAAGCGACGCTCTCGATGTTATTGATTTCGTTCGTCATGTTGCACTACAAGAACTTAAAATGACTTTGACCGACTTGAAATACACAACGGTCAATGAAATTGTTAGAACACGCGCAAGAATCGATATAACGATTTCCTGAATTTAGTTCCGTAGATACCCGAAAGTTTCATATAAAAAGGACCTCAAACTTGGAAAGAAACATTTCAGTTGGACGATCATCCGAAAATAAGCTCGCTCCGTGTTTCTCGTAGATAATGATTTCGAAATTAGAACAAATGATTAATGGTGAACTGTTCATTAAAGTATTTAATAATTTTCCAACTACATTGACGTCGGATTTGTACCATGCGAATGTAATTTTCTTGGGTTAATCTTAAAAAAATAACGAAAAATAAAGTAAAATACGTTATGAAGTTTGAAACATCAAATTTTATTCACATAACCAAAATTGTTGAGGAAAAGTTGTATATGAGGAAGTTTCGAATTCAACCGACCTTTTCTTGCAGATGTGAATCGAAAGGAAAAACTTCTAATATAAGAAAGAGAGGAAGAATTTCATTGATTTATATTGAATAAACCAATAACTAGAATAGGGAATAACAAATTTTAAAATTCAAATTGTTTATAACCCCATAATATTATCAACCCCATATACATTCGTAGATGGAATTTTCCAAAATGTTATCATCCAGAATAAAAAATCGTTATTGCAAGAAGAATTGATTTCTTTTTATTGGGATTTTAATTTCATTCAATAAATTAGAACATAAATATTTGTTTTAAAATTAAAACCTGCGAATCGTAGAATTACAATTAAAACGAACGTATGTATATTAAGGGTCATTTCATTTCCTTTTTGCTCATTTCCTCCGTTTGTTGCCTGTGATTGATATAACCCGCATCGAATTGAAATCGATGACCATAAAACATCCTTAGGCGTTGTTTACTTTTAATGTCGGTTCTCTTGTCCAATCGAATGCGTATTTAATTTTGGGCGAACAAAAAATTATTCTCAAATTTCATTAAAACGATTCCCGACCTATTTGCTTCCCTCTTTCATATTGATAGTTGCACAAGTGCGAAGTTTTAATTGAATGCGATGAATCTAAAAACGAAACAGTTGCTTATCGAAATATAATAGAGGAACTGAATGATATTTCTCTATATCGTGAGATAAACTGAAATCTTCGAATTGATTATTGAAATTTGAACACACAGAGTTTACTTCAATTGAGATAATTGCATAAATTTCGTTTTGTTCTAAAACTCCTCAATGTAACGATTATAACAAAAAATTAAACAGCATTTAAGTTATAGTAAATGATATTAATTAAACAATATCCCAGCTTTTCCAGTTTCCATTAAAGTTATTCAAACTATCGCCATACAAGATTGATATTATTTTATGTGCTTGTAATTATGTAATTCTTTTTGGGTTTTAATTAGTTTTCAAAGAAATTTAACAAGGTCCATGCAATTAACTTCTCTTGTTAATTTTAACGAAAATAATACAATTAATTGGTGGTCTGTTGCAGTAAAGAATCTCGCGAATATGAGAAAAATTACAAAGTGAATCGGATAGTAGATGAAGGAATGAACCATTTCATTGTGTCAGTAATAATTAGTCAATGTGTCGCTTCATTCGTATTAAACAAAATTAATTGTTGGGAAACGTAAAATAAATTGAATTTTGCAACAAAATAGAAGCGACAGCGAACGTAAGAAAGTTCATTTTAGCAAAATTGAAGAACAACGTTAACAATAAATCTGCTCAGTTACTTTAACCAAAAACTATGATAGATATAGGTTTTTAAAAGAAATAAATATGGCACGATCGTAGATAATAGAACGCTACTTCGAAGAAAGGAAATTTCTCTTTCTCTACGGAGGAAGCATAAGAAAAAGGAAACTTTTTACTTCCCCACCATCCATACAACATTTGTAAGATCAAGTGGAAACGAAACACACCGTTGAATATTTTCTCTATGAATCTCGCACTGGATGAAATTGGAATTTTCTCATATTTTATTGTTGTTCTTTAGCATTAACAATTGCACCGCTTAACCGTGAACACTTTTGGTCGATGAATTTTTCCATTTTGAGATTTATACAACTAAACTCTCTACAAAAAAAAATTATGTTACAATATCAATGGATTCATATTGAACGAATAGGGCTGTGACAAAATTGGAGAATGCATCATTTTAAGCAATTGTTACTTACCTCTTTGTGCGAAACTATAATACATTAGTTATAAATTTCAAAAATGTTCAATTTGTTGTAAATGTGAACAAAGGTATGCGCAATTTTTATTTGATTCTCTATGCAGCGAGGGAAAAGATTGATTTCCATGAGAAAGTAACTCCCAAAGTAGCTAAAATTGTTTCTAGTCCCTTGTTTCTGGATGTTACTTAGTTGTATCTGTATTGAATCCCAACAGGCTAAAGGAAAACTAAAGTTTTAAATTTAACTAGAAAACCGGCAATAATGGAACTTTGATTAAACGTTATTTATTTCGTATTGATAAATATTTAGTTTGTTTGTCCTCCTTTCATTTGTTCCTCGTGTCTTGACTCTTTTCATTAACAACGAGGAATGCTTATGATTTTTTTTTGTGAAAAAAACAAATTGCCTTAATCCCATAAGGAATAATAAATTTTTATTAAGAGTTTCTTTGGGAGTTTTTCGCCCCCTCATTCTTTCAGCAACCATAGATTTATGCAATGGAAGAAGCTTTTCAGTTGTAACAAATTAAATAATTTCAATAAACAAGAAATTTACTACGAAATCGTCAAACATTAATTTTGATTATAATCAACCCAAAAAAGTTGGTGGGAATCAACTGAGTATAAGGATTTATTGCTGAAATCAATCGAAAAGTAACTTATTGCTTTCGTTTCTACTTTTTCTCTGGTAATGCAAAAAGAAAATCAACTGCGATCATTAGGGCAGTTACTAAATTATATGAGAAATCATTAAGAGAGATAAAAAGTGAGGAGCGAAAAAAGCGGTTCATTAACGAGAGAATAACGTAATTCAATAAACGTACGATTAATATTAATATAATTGTACAATAATAACGTGTTACGCCGCAATAAGGAAGAAAAGACATTTTTTTATTCTTCGTGAAGCTCCTAAGAAAATACAAAATTCAGCGGAATAAGGATCGTCAGAGTTTTTCCTCGAGGGAGGATAATTATTCTTTTATTACAACGTAATTATATCAACATTAACCGTACGGTTCACGAGATGAAAGAAGATATTTTAAAATTAAAACCCAAGAGGAATTTAATGAATTTCTAATCAACATTGTTTTTAAGTTTCGTTAAGTTTTGATAATCTTTGAATTAATTATAATCCAAGTTCACGTTGCAAAAGAAAAGAAAATAACCCTTTATTTCAAACGTTACCCATAATCGTTTTTATTATTATTATTCCAAACAAAACGCGAGTGCATTATTTTCAAACTTTATTCATTCGACCTTTGTAAGAACGAATGCTTAAGCGATGTCCTAAAGAAAGCGATAGTGTGTGTGTGTGTGTGAGAGAGAGAGAGAAATCATGAAAAGAAACCGCAGATTTTTTTCTATAGAAAATTGTTGCCTACTGGCGAAATAATGCGTCATACAATTTTTGGATCCGTCACAAAAAAATCTGATTTTCTCCTTAATTTTATTTAAATTGGAACGGATTGTTTTGGGAATCGTTTTCCAGTTGAAGCAACACACCGTCAAATTTAATATTGTTTACATTGTAAAGTTAGAAGACGTTTCGTACGTACAACAAGAGAAGAAATTGTTTTGTTCGTGTATTTTGTTGTTGTTGTCGAAATAATAGATAAAAAATACCTCTATAGGAAACGTTTATTTGCTATGGCGTATTACATCTCGACAATCAAAAAACAGGATGCTCAAAAAGAAAGCAAACATTTGTTTTTTCCCTATTCCTTTAAACTGAACGTGTGCAAGAATGCAAACAGTGGGGAAAAGTGGAATTTAATGGCAGCGTAATTAAAACAGTTCTTTTCCCTCGTCCTCTTGCTTACTCCTGAATAAACATCCACCTAAAAGCAAGTTGTATTATTGTAATTTGTAGCATAGATTCTTTTATTTTTCGTTCAAGGTTTCTTGTTTCCACATAAATGGCGTTCCAAAAGTTGTTTTGTATTTTTATTAAAACTTTAACCAATAATTTTACAACCAGCAAAACATAAGTTAATGCCTTCAATTAAAGGCAGTTTGATTCGATTGTTTGGACATTCTACAAAATGCGAAAAAACTTTTTGAAATATTTTGACTTTTGATCCGTAAGAAAGAATCGCTTGATTCGTAAGTTGATGGAGTTTACGATATTTTCTTTTGTTGCGGCTTGCTAGCACCGACCTAATGCTTTGAAATTAACAAGGTTTAAATGTAATTCAATGTACAAGGCGATTGAAAATATCGCCGATAACGCTTTAAAATAAACCAAGAATGCGATATGGACCATAATCCGAAAGTGCTCGATCTTCGAGATGTCGAGAGTTAAAGGGCGGTTTCAAAATCGCAATTTAATTAGTAAAAAAATAAACCAAGTCATATTTTCTTTTATGCATTGGGGATTTTACTTAAGGACTTTCTTTTGACGTTATTTTTGAAAGATATATGAAAAATACTGTATCGATGGCCAAAACTCTGAAGGCAGAATGGTTTTGGCATTTGGAAAGAAGTAGGCCATCGAGAACACCAATTCAAATAATATTTGGGCGTGCAACATTATGCTACCGACGGATTAAAGATAAAAGGGTTCTTATATTTAAAATGAAATTTCTAGATTAATGTTAACATAGCGAATACGTACAGAATGAATGAAACCATCGTTAATAATTATTGAACGACTGCGAATTAAAATTAATCAGCAATATTTCTGTTCAGTACGATTGGAACTGATGAATTACACAAGAATATAATTTGCCAATCGTAACGTACATCGTTTACTACGCCGTTATTTGTGGCATTTCGCGTAATACACATTTTGCAACCAACACGATTTTAATAAACTCTATAATGTGTTAATTTTCATTTGCAAAACGTGAATTCCAATGGCATAAGTGTATTTTTTTTAAACAATTATTGGTCGACCTATGTAAAACGATTACGACTACTTGACGATTGCTCATTCTGTCGGCAAAGAAAAGTTTTGTTCGATATTCGAAAATCACTGTGTCTCACACGAGAGATTCGTTATCGATTTGCCTTTAATGTAGTCGAAATAACGTGGAGAGAAAAGATGGCGATAAAGAAGAATATTGTAAAACGCAACCGTAATGCGGCGGCGATGAATAATGCGTTCGGTTGATGATGATTAAATTTCGATTAATTAAAAACGCTCGCTAAATGAAGGGATCGTGTATGGCCGTGGGGTGAATTTTAATCGGCTTATAACATTGCTCTTAACTAATTATATAATCGATACAAACTTTAAAGGCTTTAAACATACATTTTAACACGAGGCCTTATTATCTCAAAACTTTCGACATTAATAGTTGTTCCATCACATTCTCCCTTTTTTCCGATAAGAGCAACAAATTCATCGACTAACTTATTTTTTAAACAAAGAAATAGAATTAGGTCACTAGAAGAAATTAATAATAAAGGTGCAATAAACTTTCTTTTTGACTTAAAGCATTGTTACAAGGAGGACGAAAAAAAAATCTTACTAAGATGTATTATTTGTAAATCAGGTAAAAACTTTAATCGGCATTTAACATGAGAAATCCTCCCTTTTTAACGTTTAAATGTAGAAGATGTAATTAACCTTAACTTTATAATAAATTAAATTAACCGCGTACTTGTCGATAATTAAAGCGCACTTTCGACCCTTTAATCATTTTATTATTTACAATTGATAGACTTACTCTCGTAAATGTAAGTTTAAACGACGTTCATGCGTACTTAATCCAAATCTAGATTTTCTTTCTCGCCAGTTTATTTAATTAAACATAAAATATTTTTGTTGCTTTAATTCGCCCTCTGCCAATCGACCTTTTTTACATAATTCATTTTAAAAATAGAAGAAGCATTAATTCATCTGAGAGAACAACTAATTAAGGAATCAAGTCGTGGGCCTAAATTACTTGCTCAATGGGGCTTTCGATAGTCATAGAATTGCTTACGAATTTATAACGATTTTATAACCTCTTTCTATGATTCCTGGCTCCATTATTTTAATTAAAATTATTCCAAATTTCGTACACACAGCGATATAAGTATAAAGAGTACGCAATAATAAAAAAATCTAAACTCAACCGGATGAAGTCTCTCATGAGATCTAAGGTTGATAAAGGCAGTTTAACTATATTTTCTTATAAATAAATTTCGATGTAATATTACTTAAGCTGAATAAAATAAAAGAATTAAAAGAAAACAATAAAAACTTATTTTAATTCATTAAAATTTTTGGAAATAAAATTGATTCTCGTATGCATGTCACCAAAATATATTATAATTTATTCTAATTGCAATAGAAAATTGTAAAAAGTTCGCAAAAAGTATCAAAGCATTTAATCTAAGAAGATATCTAAATTTAATATTATAATATTGGCCATCATTCAATTTTGGTTAATATAAAATTCACTTACACTAATTATAAATGTTTTATTAGTTATTAGTAATTATTTCGTCTAACGTTAGACTTTAATATGAAATAAAGAAAAAAATTACGTTTTAAACAATCAAGTTTGCTGCAAAATACAAAAGCAATTTTTCTTAAGAGATTAATTAATTAACGGAAAATACGTTGACAATTTAAAATGTTCACTTTGAAAATCATACTCCTACCTTTCCCTCTCTCTCTCTCTCTCTCACTCTTTCATCTTCATTATTAACTTCAGGCGTGTCGTGTAATCACAATTTCTTTCCCTCTTCATAATAAAATTTTACTGGAAATAAACTTTTACGTAACTAAAAGAAGAATGTAAAGAAATGTATTCGACTTAATCGTATCAAAATCTTTCAACTCTTAGGAGACATTAACATTTGCAATACAAAAAACGAATAGTAAAAAATTTATTTAAATAATTCGCATTAGCGATAAGCGACTGCTTTTATACGAATGAATCAATAAAATATTATTTATTTGGTTGAATGGATAAACAATTTACGATTTTGGATCATGTCGCGTATGTGACATCCAAAGATTTACTAAACCGTGATATAGTTTAGTTTCCTTTAGCGTTCAACCGAAATATAAAATGAAACATACATATAAAAAATAAAGGGGACGAAACAATGCAGCCATTTTCCTCCATTTTTTCCCCTGTTCTTCCGTATGAATACTACGTGGTAATGTTCTTAAAAAAGCCCCCCTTTTTATATAACACAAAGAATTACAAGATACACTTCCCTTGCGGTCGTCTTAATTTACTTTCTGAATAATAACCGCAATCAAAATTACGAATATAACCGCATGAAATTGATGATGATGAAATGATCGAATATTGAGTCGATAGGCTTGGTGGTAATCCTCGATTTTATGTTCTTTTAAGTACGCAGACGTGAAATAATTAAATTTCCCACAGAAAATTTACAGCGTTATGTTGTTCGAATGAATGAAATATGATTGTTGAATGAAAATTTTTTTAAACATAAAATGAAAGCAATTTTATGACTTACCAAAAGAAATGTGTAAAATAAATGTATGGAAAACAGTGTATATGAAAATACATTTGAAAAGTGACAATAAACAAAATAAAACAAAATGTAAAGGAAAAGATGTATATTGAAGGTAACAACAACAAAATATAAACAAAAAAGGAAAATAAACAATACAACACAATCTTAATACGAATAAACTGAAAAACTAAAAATAAACTAATACAAAACGACTAAAATACAACAATACAACAAAATATAAACAAAAAATGAAAATAAACAATACAACACAATCTTAATACGAATAAACTGAAAACTAAAAATAAAGTAATACAAAACAATATGACTAAAATACAACAATACAACAAAATATAAACAAAAAGCGAAAATAAACAATACAACACAATCTTAATACGAATAAACTGAAAACTAAAAATAAAGTAATACAAAACAATATGACTAAAATACAACAATACAACAAAATATAAACAAAAAACGAAAATAAACAATACAACACAATCTTAATACGAATAAACTGAAAACTAAAAATAAAGTAATACAAAACAATATGACTAAAATACAACAATACAACAAAATATAAACAAAAGAGGAAAATAAACAATACAACATAATCTAAGCAGGGACAGGGTACTGCTCCCTCACCGCAATTATAACAAAGTTTTGTTTGCGAAATTTGTTCCGCCACAAAAACTGGTGCATGTAGGACGTAAACAGCGCCTCCGACGTCCCAAATTGGCGGCGCAGTTTCCGCTTAGCGCGCATCCACATATTTTCGACTGTTTGGGTGTGGACGTTAGGATCGTTGGGATCTACGAAATTTGCGTTATGGCAAATAACGTGGTGTTCGTAGATCCCACCACCCAAATCCTTTATGTTTCTGTAGGCGGCCCAACCATCCGAATTAACGATGCTTCCTGGTAGCACAAACCTAAAAAAATATTCCAAATTTAATTAGTATGTCACAACGAATAAAATGTCATACCTACTGCATTCTGCTAACTAATGTCCTAAAATCCTAATCTAGAAACCAAAAATAATATGCTACTTAATTACAAACAATAAGTATTAACAAGCACAGAAACACATGCAATACACGGCAAGCAAGAGAGTGCAATCATGCATTATAGAAATAGAAAACAAAGGCAAGAAGGCCAAAAACCATACTGCTGCAAAAGCTCGGACAACGTCTCCGCTTTCCTGTCCGCAACCTCTACCAGGAAGCAATGCCCAGTGTCTCTTTCTACCCCACCAAAAACCCAGTGGCCTTCGCGCCACTGCCCCCGATGATACTTCCTATGGAAAAATTTGGATTCATCTATCCCCATGATTAAATTTGGATCGACGATAAATTTGGGTGCAGTACTGCCTCTACCCATTTAAAAAAAAAAATTTTTTTTCACAAACACAAAACAGAGTTATAAACGAACAACAAATTCACAAAACAGAGTAATAAACGAACAACAAATTCACAAAACAGAGTAATAAACGAACAACAAATTAATAAAACAGTGTAAAAATCAAAACAATAAAACAAAGTCAAGGACAACACGGAAAACAACAACAAAAAAGTGAAAAAAAAAAACGTTAACAAGACGCGACAAAGATTGTAAATAAACGAAGAGCTGGCAACAGTGTTGAAATAAGGGTGAAAATCCCAGAGCAATTTTGAAAAATTGCGCTTGCGCACTTAAAAGAACATGAAATCGAGGATTACCGGCATGGTCTTAAAAAAACATTAAATTTCTTATAATTACCCAAGTTATCGGCGCAAACTGAAAGAA
This sequence comes from Hololepta plana, assembly GCA_963695495.1. NCBI lineage: Eukaryota > Metazoa > Arthropoda > Insecta > Coleoptera > Histeridae > Hololepta > Hololepta plana. The sequence goes on along the minus strand of OY968833.1, from coordinate 591,965 downwards.
CAACCGAACTCAGATGGAGTGCGTAATAATAGATTATCCAAGATCTCATCGCAAACGCATCACATTGATTAAAAGGTCGTTCACCACTCATCAACAAACGAAAAAGAAAACGTTAAATAAAACAAGATTAAATTAAATCGGCCGCGAGCTTTTAACGTTAATTGCTAACAATTAATTAATTATCACTTGACTTTATTCCTTTAGCAAACCGAAAATCATTTCCATTTATTATTATTTCTAATCGCATGATCGGTGAAATACTTTTCGATCTTACGTACGCCGGTAAGCGACAGTTCTAACGCCACTTCTAACACCGGAGAACGTCGATCAAACACTAAATGCACTTCGAAGCGGCAGCATCATCGTCGTCGAATGCACGAAGTCCCTGAGCGTGCGTTCTAACAACGCGCGCAATCGTCAATCCGACGACGACTTGCCGCTCTTTATTCAAATTTTGCGTACCTGTTAAAATAACGCAAATTATTTTAAGCAATTCCGCCTTTTTGATAAACATAATTGTACAGGTGTATAATAATATTTTAGAAAACTTATTTCCTATTGTTTGCGCGGAGAGATTTTAAGGAGAATTTATTAAAGAAAAATAAATTTGTTTGTTTTATGTTTAAAGTTTTACACGTAGAGGCGAATAGCAGCTATCGGCTATCTAGCCGACGCTTATTTAACAATTTCTGGGCCCAGTAAAACCTTCAAATAATATATCAAAAGCGATGCTATTATGTTAGGAGACAATCGCGAATCAAGCGGCAACATCTTATGCTAACAACCATCGAGGAAAACTTGTTTACCAAAGCGGGGGAAATCTGAGTATAATTCAACTTGTCACCAATGTATACATTATATGTACATACAATAATCCAAAGGTAACAAGTTAAACAAGTCGTCAGCCATTGTTCGAACCATTTACATTATTGCAGATTCGTAGTAATAATGGCAAACGAAGATAATTTGAAAATATGCCGCTTAAGAGAGTTCCACACAATTAAGCGTTTAAATGAAATTAATCTTCAACCTTCTCATTCATTTTAAGCGTTATAATTAAGCAGTTAATTAGCGCAAGTTAAAGCAAGTTGACGTGCATTGCAGTACCTGAATGCAAAATCTCCACTTTCTAAGCACAAACAGTTGTTCTTTGCGCATATGCAAATGTCGATTATTTTACGTTACTTTTCAGACGCTTTAAAAAATTTCCTATTGTTTCCGTTCATCAAGGTCTCTTGCAAGTGTGGCCTTAGGCTAAGCTCTTCAAATCAGCCCAAACAAAATACATTTAGAGGGTTTAAATCTGGCGATCTTGCAAATCATGATACAGATCTACTTATTTCTAAGTCATCTTCCGCTAGAAATTCTTTGTGGATGTTCTCTATGAAGACGAACTGGATGTTTCTGGGCATTTGAATAAACTTCAACGTAAAGACATAGTGTTTCTCTGGAATATCCCATTAGGACGACCATTAATGAAATGCATGTCGGCTTATTCAGAATGGCGAATGTAGATAATTTACATGACAATTTTTAGTCCGAATTATAGTTCGTGTTACGTTTTGCTTTATATTCATTGTTGCTTCGGCATTACAATGAGGATGATCACATAAACCGGAAGATAATACAACATAACATCGCAGTTCCTCGCCAAATGTTTATGCATTAATTAATTTAGTTTGAAAAAAAGAAATAATTTCAACGTTAAAAAATTTCCTACGAGATGAGATTGGAAACGTGAATGATAAATCTTGGATGGCCTAGTGAGTAATTTACTTTTCTAGTTTCCCGTCAATTCTATCGCGTCAAGAATCCGGTAGAGGAATGTTTCATAAGCGAACCGCACATAACTGAAGAAGAAATGCCGAAAGAATTATTTTAGTTCAGGTGTTGCACGTTTCCTCCTCCGGATCGAGATTTATCTTCACATAAATATTTACGACAAATCGAGAGTACTTAGTTTGATTGCGTTCGAAATTTTGATATAAAGTTTATTCATTTTTTATGAACACGTCCGCAATGATTACAAAAAGGAAAGTATAAATAATTTTGTCTTACTTTAAGAATTGCAATGAATCGACTTTAATCGAATGACATTTTGTCACAAACTGTACGTCATACGTAGAATTTGCCCACTTCTCATAAATTTTCTCAAATATTTTTTGTTTCAAAGCCCTTTTTCTCGGTAACCGCCGGTGCAAAGTACGACTTATTACATGTCAGTCAAAGGAAAGTTTTCTTCAATGGTTATAAGAAAGAAGGTAGATTTATTTCTTCTTAATTTTAGAATTGTAATGAATCGAATTTAATCGTATAAATTTTTGTCACAACGTGTATGTTGTGCACAGAACTTTGTCACTACTTATAAATTTTCCCAAATATTTTTCAACAGTTCCCTCCAAATTTATTCAAACCAAATCTAAATAGCTCTGCAACTTTCGAAATGGAGTTCGAAAATATAGTCAAAGTGACAAAAGTGATAAACATAAAAGAAAGTTTGTTCGTGAATGTCCTCTAATTTAACATTGTGAAATAATTAAATGCATGGCAAAAGTTTTCTTCATATTTCCTCTTCACAAAATTTACCTAAATCTCCTGGCGAATAAACGTTAGTTTGTTTATTTAGTTGGTTCATATACAGGATGTTCAAACGAACAAATGACAAACGAGTTTCCATCGAGTTAAAGCTACACAACTTTCAGTTACTTGGCTTGGCTCAAATCATGTATTATCTTGCATTCTAATAGTTTTTCCTCATCATTTCCTCTCCCTTTTCCTTTTTTATCAGTTCCATCTATCCTTATTCGAAACTCTATATTAACTACGTAATATTTTTTGCTTTTACTTAGCAATTTCTTTTCATTTTCGAACGGTAGAAAATTAACTTTCATACTCGACCATTTAAAATTAATCATTAATTTCAACCGAAATAGATATTTAATAGAAGGTATTCGTTTTAAATTTAAATAATATGAAATCCTGAAAGTCTCTTATATATGGCAGAAATGACGCATGTTAATTGACATTCTCAAAAGCACAAAAGCACCTGAATTATTACCAAAGAAACGCTTTTACGATATCGGCTACATCCGCTTAAAGTTGGAATGGAATTCGAAAAATAGTCTCGTTAAGCCTTAATTGTTTTGTTGGTGTTGAATGCTAGAATTTTTGTTGACGATGATTTTACATGTTTCACTGTTATTAGCTAAGAAAACGAAGTAAATAATGAAATAATAATTCAATTTTTGCTTACACTTCAGCATTATATTTTGATTTTCGCTACTTAAAATCAAAGAGAATTGTTAAATGATAAAATGCGAATGGACATTTTAGAAGTCCCTCGCAGAGAATTATACACGAAGGCTTTAAAAGGAACGTTGCTTCTCTATAAGCTCTGTTGTTAAATTCTGCGGGAACTTTTAAAATAGTTTAATTACTTTAGAGAACCACTAAAAACTAAATTCGTGTACCGAAATAATTCGCTTCGCGCGATGTTTTAAAAACAAACTAATATGATTCAATTTGCTCATACAATAATCTGCTTACAAAAAATTGATGAAAATCACTTTCAAAGAAATGTTGATTTCTTCGCAGACATAATACCAAACGTTTTGTAGCTTCCTTGAGCTTTTAAGAGCAACCATAAAAACAATCCAGAGAAAGTTGCTGCTATTTTGTACACGTGGAATTGGCCATCTGGCAAGTAAATAGGAGGCCGCAATTGAAATGGATGATAATTTGGACATTTATGAATAAGAAAAAAAAAATAGGTTTCGAAAACGGCGGATAATTATGCAACAACCTAATAGTTACGGTTTGTGTTATTTTCCATTTGTAATTGGAATAAAATGAATGTTGTCCTTTAGAATTAATGAATTGATTTCTATGAACGGTACGAAGGATGCACATTGAATTATAACAAGGAGTGATATCGACGTGACGTATAAGTAGCAATAACAGATTCATTGTCGTAATACGGGACGTTAAATTAGTGGTGTAATATAAAATAGGAAACGACTTGATTGATCACTTATTGAAAGTTTATGCGTTATATTTCGAAAGATATATTGAGGACAATAACACATCATATTATTCAAAGTTTTAATACATAGATTTATAACAACGCTAGTTGGATGTCGATTAAAAGTAATTCTCTTTTATATTTACCAACATCGGGATTGGTTAGTATTTATTACTTATTGTGTTAATTAATTAAAACCATAACCTTGCAATTGCGGAGAAGATAATTAAGAAAATCGCAATAAGTACGTTTGCAATTGAAGGGTTACTTTATGTTTTAATCAAAACGATTAAATAGAAACCGGGGTGGCCTAAATGTGACTGACCTTCTACTAAATTTAATGGCTTGAGACTGAGAACTCGTTGGTCAGCTAAGAGATTCATTCTATTTCGTTTATTAATTCCCCTATCTTTGCCCTTTGCCTTTTTTCGTGTCTCATTTTAAATTAAAGGATGTTTATGGACCAAGAGAAAGTGCTACAAATTAATTAGGAAATAAGTTGAACAAAGAGTTATTTTAAGAAGCCCATAAGTCCTCCATTAAAGATTATGTTTTATTTTCAAACAAATGGAATTACATTTGTTCATTCTTTAATTTTCCTTATTAAATAATTTCATTCCATCTTTATTCGAATGTCACGCACATTTTAATTTTATTTTATTTTTTTGAAAAAAATAACCTTTAAATTCAACGTTTAGAAACGAAATACAAACAAAAACTTATGGGTTTATTCCTTATGGGAAAAAATACAAGTGAGATTGAAAGAAGTTTTTACAGGATATTCCCCAAAAGGTAACATATATAAGTAAATATAAATAAACACACCCCGTACCTATTCTTTGCGATGCGAATTTTGTCGGAAGAGGCATAAAGACAAAATTTAATTTCGCGTACAATTGTAATCAATCGGAGATTTTTGTAATGTGATACTGAAGGAAGATGAATTTATTTAATTAATAATAACAAAGAAGTTTTGGGATCAAATACAAACTTGTCGGCCGACAATTGCAAAAAGGATTTTCGATTAAAACACAATTCTTTTGCTATTAAATGACATTTAACACGTATTCCAATGAAAGCGATTTACGCAGAAATTGACGTTGAGCAGATTCCCATCAAGAATTTCTTTTTGCTGTTTCAAAGAATAAAAATTATACAACTTCTTTTCCACGCCCCCCACTCTGTATAGATTATCTTATTCACACTTTCTCTTAATATTTACATTTCTTGAATCAAATTAAAGTTGCAATTTAAGTGAAATTATGTGTGTTTAATGAGATTTGCCATAAAATCTAGTGAAATTAATAGAAATTATTAGACTTTTGTGCAGTTTACCTTAAAATCTAGTGCCGTGCACAACGTTCCATTCAATAATGGAATAGCGCACTCTGTTGGAGGAATTTTTCGGGTCCAAACAGGTAAATTTGGGAGATTTGAAAATGTAATATATTTCGTGTACATACGGTAATTTCCATGACACGAATATCTGTAGGTATTTACTTTAATATCCTTATTTGCATTTAAGTAAATTTTATCTGTCGTAGTAGCACAGACGGGAGCAGAAATAAATAAGTAAATGAGGAAAATGTTTTGATACGAAGAAAAAACAAAATAAGAAGAAGTTCTTTACTCTTCATATATCTTTTAGAACTTCATGAATATGAATGAATGATGTCTAGAAGAGTATTATGCTGATGTAATATCAAAATTGTGGTTATATTTTTGTCTGAGAATATTTACCACGTTGTGACATAAGAAGAAATAATTTTCAAGAGTCAAACAATAAAGTTTACTTCGGTATTAATAAGACTGTTAACGCTGGTTTTAGACCATTTATTTGTATTATCAAAGAGAAAGAAATAATAAAATATACTTGTCAACAGTTTCCGTTTGACGTTGATTGAGAACATTTAATTGCTACTTTATTTACTTCAGCACGTTCAAATTGCATACGAGTTTTTCAAGTATTTTTCATTAGAATTCTTTATCGAAGCCCTTTGAACACCTTATTATTTCTCTTTTTCGATCTATTTAACAGCTAATTAGCATTACAATGCTAATTGCATTTTATTTTAAATAAGGGTAAGAATTTCAACAATAACATCGTTTTGCCTTATTTAGAAGGAGAAGAAGAAAATCGTTAACCACACGATTAATGTTTGCCAAATTTTACGTATGAATGTTTTAATAGCTCGCTTTGTTTTTAAAGCGGAGAATTCAGAATAATATTTTTTGTTTATAATGACTCATAAATTACACCTGACATTCTATTAAATGCAAAGGGGTGCATTATACTAGTCGTAAACACACTAAATTATTACTTCTTTTTATTATACGCCTATATCAAAATTTTGTCTTCAATTAAATTCCATTTTAATACGCTCTTCAAAGATCGTACCAAATTGAATGTAAATTGAATTCATTACGAATAATTTTACGATGCCTGTTATTTCTAATTCTATTGTAATTTTTATGAGGACACTTTGTAAAGTAAAATAAACACTAATAAGATTATGAAGGCAAAATAATGAAATCTGGATTTGCATGCATCGAGTAAATTTTTGATTTGTAACGTCAAACAAAATGAAATTTTGCTTGTGGATTTGCTATGTTAATATTCGATTAACAATTTACTTCAGCATTTAATTGAGCATGTCGATTGTATCCGATCATCCAGTAATAATTGTATTGCTTGATGTGTTCGATATTGAAGCCAGTTCAAGTATTTCACTTCGAGAATATTTCGCACGTAAACGTAACAAGAAGAGATTTCGAAGAGACTTTCAAAAATGGGAGAGAGAAGGCAGAGTTTGGCTCAGAAATTAAATGCTAACAATTCCGAAACTTCTTCGCTCTTACCGCATTTAAAACCTCGATATTAAGTAGATGATAAAATATTAACGAAGCCAAGTTACAAGTGCGAAACTGGGTTGTATCTTAAAATAATCTACGAAATGAATTAATAGACGTATTAAATAAAAATAACCAGCAAAAATATTTATTAAATAAGCTGCAATGCGATCTCTTCCACTAGTTTCTCTTTTGCAAAAAAAAGAAGAAAAAATTAAACATTAAACGCGAGTAAATGCGAAGACTAATGTGAAGGGATGTTTGTTTGTTTGTTTTTTTAAAGAGGACAAAATTTCTGTCACGATCGTTATTAATTTACATGTTATTCACTTACATTAAAGGTGCATTAATTATGTTTGCTCGCTTTTTATTCGTGCACGTGAAACATTGCGGAAAATCGTGCATAAATATTCGGCGCTTATTTTCATTTGAACGAATTTCATCAGACCATTTTTTTAATTCAAATCAAGTGGAATACACAGACAGAGTGAGAGGGAGAAAAACACAGAGTGAGAGGGAGAAAAACACAGAGAGTGAGAGAGGGGATGGAAAACGTTCAAGTTTTTTCGACAAATCTTTGGTTTTCTTCCAAGTCGAACAAGTCCCAGTGACTCGAATCGATTGCAAATGTGGCCACCATTCTTTTGTCATTTATAAAAATTAAGTTTAAATTAGGTGTCTGTTCCTTTTAATGTTAAATCTGCCTTTCATTATTCCGGGGTCGCGTGTTCAACGCCCGATCTTTTAACCGTTCGACAAAATATAGGATCTTGTAGGGAAATTTTCTTCGATAAAAATCGAACAATTTTTGTGACACATTTAACTCGATTTTGAATAATAACTTTGATTTAAAGTTCGCTTTTTTGCATTCCCTTTTACGTTCACTGTATAATAATTATTGGATACGAAACGAAAGAAAAGGGATCATAAAATGATAAGAGCAAGATGAGTGAAATTGTTATTAGTCTGGCTGGGATCTTCTTTAAATTTACGATGACATTGTGGCGTCTTGTGTTAAAATAGGGATTTTCTTTCAGCAGATTTTCCAATAATAATTTTTTGTTAAAAGTCTTTTCCTTTGATGACGCCCTGTTCTATAATATAGCCCAATACAACGACTCATACGTTATATGTGCGACCTATCTTGATGTTTGGTGCGAAGCAATTAACGGAAAAAGTAAACAAAAAAAAACAACATTGAGGCTCTCCTTTTTCCTCTCTCTCTCTCTCTCTCTCTCTCTTTTATATGTACCACATATCTAACACAATCTCTCAATGATAGTAAAGGCTTTTGCTGCGCTTGCTTCTTTGAAATGTATTAAACAAAGGTTTCCTTAATTTCTTCTTTTATTTTCCGTTGAAAATAATAAAGAAAAAGTTCCCAAAACGATAAAAACTGTGCTTACTTTAATCAATTCGATCCCGTCTTATTTTGGGCGTAACGAAATATAGGAAGCGAGTTAAACGTAACCGAAATAAAAAGATATAAAATCGTTTTGTTTTCAACTAAATTAAATTTCTTTATATGTATCTGCAGAGGAGATTCTTTTTTCTCAATATTGACCGTAAAATAAACAGGTTTAAGATGTTAGCGACTTTGTGCGTGACATTCTAGATATTTGCCAACATAGAAACTTTCAATTTTCTTTTCTATTCTTTTTTTTTTAATAATGTATCTATAATATTATGTGTATAATAATAATAATAATTTTCTTTGGAAAATAAAAAGTTTGTGACTTTTTGTTTAAGGTTGCTATAACGTTTTATGGTGAGATTCCCGTTTCATAAAAACCACAAGCCATTTAGGATAAAAAGAACACGAAAATGAAACTCTTATAATAATTTAAATAAATTAAATAATGTCTTAAACTTTTCAATAGGAGAAAATAAAAAAAATCGAGTAATTTAGTGGAAAGAATTGCGTCGAATCTAAAAAACCTCAATTTGTTCGTCGTCTCGTAAAAACGTTGGAGAATATAAAACAAAGAAAACGATGAAAATAAAATTAATACAGGAACCTTGCAATGCGAAAGTCAATCATATCTAGTGGCAATGTACTTTCTCGCTCGCATTAAAATGATTTTAATAGTCGTATTAAGTATCTCTCGATTTTATTCTCATTAGCTCCAATAAAATTCATTTCGAAATGAAATTATTGTGTATGGAAGGAATGGCAATATAAATCGCGTAGGAAGTAAAAGATCAAATTATTCGATTTAAATTGCAAGTTAGGATGCCTCTGCTCGATTATTTTAATCGTAAAACTTATTTGTACTTTATGACTTTGGCAAAACTAATAATATTTATATAAAGTTCCTCGAGTGTATTCGGTCATTTACAAAATTAATTTAAATAAGGTTTCCTTTTAAGCATGCACAAATTATTTATTATTCTTAAACTAATAATTGTTATTTTTTATTTTCAAGCAACAATGTAAAAGATAATGTGTTCAGCCAACTGAACTGTTCCTAAATGAAAGGTTAATGGGATAAAATATTTATCGATTAGGAGCAATAGTTTTATTATTCCCAACATCCTTAAGAATCGTTGCCTCAATTCTTGTAGGTTCTTCAATAGCCGTATAAAATATTAAATTCGATTAAACGACGTTATATAACGCTAAAAACAAAATACAAAATTGTTTATTTTCTTTTAGGTTGGTATTTATTTACAACACATTATCGTAGAAGCGTTTCTCACTTTTTTTCGCGCTGAATGCATTCCATTGTTAACTTACGATCGCCGTTGACAAAAATCATATGATGAATGCAACCGTTTTCTGGTTTGATGCATAATTTTTCTTTAACATTAATTAACTTCCTTTTAAGTCTTTCAATCTAATGCGAATTTATATTAATTACAATGTGGTAAAGTGTATGTTTCATGGTCGAGTTTCTTGCGACGCATCATTGTTCATTTCAAATTCATTTTGTATTAACAATAAGACAAATTAAGCTACACGACATAAATTTACGTAGTGATATCGTCGTGAAATTTATCAAGTTCTCTATCTAGATGAACGAGTATTAGAATAACGATTTGGTTTTAGTAAACTTATGCAACGGAATTTATTAGTTTTAAACTCGGTTAAAAATTTGTTTAGATGATGATCAGCACTTTGCATCGATTAAAGGAGGATATGAAAATATACATACGAACGTAATTATGTGATGAAAAAAAATAAATAAATCGGATTAATTCAAATTGCTACTTTCAATTTGACAACATGACAGAACAATGAATCATTGCGTATAATTTAAGTGTCTCGTGATTTAAAATGAAAAAAAAATTATGCGAGCAACATATTCTCCAGGGGAGCAGAAAATTCATCCCAGTAAGTTCGTTTTACATATAATGCCCTCGTTTTTTGTATCTAATATATTTATGTAATTTAAATTATGTAGTTCCATAGAATATTAAACTATTTATGGAATTCCAGTGGAAGAAAAAACGTTCTATTAAAAACATACAAATTGGGCAGATAATTCTTTCTTTAGATTTTCATATTCGCGTGTTTACATAAATGAATTTCATACACGTCGTTGTTGAATTCATTTTTGGCGCACTCGAGTTTATTATTGGAATAACTTTCTCATGAAATTTCCACAAAAAAGAATCAAGCTCATTACAGCTCACCAAATATTCGAACATTAAGTGTTAATGTTAGGATAATTAATCAATAGGATCAGTTGAAAGTTTCAATTTAATTAAATCAATTCCTAAATTAACCGTCTTATCATCATCATCATGATTACAACGTAAGTTGATGCAATCAATCAAATTGAAAAAAAAACAAGCAAATTAAACCACATCAATTTGTTATCATTAAACATCAATAACATGTTATTGTTGTTAAATAAAATTATCAGTGCCTAAAACGAATTGAACCGCATGCAATAATGTCGCACGCTGTTGCGTACGGATTTTTATTAAATCGTTATGGCACCAATTATGGTGAGGAATTATGCAAAACAGAACAGAATTAATTAATGTTCAGTGCTAATTCTTTAACTATTTGTCTCCACTTTCCTTTTCAAACATCCATTTACGTAACTTTGGGTAATCTTATAATAAATACACCTCGCAGAAAACAATTAATCATTGTAATTAAGTTGTCTGCATGGGAATTCTGCATAATCATAGAATTCAAAATAAAACATTAACTGACCACCTTTACGTATATGTAACAAGTACCGAACTGGTAACGTTCTTTCATTTCGGTTTGATATGCTTGTTTTTGTGGCCATTAATTACTTACTGTCGATACAAGGAATGGTTATATGAACAATTAAAAGTTTATTAACTGTTCATAATTATCTTTCAATGAATATATGCTGAAAGTTTTTTTTTAGTTTCGTTAAGAAACGCACTTGAAAATGTTAGGGGATGCATTTCATATTGATGGTAAACAATCTACTGCTTTAGTAGGGATGTTTTAAATAATAATGCATAATCGCTTTCGAAATTATGATCAGTTGAATAATTGCGATAAGGGAGAAAATCAATTTTGCGACCGCCCTTTCAACGAGTTGATTAATTAATTTTATGTCGAAACGTTTTCTATTAAAATAATTAATTGTCTTTTATAGGATTGTTAATCATTTTATTTAATTTTGTGAACCTCACGTGATTTGGAAACTTATTTAAAATCAATTCACATTATTCGAAATACGTCGATTATTAAAATTGGTGCTTCATAGAGGATTCCTCTTCTTCTAAATGCCAGAACTATAAGAAAGAAGCAGGTTTCCTTCAAAAAAAAAAGGGAAAACGGTTTCATGGTGTTTCAAAGGTCTTCCTAGAAAACTATTTTGTTGGTTGCCTCGCCTTCTAAAAATCATATTTAGTTCCATTAAGACGCAAAAATCACATTAACGGCAACACAATAAGTAAACAGATACATTAATTAATAATTTTTCAATCGTTCCTGTACGAAAGTGATAATTAATAAATTGCACTAATAATTGTTGCTGTTACCTGTACAAACTCTGAATGTATTTATGCAAACACACCCTAAACTATCATAACTGATTCGTTATTTTGATTGTGGTTAAAAATCGACACAGAATAAACATAATATCAAGTCGGTGTATTAAATTAATACTTTTTTGATTATAATTTTATTCGACTATAATTTAGTTAAGGTAATTAAAATAATATAGTTTATTAATTATCGTAACCCACGAAAGAGGACTTGCTGTTTCTTTTTGAATAATTAACAGTAACTTAATGTTATAGAAATAAGGTAAATAAAACAAAAGAGAATGAAACTAGTTTCAAATATATTTGTCTGCACGTTAACGAATAAATAACAGAAATTATTTCCAATGCATTAAATTAGGTATAGCAATGAATGATTGGGAAAATAACAACTTAATAATAAAAAGGAAACGTGAAACGCAATATTCGAAAGCATAACTGAAGACCGCAAACGGCCACTCGAAAATGTGTGACACAAACTGTTGATTTTTCCATAACGGTTTATTGGCGTTAACAGATTTCTGATAAATTTCATTGTTTTCGATGAACGATAAATGGTAATTTGATAAACATTGAATAAACCAAAATGAAATGAGCTACAAGTGAAAGTGATGAAAATGATAGATTCTCATTTAAAGCGAGCTTAACCGAGAACGTTTAATGGTTATTGATTTGCTTCTAATTCAATCCATATTAAACGGTTTGTTTCTAACAGAATTATTATAACACTGAAAGTGACTTACATTATTGCAGTACAAATTAAAGTTGTTATGCGGTTGTGAGATTAAATTGTCATCTTGCATTCATATGGCAAAGACTTGATAACAACAAATAATTGAATTACTACTTATAACTAGATCATTCGCCACGCACACGAAAGAATTTCTCTCCTTTCTTCGTGGCCAAATTAAAAAGAAAAAACAATTTACATTTCTTCCAAAAAAATAAATCATTATGAAGACTCAATCAAAATTGTTTCTTTTTATTATGAGACATTTCTTTAAAAGCATAAAAAGCTCTATTCGGTCTTTTTGAAATTTAAACAATACTGTGCATAAAATATGGAATTCCTAGTGAAAATATGAAAAAAATTACACGAATCCTGAGTGAATATTTTCTGCAACATGCGGAGATAGTTCAGTAGTGAAATATTAAAATTACAAAGTAACTAACAACGACGATGAGGTATTTGCTAGACAAAAGATTTGTTTAATTCAGTTGAACATTAGACGACTACCAAAATGGAAAATGTCTGAGCAAAAAGTGGATAATATCGATCCAACTGTTTTTTTTTGTCAAACAGTGGCAAACTTAATTAAATTTTTTCCGGGTGGTTAAAACGTGTAAAAATCCGTCAACATTTCCTTGAAAAGGGCGTTAAATGATTGCGATTAAGCGCTTCAATCGAGCGTGTGAGTGCTATTCGACGCGAAAGTCGTATTATATGAACAACTAAAATAAAACCGAATTAGATTCCGCGCGTTAACTTTATAAAATCAAATGACGTACAACCACTTAAAATTCTATGACGAAACGCCCATTAAATCCAATGAGAACGTTTTCATTTTTGTTTTTAATCAAATTCCTCGATATGATGATTTCGAACATCAGTTAATTTGCTTTTAATACTTATAAACCTACTCGTGTAAATATACCACTTGGAATGCCCTAAAGGCGCAACGTAACCATTCAAATTACGTCCCTTTCGAACCGATTTAAACAAAATAAATTTGAAATTTTGTTTTAATAACTGAATTATTATAATTAAAATTATTTTGCGAAGAAATTAGACCTAGAGGAAAACACGTATTGTCGAGGTCGATTAAGTAAATGCTCCTTTATAGGCGATGCTTAAAGGTGTCAAATCGTAATGTTAATAATTATTGCGGATCCGGTCCGCTCTCTTCTCTAAATGTCGTATTATTTTTCGTTCTGCTTTCGTTTGTGTCACGCAGTTTTGTAACTTGCGTGACCGTAAATAAACTTCACGCTTTTGCAAGGAAAATACTAGAAAATGGCCCGCATTAAGAGAAAAATTAAACAATTTCGCCCTCGTCCTCGTTTACTTCCGTTTCGCTTTTCATCGAACGCGAATTTGTCACTTTTGAGTTTTGATTTTAGCTTTAAAGTCTAAAATTAACTGACAAATTAAATATTTTTTTGTAACTGTTCGTGAATTGTATGTCAATTTATGAGGTCCTGAAAACGTTTAGCAGTTCCCTTATGTAAGTGTTTCATATTGGATTTGTTCTCGTTTGAGAAATTTATTTCGCTAAATCCAACGTCGTGAATGGTGTCATGTAATAATTACCCAGAACATCGCCGCTAATACACATACATTTTTTTATGCAAAGACATAATTCACGATTGTTTACGACTCAAATCGTTTACAAAACAATTCAACATTTTCTGAATAATTAATTCCATCTCATTCGGATGTAGTCCTCCTTGTTAATTATATTGCAAATAATACATTTAATTAGTGGTCTCTTTCAGTAAAGAATGTCACGAATATGACGAAAATGTACGTTTGCGTACAGAATACAAAGAGAACAGGATATTAGAAGAAGGAATAAACCATTTCATTATTCAGTAATAATTAGTTAATGTGATGCCTCATTCGTAAAAAAGAAAAATAATTGTTGGGAAATATATAATAAAATGAATTTTGCAACAGTATAGCAACGAAAGCGAGCGAAAAGAGGTTCATTGTAGCAAAATTGAATAACAGCAAATAAATCAGGTCAGTCACTTTAACCATAAACTATTGTTAAAGATATTTTCAATATTAATGTTGAATGTTATTGTTAACAATGATGTTATACATGATTGTTAATGCGGTCAAAGATTGTTGTTATATGTTTTATATATTGAAGGCTATTGTTACATATATAACCAACAATGCAGATAAGGGATATCAAGACGTTGAATCGTAGGTGTGATCCCTTATCTGCATAAAGAAGGGAAGAAAGCAAAGAAATGAAGAGACCGATTACTTTTGGATCTCAAACAGAACGGTCGAAATAGTTTATTAAAATAAAGTTAGTTTAGAATGAAAGTGTCGTTAATTAAGTAACAGAAACCGCCTGTTTACTGTAATTAGACAGGAAAATGTGCACAGCAGCAGCACATTAAACAACTATAATAGAAATATTTTTGTAAGATAAATAAGACACAATCGTAGATAATAGAACACCGTTCCAAGGAAAAAAAATTATCTTTCTCTGTGAAGGAAGCATAAGAAAATGGAAACTTTTCACTTTCCCATTATCCATCCAACATTTGTAAGGTGAAGTGGAAACGAAACTATCAATATTTTCTCTGTGAATATCGCACTGGATGAAATTCGAATTTTTTCAGCTTTTATTTTATTTTATTTTTTTTTTTTTGCTTAACTTCAATACTTATGGTGGATGAATAAAATATCGGGCATACGAATAGGGCAATATAAAAATTGTAGAATAAATCATTTTAAGCAAATGTTACTATCCATTTTGTGTGAAACTTAAAACATTCGTTATAAATTTTAAAAATTGTCCATGCACACTTTTGTACTTTCAAAGTAGAAATTAATTTACATTCGTGCGTATTATGTTACAAAAAAAAATTCAAACATGAAAGTAGGTAGTTGACAATAACAAAATGTTCACTTTGTTTTAATGTAACCAAAGGGATTCCTAATTTTATTCGAATCTATTGATGTTTGCTCATCGAATTTTGTAATATTTACTTCAACAAATTGTTATTGCAATATTGCAAATTTGAAATTTAAAATAAGCATCGATCATTGTTGTTGATAACTTTTTGTTGAAGCTGCAAATTTCCAAACAAATTGCAATGTGTCTCTCTTTTACTCGTAATTAAGACGCAATTTTTTTCCAAGTTGATGCCTCTGAATTCAGGGTGTGTCTTATACGCGAGTAATTACGGTAATGAAATGCTGAAGACATTGACGGATTTATCAATTTTTAAACTATTCCCATCACTTATTTTCTCATATTCTTTGAAGAGTTCTAATGTGGAAGTTTTGATAATAAACTCGAAACTTGGTAATAATCGTCTTCAGCAAATTGTTCAATAGCGTTTGATGTCGCACTAATTGCAGTTATAAGTTCAACACGAGAATTTAGAAAGGGAATTTTAAAAATCAATATATAGAACTCGATCGTTTTTCTCAGGTTCTACTTTTATGGCGTTAATCGATTTGACAAGTGAAACATCCAATTGTCACTGCAAGCGAATATAAATCAAGTGAATGATACGTTTAAATTTGTAAAATTTCAATTCAAATTAATTTATGTTGAAAGAGAATGTAAACATCGTTTCTAATGAATTTTGTGAGAATTGTTTGTTACCTTTTCCCCAAAACGAGGTTTATTAATAACGACCTGTTCGCCCGATTTGAATTTCAAAACAAGCTACGGCCGGGAATTAATATGTTAATGGCAAAAGTAGTAATCGTTAAAGTAGTAATATTAATTATTTAACGTCTTCCTTTATTTTGGTTCGGTTTCTTCTCAAAAATATCCATAAATTTTACCTAACGATATGTAATTAAATTTATGAAAACTCTTCTTTATTCAGCGCTAATTTGTAATTAATTCCTCTACTCGATCGACGACGATCATATCGTGGAGGTGGTACTAATGAGTCGTTATGCAAATATAATATAAGGATTAAATTAAATGTTTACCCATTTGCATTTCCTGTTTTACCATTATTTTTAGTTGGTGAAAGTGACGTTTTTCTTTTGCGTTCCTCCTCTAACACGTCCAATAGCTTAAGAAACGCATTAATTAACAACTGAGAAATACGTTTTAATTACAAAAAAAATCCTTATTTATTCTCCATCCATCATCATAATAAATAAATAGATTTTAAAAATAGTCTCAGTTTTTAATTTGTTTAGCGTGTAATATGAATGTACTATTATTTTCTCAAACTTATTTTAAATATACGTAATTAGAAATATTCTTTGAGATTTGCTTTGTATATAGAATTTGAGATTAAATAGATGATTTTTTTCAGGACAATTCTAAATTTTATTTTACTTTCTTGTCCATTTCGATTGAATTTATAAATTTTATAATCCAATTTTGTAGATTTAATTATAAAATTATTATACTTATATTTATTGTAGCAAGTTAATTTAAGGGAATAATTTCATAAATGAGCAATTAATAATTATTTCGAATTTAAATTCAATGCGCCACATAATGTGCGTTTCGTTGAAATTTGATTGTTCGGAATTAGTTTCGTAAAGTATATTGAAAGATTCTTTGAAGAAACAATACGAAAGAGAATTTCGTTGTTTGTTCATTTTTCTCGGCCTCTAAAATTCATGTGAATGAGTTACTCTCATCGATTGGAAAATATGAGATTAACGACCAAATAATATCCTTCGTCTTGAGGTTTTTAAAATTGTTGCCCTTTCATGCAACGACCCGCGGACTCCCGACCTAGATCAATGTGTATCGGGTGATAAAAGAATAAAATAAGTGGTGAGTAGTGATCATAATAAATGTCACAGCACTTTGTGATAATAACGATTAAAAACACTTAAGTGATAATTATAATATAAGACGTGATAAAAAAATAAGTGTAATAATGATCGAGCAGGAAAAAAACAATACGAACGGGGAATTCGATGTTTGTGTAGGCTTCCTTTTTTCAATATCTGAAATCCGATTTAGCAGACGAAACACTCAGTGTCATCGAAAACATTCGCTCAGCCGAAGCAAATTACGCAATTGCATGGAACGCAATTATAAAAAGATGCAATAACACATCCTTTATTATAATAAGCGATAATTTACTTGCAATCCCAAGACATTGAGTAAAAGAAATTCTGTTCGCAAATAAGGCAGAGCCACTTAGGAATTGCAAAAACGTATAATAAAATTAAGACCCGATTTTATTGGGATGGTCTTAGAAAAGACATCGAAAAATACGTGAAGAGTTTTCCCGATTGTTAAGGGCGAAAGGTGCAGCGAATGGGAAAACAATTGGTTTCCTACAACCTATACTTGTTGAACTGCCATTCGATAAAATAGGAATCGCCGATTGGTTACATTATTTGATCATCTTGATTAAAATTAGACGCGAGCAATTTATTCACATTTATCTTTTCACAAAATTGCAAAGAACCATTTTAACATTTATTCAACAATTCCATTCACTTACTTTACCAAAAAGGAAAACAATTGCTATTTGCTCCAATCGGTTTCAATCCTCATTTCAGGTTTCCCATAAATTTCAGCTTGCTGAAAAAATGTAGGAATTTAATTTATTTCCTGAAATGCCGTTAAACGCACCCGCCAATGCGGAACATGTTTAGATTCAGGTGGAAGTATCATTTCAAACAAATGATATCCATGGATGGCCATTTGAATCGTTTACCGCCACTTTATATGCAAAAATTTAAGGAATTTATTTCGCCTTCGAAAACAAAACATAAACGGTGCCGAGAAAGAAACAAAGAAGTAAAGGAAGCTTTACAACTTTTTTTTACTATAAAAATCGCTGAAGTCGAGAATCGCTGGTGCATAAGTTTATTCTTTACTGCAAGCGATTAATAATAATCTTCACCTACACAGAATTTATCCTTTGTACTGTTTTCATACAAACTTTACGTTTCAATCCTCATTTTAGGTTTCCCATAAATTTCTAATAGTCACCGAAAATCCTACACTAATCGAAAGGGAGCAATTTATTCACATTTATCTTTTCACAAAATTGCAAAGAACCATTTTACCATTTATTCAACAATTCCATTCACTCTAATTATCCAATTATAAACCAATATTGAAACTGTTAAACATTTTCAGGTTTGCATTGGATCCTGAAATTGCAATTGAGGGAAACTAAGTGCACTGTTATTCGACGTAAAACGTGCCAAATTAACGGCGTGAAACACCCCAAGAACGCTTCGGCGCAAAGTACAAATTGTTCTCGACCGTTTCGTGATCGCTCGGTGGATGATGCATGTTTGAATAAGAAAGTTAATGAATTTCGGATAGTTTTTGGAATGAATCGATTGTACGTTATTTTATTAATTTAAATGTGGGCAGTATTATTCAATCTTATATCAAACGGTTTGCGCAGAAGAAATGAATATTATACGTGTGCATTTAGTAATTCGCGTAATACTTGCGAAATATTTGCATTTTAGCCAAGCAAATGACGATAATGGCTAGATTATTATGCGATAGATTGGTGTATAATTTCGCGTTAATCTACGAATTCATGGATATTTTACTAATAATAATCGTGATCATAATGAATTTGCACTCACGTAACGTTTGCAAATTGCCTAAAATCTACAAATGAAACGCCACTGTTCTAATAATGATTTTCCATGCAGGGCCCCCTTTGAGGGCAAAAACTGCACAGACGACCTAAAACCTTCCCGTTTGTCGATGCTTGCTCCTTCCTTACCCACAAAGTTTGAAAGAACTCAATTTACAAGGGAATGATAACGAATTGAAATTTATTAGAAAGTGATCGTTTTCATTAAGGGCACACTTCACGTAATAATTTATTACTTTACATATTTTTGGGTCTCATTGAAATTATCAAAAGAGAGGAAAAGAAACAAATTATTCCCAGTCAACCTTCTTTTTTTATTTGGTGGGACGAACAACGCGTGAGTCGACGTAGAGACGCGTTGGTTCAGTTTTGGATTCAATTCGGGTCGTTCGTTCGGTTTGTTCGCTTGTGTGTGGCGCGTGATTTTGCAGCTTCCTGTGTAGAAGGTGTCTTAGAAATGAACAGAAAAATCATCGAAACGAGAAAGTTGATAAAAGCAGATTGTTGCATAACGTAACACATTTTTGTTTTGAATTCCGACATGTTGCGCCCATCAACGAGATATTGGCTCTTCGAGTAAAAAAATAAAATAAATTTGATCACTGAAAACAATTTTGTCGTGATACAGTTCTCGTGATTCTAGTGCTTCAACCTTCGCTGCCGCTTCTTCGCTACAAAAAGTAGGTCCACTCGGTACGAGCAGCTTCCTGAATAAAAGGTAGGAATTTAATTTATTTCGCTAATTATTAGTTACATCTGCATTTTAAAAGTAATTCACAATCGGGCTAGCATTTATTTTGAAAATAAACACAATCTATCGACTATTATATTTAGTAACTGGCATTTAGGAATACGATTGTTGAGTACGAAGATCCGTTGTTATCTTGTTCGCAAAAAAATTATCAAATCGTTGCAAAAATGTATTATTCTTGTTGTCCCTCGCAATTGCTATCAGTTAAATGCGAAATAACTGCAATATATTATTAAAGTGAAACTGGAATTCGCAAATTGGATTCCGCAAAAAGCGATTGCTTGGGGTATTCCCAAATTTTATAAAAAATTAAATAAAGCGATACAATAAGATTCAAAATTTCCCTCTCACGAATACATCGCTGCAAAACCAACCAGCAAGAGAATAAGACACGGAGCGGTCGAGAAAACCGAGTGTAAATAATGTGATCTCAGTTCGCATCCTTACGGATATCGTTAGAAACAGCGGAGTCTCAAGACACAAGTCACCTATAGTGAAGGTATATGTACGGAATGTTAAACTTCAGTGCTCAGATTTTATGTCTGCAGCTCTTTTGGAGGATCAAATAGTTGCCAAATTATGTAATACTAAACATGGAAATTGTTGGACGCCAATTAACTTTCTCTTACACAAATGTTAAGCTTCAACATAAATTGGCAAATCACAATCATGGACTCGGATAGCCAATACTTGGGGCCGTTGATAAAGAAGTTGGTCGGTTAACACGGTATGTGAACTTATTCAATAGAAACACAGAAAATACAAACTTTTTAAAGTAATTAAGAGGCAACTTAAGAGCTCTTCGCGACGAATTCTATTCGATTCAATCCCAAATTCATAAATTGTTGCGCTTGCCTAAAACGACCCGCGGACTCCCGACCTAGGTCAATGTGCATCGGGTCATAAAAGAATAAAATAAAAATAAGTGGTGAGTAGCGACCATAAGAAATGTCACAGCACTTGGTAATAATAACGATAAAAACACTTAAGTGATAATTATAATATAAGACGTGATAAAAAAATAAGTGTAATAATGATCCAGCAGGGAAAAAAACAGAACAATACGAAGGAGAATTTTTGTGAATTTTTGTTTGTATAGGTTTCCTTTTTGCGATTACTATTGCCCTTATTGTTGTACAACGTGCGTTACTCGTATTACCAATCGAAAGAATAGCGAAAAAAGTGCCCCATAAAAAACAGCTGTGTAATTAACATAAGAGTAATTAAACATAAAGAATAATCAAAATAAAAAGAGAGCACTAAGAAACGAAACATTTCCTTCAAAATGTCATATTTTAAGATTATTGATGGTTTGATAAATTAATTTTAAAATCGAATTAATTTTAAGCCGTTTTGCCGTAGCAGTTTGCCAATTTCGAATTTAATTACGGGGACGAAAGTGAATGCGACTCTCTATTAGAAACAATTTTATTGAGTTATCCTGAAAGATTGGAACTAGTGATGATAAAGAAGGATTACCATTTAGTCAGGTAAGTTTTCTACCATTTAAATATGTATTAAGATGTTTAATGTTTGCACTTTTTGCATGTTTTATGAAAGCTGCTGTCCGAACAGTATCAGAAAACATCAGCATTAAGCAGAAAAGAAGGCTGCCTAAAGAGTTTTTGGAAATTTGAGACAATTGTTTGCGCCTTGTGTGTGATAAATACTAATGTGTTACTGTTACGTGTGAATGATCATTGTGCTTCGATAGGTTAGTGAATTACCATTGTACATTTTAATTTTTAGTTGATAGGCATTGTGTATTAGTGGAAAACGTTAATTGTAAACAGCTAGTAAATAAGAAAAATGAGCAATCGACAGACTCTCTTGTTACGATGAACCCCGTTTGTTCGTACACTGAAAGGAAAACAAACGCGAAATTTAAGGTTCATCGCAACAAGAGAGTGACTGTCGCGTTCATGTTATCGAGACAAAGCAGCCAACCAAGAAAATCTGGTTTTGGGCAGTTTTGTCTCACAAAGGGCACACTCTCCCCGAATTGGAAGGGGGGAGATAAGTCGCGAAATAAATTAAGACTCATTCTTGATTTTGAGTTAATTGTTATTGAACAGTCAGTCGACATCGTTTTGCGTTCTAGTTTATTCGCAGTAAAATAATTTTTCGAACACTATCGATTATCGTTTTGTACCTTTTTTATTTGTTGTCGTTTGGCTCGTGTCGTAAGCATAAGCATACAAATTAGTGTACATAATTTTATAAATAGTTGTGTAAATAAATTAAAGTTCATTTTACGCATCTTGGTCCTTCGAAACAAAGAAAAATCGTACTCCAGCGAGTACAAAACACACGTGGACCTTCGAGAGGAAAATTAATAAAGCATACCAAAAAAGGGGAGAAATTAGCGGCCCCAACAAGCTGGTTAAAATACTTTTTCTTTGTTTTACAGTCGATGCTTATTATTATCATTGCCGCGGGAAGAGAATAAAAAAAGTTTGTTGTTAAGAGCAAATGTTTTTAGTTAAACTATTTTCGTTATCAATTGTGTAACATACATTCTAAAGATCTTTTTTCCTCGAAACAGATACATGGGTAAAATAATTGCAATAATAGTATTTATTTCGTAATTAATTTGAATTTGTTCAATTGCGCGCAAATATACATCTTTCCGGTGACGCAATATCCCTTTAGATGTGAAGAAGTAGCGATAGAAGTTGAAAGAATAATGTATTACAACCAGTGGAATAAAATTTATCAGAATTGCATTATTAGTTACATGCTGCCCTGCCAAATTTACATTTTGCATTTAAATATGGAGAGATGGCAGCACTTTACAGGATCAAATTATTTATTCAAAGGTACATAAAAACCTCGATTAACTTAGAACTATTTTAAAAAGTACTTGCACTGAAATTCATTAAAAAAATCGCCCGTCGGGATGTAAAGGCCTTTTTTTAAAATAAATTCCATTTAACTGAAATCGGCATTTTTTCGCTGTTTTCATTTAATTTCTCAATTATGAAAGCGAAAATCAAAAATAGGTTCTTGAGGGTCCCACCGGAATTTCCTCCTGAAAAACTCGTTGCTGCTTCTTAAAATATTAAGTGTGTATTAGGAGCTCTTTATGCTCCCAAAGGTTTCAATGGAGTCTTATGGGATTTTGAACGTGTATTCCTGGTTGCATTTGAGGTACTGTCGCCTCTTAACGACTTTTCACGTTGTATAAAGGCGAGAAAAGTCCTGCCATAGAAATGTATTTCTTTATAAACGTTAAAAAGTGAAAAAGCTGTATCTGTTACCATTTTATTATCATTTCCAGTAATACAATTAAAATGTTCATTGCACTTCTTTCCTTTACGTGATACATCTGAAGTATTGTCTTTGTCTGATGCTCTGTTTTATGTTATCAAACCGTCTGTGTAAGTCTATTCTTTGACGCCAAAATTTATGCGATTAGTTATCGGCCTTCGTTTCAATCAATGTAATTTTGAATCAGTTCACAATTAGGTGTCAACGAAGAGGCAGTCTACGTGCTTATTATTAGATAAATTCGCGAACACTGAACCAATAAAGGTGTTTTATATATTTCTGTAAATTGGTTATTTTTGTGCCATCTTAAAACAAACCCAAACAAAGGCCATTAGGGTAAATTAACCAATTTTATAGAACAGTAACGTGACAAGTCGGCAATTGAAGGTAAATCAACTGAACTTAAAAACGATTCGATCGCAGTTCGTAACTAAAGAATCGAGAAAAAGATGATACAGTGCGATCAGGAAAATGATTGCACGTAAGATTATTGTTAGGTTGGTACCATTCCCAATGACAGTTCCCACAGTAAATTGTAATTGAGGGAAACTAAGTGCAGTGTCATTCGACGTAAAACTGCCAAATTAACGCCGTGAAACACCCCAATTATTCAATCTTCTATCAAACGGAAAAAGAAATGAATATTATACGTGTGCATTTAGTAATTTGGGTCCTGTTTGCTAAATATTTGCATTTTAACCAAACAAATGATGACGATAACGACTAGATTATTATGCAATAGATTGGTGCATAATTTCAAAACGTTGCAAACAAGAATGTATTGTTCTTGTTGTCGCTCGCAATTGCTATCAGTTATCAGAATTTTTAATGTAAAGTTGGGAGATTTAAATTCGCAAAAAGCGATTGCTTAGGGTATTCTCAAATTTTGATGTAATCGACGAAAGAGCATATGTTAATTGTATCGAATGGAAGATTCAACTCAAAGGTATTAATTTAATGATCGAACGAATGCTTTTTGCTGGACTGTTTGAGGTGCAGGTGCCATTAATTTATTTTAGGGAAAAATTATGAATAAAAATTTTGAAACGACATAAATAGTTCCCTTTATATATAAGTACGACGATACTTCCATAATAAGATTATTAATAAGGTGATCATCATCAACTGAATGTCGCATCGGACGAATAAATATAGTAGCGATTTTCTTTTCTTTTTAGCAAGTGAAATAAGCCATTAAGCAAATGACGAATGGGAAATTCCCTTTTCCGTGAGAGATTCGTGTTTCAACTGATTAAATACGGACCAAGTAAAATACTCGATAATATGTTTAAAGAGCAATTGCAAAACGTTAAGCAATGGTTAGTAAAAAAGAAAAAGAGAATGAATTAACATGTTAAGAATACTTTTTTGACATTTAAATCAAAGATTTCATGTTTTTTGACCATTTCCAAGATTTTCCTTTGCATTTTTCAATATACAATTATATTAGCAAAAGCACTATCATCAATAAATTTGCCAAATTGTCTATTGTCACATCATCTAGCGGCAAAATCGCTTGCATAAAAAAAAAACGGTTACCTCGATTAAATGTGTATAATTGTGAATAATTTAGCAAACAATTCGTTCGAAAAGTTGATGAATAAACAGAAATTGCAAAATATGATAGCATCTTCAAAAAAAAAACTCAGTAAAAAAGAAAATAATGATCAGAAAATATTTAGTTATTAATAATTAAAGAACAAAGTCTTTTATAAAACGGTGACCAAATGGTTTTTACCATGTTCTACGGTCTTTTCGTTTATTCTTTGGGTTAAACGTTTCAAGGACAATGAAATGGGACCAATTCACGCCTAATCTCTTCTCTCTTTTTGTTCTTAGTTAAAAGTACATGCAATAATCGGTTATACAAAAATGGGTTTCTATACATATGTACAATTGCGAAACTAACGAAAATAATGCAAACGATTGAGGCACAAATCGATTTTTTCTAACTTGAGAAAGGAACGTGGCAAAATATTTTTTGTTAATCGTAGAGAATGTTGATGGCTACGTGAGATTCCAAAAGCGCAACATGAAGTGTTAAAAAAGGGAATCAAAATGCGAATTTCTATTAGAACATATCCAATGCAAAAATCGAGCATTGAGCAATAACTTGAATGAAGAAGATTTAGTGAATATCGATGAAAATAATTATGCCGCGCTTCCAAATTCCTCAATATTCACCAAAAAGTGCGTATAATTTTAAAACGAAGTTGCACACAAAACAGATTCATGCAAAAATGCAAATTTTTTCCTAACTAACTATTTGAAATACAGACATTGCATTTAAAATACACATGTTGGTTATTGTTAAATAGGATATGTGAGAATCCAGAAGGGCTACATGAAGGATCCAACAAGGGAATACTAATGCGAATTTCTTTTAGAACATATCCAACTGCAGTAATTTGAGCAATAACTCGAATGAAGAAGACTTAGATAATTACGCTGCTCTTCCAAATTTCTCAAAATTCACCCCAAAAATGCGTTTAATTTCAAAACATGGTTGAGCACAAAACATAGATTCACCCAAAAATGCGAATTTTTGCCACGCCAACTTTGGGAAACTGATAAATATAATGCAAACATTTGAGGCACAAATCAACTTTTTAAAAACTTGAGAATGAAACATGGCAAAAGATGATTTTTGATTGTAATAAATGTTGGTTACAGAGGCGATGTGAGATTGCAAAAGGGCTACATGAAAGATGAAGGGAACATTAATGCGAATTTCTCTTACAAATTACCAATACAAATATCAAGTATTGAACAATAACTTTAATGATTAAACATTATTGAAAACGGATGGGGACTATTATGCCGCGCATCTTTTCTCAAGATTCGGCAAAAAAATGCTTATAATTGTAAAACGAGGTTGATCACAAAACAAAGATTCATACGAATTTTTGCCGCTTCAACTAGTTCTATACTAATTGAGAGAGAGGGAGAGAGAGAGAGAGAGAGAGATTCGCATTGTCTAGTTGCTTTTAAATATAAAGTCGCCGACATTTGGAATTACCTAATGTTACTTTTTAAATTTTTGCAATTTCATAAATTTTTACTTTAATGTATTATATATTTTATTCGCTCTAATATTGACGAATTCGGCACGATGATTGCTAATGAATACAATTTAGTCCGTATTCTATTTAATTGTTATTAATTGAAAATTTCCAAAAAATCCCATGCAATTAAAAAAAAACATTATTTGCCAGTGTAAATCGTGCAATTAATAAATCCCCGAGCACAAATTTAAATTTATCGTTTGTTATAGTGGAATGAACCTGAAAAAATAAATTTCAACTAGATGAAATTAATTTTTATTCATTTTTCTTGCAATTCTTTTGGTTACTTTCGTAAAGTCATACTTTTTTTAGGTTTCTCTCAGCCGTTGAAAATTTGTTTAAAGTTCATACATAATCTATAGGAACAAATTGCAAATAATTCGCACTTACATCGAACTAAATATTATGATTTATAACAGAATAATCTTGATATTTAAGTGTTAATTCAATTTCAGATATTTATTTGATTAATCGATTTCCGAATCAATAAAAATTTTCAAGTTCATTCAGGTACATCAAATGATAATGTACCCTTAACTTTGGTTATAAAATTAATTTCATGTTGCATTTCACAATGGAAACTAAATATGACAATTATGGGATGATATAATTTTAAAAAAGTGGAAAATTCCTAAACGTGTGAATTGGTCATGAACAATAAATGGTCTTCTTGTGCCCTCGCTATTATTATTATATTTCCCTTTTTCACTGGTTTATTGTACGCAAAAGAATCAACAAAACAAAATGTTTCTATTATTTTATGGCTTTGTTTTATAATTATAATTTTCTATACAGCAAGCGAATGTTTATGAGAAGATTTTATTTTTGTCGACCGAGATACTATAATAAAGGCACGTATCGCCTTCATTTTTTATTTCTTCTAGATAATATGATAGATTCTTGTTTTCGAACGAACTTAATCTCCAATTCTTTTTTTTTTTTGAAATGCATGCTCTAACGAAATTAAATTCTTAACACGCAAAATGAAATTTTATTCATTATGAACATAAAGTATTAATGAGCAGAACTAGAAAAAAATTATTGTTTTATCCTATCTTTAGTACCTTTTTCTTTAGTAGGTTTTATCAAATCAACTCAGATAAATAGAAATAAATTATTTTCATACACCTTTACATTTCAATTTTTTTGCAATTAACATAACTGTGTATGACAAAAATTCTGTCAATTTTTGAAAGTATTTGGTGGCCAAAAGCATCAATTTTATATATTTATTGAAATTTCTACGAAAGCCATTATTTGAGCTAAAGAAGAACTTTATTCGTTAGCAATGCGGAGTCCTTTCTTTACTTATCAGTTTCGCACGGTTAAAGTATAAGAGTGAAAATGATTGAACGAATGTTGGTCGCACGCTGCATATAAAATAAATGCCAAAAAAGGGAAACAATTGTTTGTTGTTTCGACCCCCAATAATTATTTCTAATAATCTGATCATGTTGTTTTCATCAACGAATAATCTTCGAATAGAGCGTGTCTCTAAAAAAAGCGGAGTTACATGGAATTAAAAATAATTTCAAAGTTTTTGAAACAGAAATTACTACTTGTTCCAATCGGTTTAAATCCTCGTCTTAGGTTTCCCATGAATTTCTAATAGTCCTAAAATCCTATACTAATCGAAAGAGAGAGAGAAATTTACATTGTCTAGTTGCTTTTAAATATAAAGTCACCGACATTTGGCGTTACCTAATGTTACGAATGTAACTTTTTAAATTTTTGCAATTTCAAAAATTTTTACTTTAAATGAATCATATATTTTATTCGCTCTATTATTGATGAATTCGGCACGATGATTGCTAATGAATATAATTTAGTCCGTATTTTATTGAATTGTTATTAATTGGAAAATTTCTCAAAAAATTCCATGCAACTTTTTAATAAATTGCAAATAATAGCAGACACAATAACATACAGGGTGACGAAGTTAACGTGCCCTATTGTACCAACTTTTTATTTGAGCAGAAACAAAATCGGTAGAATGTAGTTTTCGGTAGCTTTTAGCTCCAGTTGAATCAAATTTTGTCTTACATTCGATGGCACCTTTGATCTCCATTCGTTGCTTCAATTCCTCCATGTCATTTGCAATAATTATAGAGGGTTGGAATCTGGCGATTTTGCAAATTATGACATAAATCTTGCATTCTTTTTTTATTCGTCAATCCAATGCTCCTCCGTCGCATTTTAATTCTTAATATGAAAAATTAAGTTTTCTTTAACATTACGAATATAAATTACAGAAATTATTGGTTTTAGTCACTTCTGTTCAATTTTTTTATTAATTTCCGGTAAATTTTAGTTATTGCCTTTAGATTTCCATTATATTACTTCGATCCTAAAAACAAATAAACAAGGTTTGAAAGAAAGCAATTTACAAGGGAATGATTACGAATTGAAATGTTATTAGAAAGAGATCGTTATCATTAAGTGCACACTTGACGGAATAATTTATTACTTTACCTAGTTTTGGGTCTCATTGAAATTATCAAAAGAGAGGAAAAGACAAATTATTCTGTCAACTTTCTTTCTTTTTTTGTTAACAGATATCCGATTTCTAAGCGAGTCCCCCTTGTTCTGCGAGCGTGACGTCACCGAACATGTGCTTTGTATGTTAAAAATTAAAAATGGAAAAGGGATGATTAAATTACGATTAATATTCAAAAACATATTTAAAAGTCAGCAAAGAATTGACTTTGTTATGCGACTTTATACAAACTATCGCTTACGATTAATATTATTTTCGTCTGGAAATGAAGAGAGGAACAATATCAACAAAATAGGATAGAAGCTAACAAAAGTAAAATGTGATCAACTTATATGATTAGAGTGTTGAAGGGGTGACGATCAACGTAGAGCAAGAGAATATCTGAAAACGCCATAGAAATTGCAAAGCAAACGTGAGAAAACAAAACAGACAAATAAAAGGAGAACGAGATTCATACGTGAATATTTAATTTAGTTCTATTAGTTTTTCCTGTCCATTTCGGAAATAAAATAAAAGAAGAACGTTTCGCACTAATAATAAAACAGTTATCCGACTTAGAACTTGTTTTTTAATAATAATAAATGGTAGAGCGCTGAATCACCATCTTTATTACCATCATTTGGCGATAAATAATGGCAACCGGATGATTAACGTAAATTCTGCTCACTGATTGACAAAAGTCCCGAAAAGGTAAATTGTTATATTATATTTATTTTACTTCCAAAATGAATATCTTTACCGATATACACCGAAGGAACGACGCGAACTGAATCGAAAACTGACCCGTTGCGTCTCTACATCGACTCTCGCGTCGCTCTTCCGCCCCGAAACCGACGAGAGACGCATAACGCAATCAGAGTGGCGGGGGAAATGCCGCCTGCGATAATAAGCGAGATAATTGCGAATGATAGAATGCGAAATGGGGAAACGAAGAGAGAGAAACAACTGACGATTAATTTTTATTTAATTTTGTTGAATTGCCATCCTTCTATTTTTTATTCTTTAATCGATAAAGATATTCTTCTTGGAAGTAAAATTGTTAAAAGGAAATGAATAACAATTTAACTTTTCGCCTTTTGTCAATCAGTGGGCAAAATTTAATTTAATCATCCGGTTGCCATTATTTATCGCCAAATGATGGTCATAAAGATGATGCTTCAGTGGTCTACCATTTATCATTATTAAAAAGCGAATTTTAACTCGGATAACTTTTAATTATTAATGCGAAAAGTTCTTCTCTTATTTTATTTCCGAGATGGGAAAGTAAAAATTACGTATAATTCTCCTTCTTCTTTTATTTTCTCTTATTTTTTTCTCTCGTTCGCATTCGAATTTCTTTGGCGTTTTCAGATATTCTCTCTTTATACATCAATCATCAACCCTTCAATCCTCTAATGATGTAATAAACTATTACGTGAAGTGTGCACTTAATGAAAACGATCTCTTTCTAATAACACTTCAATTCGTTATCATTCCCTTCTAAATTGAGTTCTTTCAAACTTTGTCTATTTATTTGAACGATCGAAGCAACATAACGAAAATCTAAAGGCAGTAACTAAAATTGACGGGAAAATAATATGAAATCGAAGAGAAGTGACAGACATTATTTGTTTTAATAATGTCTGTAATTTATGTTCATATTAATAAAGAAAACTTAATTTTTCATATCAAGAATTAAAATGAGATGGAGGAGCATTGCATTGACGAAAAACAAAATAATGCAAGATTACTTCGTAGGTAAACAGGATGAAATAATAAAGGAATGTGAGTAAAATAAAATCTTATCGTAAACATTCTCTAATCACAAAACAAAGACTTTTGCACATACAGGGAAGCAGAAATTTGCAATGTTGCTTTTATTTTGCAATTTCTTAAGATTTACAAATGGAATTTTTATACATTGTTTCCATTTCTTACAAAACTTAATAATTCTTTCTGATCATATTATTTTTCTATTGTTTCAATGCCCTTTAGAAAAAAATATTAGATTTTCCTTTTCAATTTACTATAGAGGCAAATATTGGATGTAATAAAGTGACAAAGTTATAGCAATAAAAGATTTCGATTTGGGTACAATAAACCAGTGGAAAAGGGAAATATAATAATAGCAAGGGCACAAGAAGACCATTTATTCTTCATTACCGATTTACACGTTTAGGAATTTTGGGAATTTACGGACACATGATACAAAATTAAAAAAAGAAAGCCTTTGAACAAAGTCTTTTATGAAACGGTGACCAAATGGTTTTTACCATGTTCTACGATCCTTTCCTTTATTCTTTGGGTTAAACGTTTCTAGAACAATAAAGTGGAACCAATTCACGCCTAATCTCTTCTCTCTTTTTGTTCTTACAAGCAGGGACCAACATGCTTTCATCTCTTTCTTTCTATCAATTATTTACTATTTACTAGTTAATAAATGATTTTGACCTGGACGTTTTGCATTTTGCTCTAAACTTATTTCTCGATTGTTCCTGTTTCTTGATGAACAAGAAAAAAAATGAATTTACACATTTTCCTTTACATCTTCTCGCCATTTTATGAAAGGAATTTTACTCAGGATATCATATTACAAAGCGATGCGGTAGATCAATTCGAATTATTGTAATCATTCCACTCGACTCTCGTGCTAATTCTAAGATTACTTATCATCATCCGTAAATGTTATAAAATTAAATAATAAGCGGATGTTATAAGAAAAATAAAGCGCAAAATAAATGAAGTCCATATTAATAATCAGCGAATAAATAATTGGAAGTTTATTTTACTTTGCAACTTATTGGCTTCTAATATCCTTTCCAGAAAATCCTAAGAGATTACCAATTGAATCCTTTGATGTGAAATCAATCAGTCTTGCGTGCATCTTATTTCACACTTTAATGTGTTCTTGTTTGGTTTTATTATTAAATCTTCCCTTTTATTAGATTTATACTTATGCTGAATATATTTATTCAAATAATTTTATATATCGGTAATTTCGTATGCACCTGTAGGTATTGTTATTTCTACGGATCAACCCCAAACAGTAGGATTTATTCGAATCTAATACGATTGGAGGAAAATAACGCACATTGATATCAGACGAGTAACCTTTCACTGTAAATGTTTGCGACATGACTGATGAATATTTTTTTAAACAGGGCTATTTATCTAATAAAAATTCCATGCAAAGATGTCCGCAGTTAAATGTATTATACTGTTGATATTGTTTGTAATTGTAACTGATATTACATCCTCTAAAGTAATCTATCATTTCTGTCGGAGACCGTAAGTTTCCAAAACTATCGAAGTATTTAACATTATTTCGTCTCTTTTTATATGCGACCCAATGAGTTCCATTCCCATCGGCTGAATCTAAGTTAACAATACCACACTCATTGTATAATGGTTTATCAGGCAAACCATTTCTCATGTAGACACCTCTAAAATTTTTAATATTTCTACAATACTTAAGTAAATCGTAGTTTGTTAATGGTTTCCAAGGCAAATTTAGTAGTTTTTTGGCTTTAAATATAAACCAAGGCCTCTTTTATACGGACTTAAATACAATCCATTTCCGACTTTTCCCAATGCTATGGCCTCCATTGTTTTATTATGTCTCTGAGCCTCTTCCAAATCTTTCCTTGCTGCTTTCGATTCATTAATAGCCTTTGGAATACCTGCAGCTCCACCACTTAGAGCCTCTAGGGCACTTAAGCCAGCGAAAATTGGAATTAAAGGTAATAATCCACCTACTTTGGGAAGTGGAATGATTCGCGGAGTCGATACATTTTTACTACCACCAGCAGATTTAATTTGTGATTTGGCCGCGGCTAAGGCAACATTTACAACATCTTTTACATTGGTTTTGAATTTCCCCGATAGATTTTTTAGAGCAGATTTCCGCTTTAGATTTCCTTTTTCTTTGACATTTCCTTTGTCTTTCTTTATCCCTTTTCTTGTCTACATTTCCTTCTTTAAGACCCATGCCTAATGATCGTTTAAATTTCATACTGCTTGCAACAAGTTTAGACGCAAGTTTCTCGCCCAAATTTGCATCATCTGCTTTTGCACGAGCATTTGCCATATCCTCGAGTTCTTTATCGGCCGTATGTCGATCGTTTAAATCCTTATATTCAGAATATGCTGTATCATGAGCTTTACAAGCTTCATCTAATTTATTAATTCCACGATCATCACGATTTAACCGTTTCTTTAAACGAGTCCCCGGCCCACAATATTGATATCCCAGTAAATGTAGTTCCACCAGTAAATGATTTATTAAAGAATTAATGACTCCGCCTCCACGTTGAGTCAACATTTAAGACATTCTCATTTTTACCCGTATTATTTATAGTTAAATAATTACAGATTGTTTATGCCTTCTTCAAGAGGAGGAGTAGTAAGAGGAGGAAGAGGAGGAGGGATTGCTCTCGTGGAATAGTTGACACGTAGCTATATAAAGTGATGCAAAGAAAAAAACTTAATATTAAAATCTAGAAAACATGAAGACGGTAAAACAAAAGGATCGCTTATCGATTATAGATTTAGATGTATATACGGGAGGAAGTTTAAAAGAGAGCAAGCATGGATCTCTTTTACCAAATTCTATAAGATCGCTAATTTGTGGTCCTTCAAATTGTGGCAAATCAAACATTATGCTAAGTTTGCTTTTCGATAAAAATGGTTTGCGATTTGAAAATGTTTATGTTTATTCCAAATCTCTATATCAGCCTAAATATCAATTGTTGGAATCCATACTCAAATCTACGAATGGTATAAATTATTATGCATTTAAAGAAAATGAGGAGATAGTGTCTGTTGAAAAGGCTAATTCTAACTCGGTATTCATTTTCGATGACATTGCATGCGAAAATCAGAATGTCGTG
The DNA here is from genome assembly GCA_963695495.1 of Hololepta plana. Classification (NCBI taxonomy): domain Eukaryota; kingdom Metazoa; phylum Arthropoda; class Insecta; order Coleoptera; family Histeridae; genus Hololepta; species Hololepta plana. Next base: position 558,355 of record OY968833.1, on the reverse strand, counting down.
AAAGAATATTTCAGTATGGGGCGACATAATAGCATCGATAGCTTTTATTTATGCCAAACTTATACAAGAATACCAAAACACTTGATACGTGATAATGCAAACTTCATCATACTTTTTAAACAAGATGATTTAAATTTAAAACATGTGTATAGTGATCATGTAGGAGTCGACATGGCTTTTGAAAAATTTAAATCTATTTGTGGAGAATGTTGGCAAGGTAAGTATGGTTTCGTTGTATTGGATAAAGATAGCAGCATTAACGCAGGACGTTATCGAAAAGGCATTGATCAATATATATTATTAGACTGATATTTAAATTCAAACGTTCGATTGAAAACCACCTTCCACGATGGACGTATCGAATGAGGAATTGAAAATGAGGAAGAATTTAATCAAAGTGAAGAAGAATATTAGAGAAAAATTGCTGGCACTGAAACGTGGTCAGATGAAAAGTAGTGAGAAATTCAATAAGCAGTATCATCCAATAATTAGTTCGATAGGTGACTTATCGAATGAATTAAAAACTAGCGTTTTAAGGGGACACCAGACAGACACATCTGGATTAAATAAGAATTAACATAAGGATGTAAAAAATGAGACTGATTTTGATGAAAGTATTGAAAAGAACTACGACAATAATGTAAGCAAAGCATCTTTACCTCCATTAGCCAGAAAGTGTGTAGAAAAAGCTGTTTTAAGCAAACGGAAACTAGATCATGTAACGGGCTTACACTTCGATGAAACGATGCGTTCTTTTAAAATAGGATCTTCAAATATAACCTTCGACCATAGTAATAGTATGAATGTTAATGATAAAAAGTATCAACTTATTCCTGGCTTATGCAACCTATTATTCTGGGCTAAACCGATAAATTATACGCAACATGAATTGGACACGTATGTAGAAATTGTACAAGATTCCAATGTCCTTAGAAAGAATTATGATAGTGACTTATCAAACGAGGATTTAACTCTTACAAATATAAAAATATACTTAAACCATATTTAAATAAAAGTTCAACATCTGGATCTGGTCTCATCGATAACAAATTACATATCAACAGCATGAATAACACGCCCATTGATTACATTTACTGGGACGATATAAATGAATTGATAGAACGGCTATGTAAATTACATGCCTCGAAAAATGCAGGTAATAACGGAGTAATCAATGAAATAGTTGCTATTGAAGAAGAATTAAGAGAAGCAGATGTAATTGTATAAATAATATCAATAACTGGGAAACATTCTTATTTGTAAAATGAGCGTTGACAAGTTCGGTCGTTTTAAAAGCAAGCATCGCACAATTGTTCGTGGGCCGCCAGGCGTAGGATTTCTTTTTACTGAAGATGGGGATTATGACATTGCAAATAAGCGTTTAAGAAACGTGAATTCACCTGTAACGAATAATGATGCTGTAAATAAAGCCTATTTGAATGGATTCAAAAATGAGTTGATAAAGACTATAAATGATAAATTCATGAAAAATGCAGTTTATCGGAACGATAAAGATCAATTTGATTTTCATCATAAGCGAATAATTAATGTGTCCAGACCGGAAGATGATAATGATGTTATAACAAAATCTTACTTTATTGAAAGCCTGAGTAAAATACTTCATGAAATACTTGCACAAGAAAGACAATTACAAGAAGCATATGTTGCTCGGTATGTGCAGGAGAATACGTTAACTCTTACAGATGATGGTCTTTATGATTTGAGGAAGAAAACTATCATTAATTTACCCACTCCAACATATGAATATGATATTGCGACGAAATCATATGTCGATGATACAGTGCGAAATAGTGTTATTTTAGCTATTGATCGTGAAACAGATAAATTGAAGAAATATATTGATGAAAATGTCAAAAATAAAAAGTGAAATTGTGGGTGAACTTCACAAACCTGCAAGAAAGAATTACGATAGGCGAAGAATTATTTTAAAGGGAATAGACGATTTATGGCAAGCGGACTTGGCTGAATTTTCACATCATTACAGAGAAAATAAAGGCTTCAAATACATATTATTTGTAATAGATTGCTTTTCTAAATATTTATGGACTCAACCTATAAAAGATAAGACTGCCATGAGCGTAAGGAATGCTATGGTGTCAATTCTTGAAAGTTCTAAGAGAAAACCTACGAATTTACAAACCGACATGGGTAAAGAATTTTATAATGGAAAATTTGAAACGTTAACAAACAAATACAACATTAATCATTATTCGACGTTTACCATTATGAAAGCTGCTATAGTGGAAAGAGTAATTCGTACATTAAAGGAAACTTTATACAAAAAATTTAGCTTTCGCGGAAAATATGTGTGGTATGATATTTTGGAGAAAGTTACTAATAACTACAATAACAAGAAACATAGAACTATAAAAATGAAACCAAATGAAGTTGATAAAGGGAACGAAAAATACTTGTTGAATACCGTATATTCACATATCAAAGTAGCTGATTCGCCTAAATTTAAAATAAATGATTTAGTTAGGATAAGTAAACAGAAAGCTGCTTTTGAAAAAGGTTATACACCTAATTGATCGACAGAAATATTTAGAATTAAACATTGTAAAATATCTAAGCCAGCAACATATTTGCTGGAAGATATAAATGGTAATCCAATTCGGGGCGCAAATTATAATGAAGAGTTACAAAAAGTTAAATATCCGGTTGTATATTTAGTAGAGAAAATATTACGCAAAAAGGGAGACAAAGTATTTGTAAAATGGCTTGGATTTGATTCCTCCCATAATAGTTGGATAGATAATACCGACATAGTTTAATTAATTTAGGAATGTACAATGGTGGTGGTGGTAATGTATTTGTATATAAGACCTTATTTTTTATACTTTAATCATATTCAAGTCGATATTTTATACAAGATGATCGGGTGCGACTTTCTTCTCATTTTAACTGTTTAAAGTTTTATAAACTTGCAGCGAAACCGTTTGAGTTTCTGTCAGATCATAAGTTGAAAATTAAATTCTTTGAAAGTGAAAACAAGTATGTAGAAGTAGTTGTTGACGTAAAGGAATTGGAAACTGGAGAAATGATACAGTTAAAGGTTTTTGATTATCAAAAATTCATATGGAGAGGAACGATATGAAGAATTGCATGAATGCTGGTGTGGATATGAAGGATGCAACGATATGCAATGTCCTATCGCATGTCGAGGATTTACATTAAGACATGTATTTTAAATTGTATTTATTATATTTATTATTATTAACATATTATTATTATTATTTATATGTACATGAGAAAAATATTATAAACATTTAACAAATTCAAATTTATGTTGTTTAATTTTTCCTTTCAACTCCATTCCATTGTATACGAATGCAATTTGGGAGCACGTCATATTGTAGAGGTCCTCGTCCGTTAGCTTAGCCATCCTCTTTGGTAGAAATATGATGCCTTCTTTCAGTTCCATTATTATGGCGCGTCCATATTTGATATTTGTAGAACTTAATCCAACTACTGCATATTCGTGGTCTATTATTAAGTCCTCGTACTTCACAATATTTTTTAACACAGACATGGCCAACCGATTCGCTTTCTCCATTTTTTGTTTCATTTATCACGCTTACTGTTAACTTATGATAAAGTTCGTGTGCTTGCTACAACTTTTGAAGCAGAATAGAAATATAAACGTTCTGGTTTGAATTTATATATGATTCAAGTAATTAAATATCAATTATAACCTCCTTGGATATTTCTTTCGTAAGCATATATTAATTAATAATTATAATTCGAAAGTTGTTGAAATGAATGTCAAACAGTGATGTTGATGATGATGATGATGAGATTTTGTGAATATATTGCAATTGAAATATTTCGATTTCACTAATTAGAAAATAACAATAGCGAAAATTTTCTATTTAGTTGGCGACGCACCGATTACCTCAGAATATTATCCTAAGTAATACAAATAATAACTTGATTTTATTAATCATTAAGATAAGAGATCAGAAACAGCTAATTAACACTTCAAAATATGTCACCTATTTTAAACTAGTGATTAATTTCGTAAATCAATTAGCATAACGTTAATTGATTTTTAATAGGTGAAAGTGCAACCTTGAAATTATACAAAGAAAGTGAAAGTGTGACCTTGGAATTATGCAAATTGATCCAGAACCCCCACAGTTACACTACTCTCGTTTTACAATTATACGCACTTTTGGTGTGAATTTTGGGAAATGATGCAATTCGGAAACGCGGCATAATTGTCTGAATCGGATATCACTAATTCGTTCAAGTAATTCCTGAAAATACTTGATTATTTGCATTACTAAATTCTAATAGAAATTTGCATGAATATTGCCATTTTGTACCCTTCATGTAGCCCCATTTGCAATCACACATAGCCTATGCGACCAACATTCTGTATGATTAGAACATATTTTGCCACAATCCGTTTTCAACTTAGAAAAAATCGATTTGTGCCTCAACTGCTTTTATTATTTTCCTTAGTTGAATCTTTGTTTTGCGTTCAATCTCCTTTTAGAATATATAGGACCAGATATTTTTATCATTTCCTATTGATAAGAATTTTCCAGATATATGTAAAATAATAATAGTAATAAAAATAAAGGGCTTTACCTATTCATAGTGTGTAATTAAATATAAAATAGTTATTAAATAGAAAGTACGAAAAATGGTATAAAAATAGCGTAAAAATAACATTATTTCAGTACATCATAAACTGTTGAATATAGTTATAACGGAAACTGAGGACAAGGAATAAGGTAAGTAATTTCGCATTTATTTATATTTTATATAATTGTTTAAATATATTTTTACCTATGTTCTGTAAGTAATATCTGATATATCATTTTTTGATTGTAGAACGAAAATGGAAAAGGCGAATAAAATTGGTAATACTGTGTATAAATCACAAATTAAATTCGAAGATTTGAAGCTTCATCAAAGATATACGGTTGATAATATGAGATCGGTAAACACAAAATATGGACGAGCAATAATTGCTGAACTGGAGATCGGTAATCTATTCTTGCCGAAACGTTTTTCCTTACTAACCGAAGAAGATATTGCAGCCATGCTCTCAAATAAAATAGCAATTACTTACAAAGGAATTAACGCTGATGATAAACATAAATGCAGAATAATTGAATTTGTTAACATATAAAATTTGTTTATTTGTAAATATAAATATATGCATATAAGATTTGTTCATTTATAAAAAAAATATATACATAAAAGTTACAAAAATTTAAAAAATATGTCTAGTTGTATGAGCCATGCGTGCGATGCGACAATCCGTATCAGTACATCCTTCATATTCACATTCGCATTCCTCAAGTTTTTCAAAATTATTTTCCCCATATATGTTGTAGGTGCGAATAAACTTTTCATAATTAAAGATATTGAGCTGTATTGTATCTCCTGCTTCAAATTCTTTTATATCCACCAGCACTTCCACATACTTCATATCACTTTCGAAGTACTTAATTTTCAATGTGATCATGTAGAAATTCTAGTGGCTTTATTGCTAGCTCCTTGAAATTAAGGGTATTTAATACGATAAGCAAATCGCATCCAATCATTTTAATGAATGGTTTAATTACTAATAATACACAATTTATTTTGTATTAGTAACAAATTTATATGACGCGGTACTTTATCAGACGTTAAACGCGCTGGAAGAACCTTAAAGTTATCATTCTTCTTTTTGCTTAACAGATAGATGTTAAGTTGCGGCCAGCGCAAAGATATTATACTTAGAGATGTGCCTATTCTATATAAAAATTTTCGTTCAAGACGCCCTCCCATCGGGACAAAGTCGTGGAACTAATTCAAAATTACGACCTCTATAGGCTCTTATTTCGACTATATGAAGCCGGGAAGTTTAAAAAGAGCGATTGTGGTCCGCCGGTTAGAGATATTTGAACTAACATAGGATCACTTTTGGAAATAAAAATTGTCCGGCGCAAAAGCAAAAACTTGCTGCTATTCCGTTCTTCCTATGCTACTTCTTATCCGTTTACCCAGTGGGATTCGAACCCACACCTAACCAACTATCACTCCACCGCCATAACCACTTTGCTACATGTACTTTATTTAAAAATTGGTTAACTTTTAATTTATTATGAACTATAGCTAATTCAATAGCTTTTAGTTCAAATATCCCTAACCGGCGGACCACAATCGCATCTTTTTTTATACTTCCCCCTTTAACAAGCCAATTACAATAACTAAAGCGCACCTTCCATAAATTTGTACGCAAATACAAAATTGGAAATAAAAAGAAATAATAAGATCTCTTTAAATATATTTGCATATTTGTACGCACATGGGTTAATTTTCTGACAAAATAAAAACGCTCAATTTTCCAAAGTTTTATATATTATTATTCGTTAATTAAGATTAATAATTAGTAAATGTAATAAAAATCCGCATTTTTGCATCAATGATTGTTACATGTTCAATCGCGATTTGCAATTAAATGCATATTTTGTTGAATTTCGGTTCAGGATTTCGTTCCAGAAAAAATAACGCGTTTTATGTATTATAATATCCATAATAATAATTACTTATAATAATATCAATAAATGTTTATCAATCTAATTTAGTTTACGTTCAACAAACAAAGGAAAAGAAATACGAAGGTTTGATATTATATCAATCAAAATTTTAAGCAAGACGAAAAGAAATGAATTAATATTTCTTTGGTTCGGTTCCGGCTTTCGCTTCAAAATGGAAACTCTCCTTTTCAGAATATGTAAAATTTGAACACTCAGCATTGCAAAGATACATGTTACTAAGACATTCATTGAATCAATATTCCCTCAATTAGAATTGATTTGTATCAAATCTTGTTCAACTTTTATTGTTTAATTTCCATCCATTTTTCTCGAATTTATTCGGTATCTTCTTCCCTAATAATTTCATTACTATTATTCTTAGTCAAGTTTGAATGGTCCCATCGTAAAGGGCGGAAAAGTTCCAATCAGAAACATTAAGAATTAAGAAAAAAAAAATGATAAAAGATTCTCCTTAAATTTTCCTAGAGAGATGTCTTTCTACACTAGATTTTATTCGGAAGTCCTTAACGCACGCACGCAATATCTCTATCTTCTATCGCAACTTTTCTTACAATTACTTTGTTCGCTCGGCTCGAGAAACTTTATTAGCGATAGCAAATGCATTCATATATCATATGAAGTAATCTCGCAGTCGCTCCTACGCCCAATAGACCGGATTCGGACTCATGAAAGAAAAAGCAATTTCTATTTAATTTAAATTTCCTATAGCTAATAAGAAAATAAATTGTGTATATACTTATGTAGTAATGTAGTAATCCGGACCAATGATCCGCATTACAGAACAATTCGGATTATTAACGACTATTAGGAATGACTAATAACACATAATTAAAGAATAAGACTTTTTTGCAAGTAATAAACTATATTGTGTAATTACAAAACTACTAACAATAGCAAAATTCCAAACGCGCATTATTCATAATTTTATACTAGTGATTCTTCCTCATACAGGGTGTTAAATAAAAAGTGTCACAAACTTTAAGGGGTGGTAATATGGCCCAATATAAACAGAAAAATCTTAATGAACATGGGGCCGGAAATGGACCGTTTCGAAGATACGGAGGATTGAACTTTTTTGTTGCATATTTTCGTTCGATCCGCCGTTTTTGAAAGCTATTTTTTAGGCAGTTCGCAACACAAAAATTTATGGTAAACCCACTTAACTTATTAATAAAGGTCCAAATTATCATTCATTTCAATTGCAGCCTCCTATTTGCTTGCTAAGTGGTCCATTCCACGCGTACAAAAGAGCTAAACATTTGCAATTTTACACCAAGTAATCAAAATATTTTATTTACTTGGTAACCGATGTAAGGGAATGCATAGCTGCAGATTTTTAGCTCTTTTGCACACGTGGAATTGGCCATATAGCAAGCAAATAGGAGGCTGCAATTGAAATGAATGATAATTTGGACCTTTATTAATAAGTTGAGTGTCTTTACGATAAATTTCTCTTTTGCGAACTGCCTAAAAAATAGCTTTCAAAAAACGGCGGATAATTATGCACCGATCTAACGAAGATATGCTACAAAAAAGTTCAATCCTCCGTAACTTCGAAACCGTCCATTTCCGGCCCCATGTTCATTAAGATTTTTCTGTTTATATTGGGCCATATTACCACCCCTTAAAGTTTGTGACACTTTTTATTTAACACCCTGTATATACTAAGATCAATATTAAGATTAATATGTAGCCAAGAGTTCGCTTCTAAAAAATATTATTGGTGCAAAGTAGCAAAAGTTCTATAACGCATCTTACATAATTTTTTACGCAAATGGCACGATTAAAAATAAAGAGAGATTCCAGATATTCATTAATTATTCTTGGGACAAATAAAGAAATTTTCATCAATAAAAGAAGTGGATCTGTTGTTGCAATAGAAGGAGGGCACTTAGAACATTTGAGTTATTTTTCTATTGTTTTCTTATTCATAGCTTGCATTGCTTGTAAGTAATTGTAAATAATATTAAAGTTGCAAAATATTCTACATCTCCGAAACTGTCCATTTCCGGACCCATATTCATTAAGACTTTTCTGCTTATATTGGGCCATATAATCGGCTTAAAGTTTGTGACATTTTTTTAAATCGTATATATTAAGAAAGCATCTTATGATATCGCACTCATATCGATGTTATTACTAAATACCCAGTCACCAAAAGACGATTATAAATATTTTTTTATGATATATCAGTATGATTAAATATGCATGCAAATGAAAAGTTAGAAATCACTGTATTAATTGAAATATGGTTCTCATTTGGCATCATTAAAATAGAGAAATATAGACGATTAAAGAAATAAAAATAATTTTTTAAGTCCGACTAATGTAAAGTAAGTAGAGACTATATATGTTGCCAATTAGCAAGATATACACATTAAAAATTGCTGTTATAACAGTTATCGTATCTGAGAATTTGATATAATAACGAATATGTTTTTTTACGCCTCTTTAAAAGGTTTAAATGCCGTAACCATAAAGAAAAAAGTCTACGTTCTGGGCTTTCATCAGTTATCAAGTGATTTTTATGCATTAGTTCGCAGTACGAATTTCCTGGCATTAACGAACGATAATTATGAACAACAATAAAATTTGATGACACGGATATGCTAATTAATTATCAGTCATTACTGCTTGATACGTATATTGATAAAATTATTTATTCTTCAACTTTTGCGACATATTTAAAATCACTCGCAATTCAGAATTTAATATATTTTGCAATGAATATGGCCAGTAATACCCTCAATGAGAAGAATGATAGCGTACAAATGAGAAGGTAGAGTGGGAAACTACGAAGAAGTTCGACATGAATTCTTGCACAAGTGAGAAATTAAATGCAAAGACGAAGAAAGATCTATATTTATTTTGTACAAGAACTTTTAGCTTAAACATAAACCACGGTTAGTTCAATAATCCCCTAGGGGTGGCGTTCACTATGTTTTTGCCCCCCTTTCATACATGCACTGGACTGACGTAACACCAAAGATAATATATAAAAAATGTGTACATTCCATGTTAAAAAATTCAGACGAAACGCCCTCGCTGCGGGATTGTGAAACTACAAATGTAGAGTTAAAGGCGGGAAAGTTAAAAGAATAAGCGATGGTGGCGGTGCCGCTGGGGGATATTCCAAGCTCTGATTGAACACTCGAAAGCAAAAGCTATTCTGCGCATGACCCAAATCTTGCAAAAAGGAAAAAAAACCAAAACTTCTCGTACTTTACTCCTTGCGGGATTCGAACCCACAACTCCGAATGCTGGTCCTATGTCCATAACCACAGAGCTATTGAAACTTTAATTTTTAATGCGTTAACCTTCGATTTATATAAAACAAGCCATGGACAAATGAAAATAATTAATATATCCGCCAGCGGCACCGCCACCGTCGCTTTTTCAATAAAGTAGCTAACTTTAACAAAGAATTTACGCTGTGGGTTCGATTCTCAACGAGTTTCAAAATACACTTCTTTATTAATATTATTTTCAAAAATGCGGTTTTATTACATGTTATAGAGAACTACATGTAGTTCTTTAAACATTTTAAACTTGTACAAGGTAAATATATAATTATGTAAAATAAATTGATATCGAAAAATTAATAAAGATAGTGAAAAGCATTGTTGCGTTTTTTTTCCACAAAAAAACCCGTACAGGGTATCAGCAGGAAATGGAAGCAGCCCGTTGCGTATTACTTCACTAAAGGCATAATAAGTTCGGGGGCTTTAGCTTCTTTAATTTTGGATTTAATCAAAATTCTGTTCAAGCACGGATTTAATATTCTTGCGACGGTTTGTGACATGGGAGTCACCAATGTAGGCGCGATTAACTATCTTTTAAAATATCACGGGCGCAATAATGTCAATCCCGCCTTTCGCGTGCTTAATAAAAATGTAGTTGCTTTATATGATGTGCCGCATTTGTTAAAATTGACAAGGAACGCCCTTTTCAAATACAACATTAAATATAATGGCAATAATGTTGCAAAATTTAAATATGTTCTTCAAACATATGAAAAGGATAGAGAATGGAGCAATTGTTCTGTTCTGTATAAATTGAAGCCTTTCCATTTTGATTTGGAAAGGAATTCTAAAATAAAAATGCGCGTGAATATTGCAGCGCGAATGTTAAGCAGAACGATGGCCAATGCTATTTTAGTTGGCACTTGTTATTTTTTACCTGAACACGCGAAACAAACTGCCGAATTTGTTGCAAATGTCGGTACACTATTCGACAGTTTGAATTCTCGTTTTCAAGCAAAATTAACAACCAAACCTTTTAAATCACGCGCGGAACCAAATTCTGGCCATATAAGATTTTGGTGGGAAATGGAAAGCTTTGTAGAGTCATGGGTTTTTTTAACAAAAGAAAATGTTCTGGTAAAGGAAAATATGCCATTCAAAACGGGCTGGAAGCAAACTCTAAAAAGGATGCGCGTTCTAGTGCAAACTTGTTTCGATAGCGGCATGGATTACGTCCAAACGCGAAATCTAAATCAGGATGCACTAGAAAATTTTTTCGGACTCATTCGGCAATACGGAGGCTGCGACACCTCCCCGGATCCATATGAATTCGAGTCGCATATGAAAACCGCGATAGTAAATAATTTATCCAGCGAGGTATGTAAATTTAGAAATTGCGAAAATGATCAAAGTTTCCTTTTAGAAGATTTCCAAACTTTTTTAACTGGCAATGACGTTACCAGAACGTTAAAGTCATGTAATTGTAATTATGTGCATTCCATGCCACCCACTAATTTCGACGCGGGGAACATGCTAAATATGTTCCAAATTCAGGCAATAGCTTACGTGACGGGTTTCATTGCGAAAAAAATTAATTTGTCCTGCATCAACTGCAAAAACAGTCTGGTGACAGAGACATTAATCGGGCCTCACACATTCACAGTTTTGTGCGATTCGGGGACGGGCGGTAATAAAAAATTATTTTATGCGAAACTAAATTTTATAAATTTTTTTTTGGAGGCCCACAATTTATTTCAAACCTTTTTCAAGGCGTATGGTCATCGTTGCTGCATAAAAAAAATTTATTTCGAGTTTTACGCGGTATTAATTTTGACTGGTACATGTGTATCGAACATTCGGAAACAGTACGAGAAATATTGCACGATTCTTTATTTTCCTTAGCTTTTAAAACCTTTTATCGCAGGAAAAGGGACTTCCTGTAATTTTCGGAATGAGACACATCAAAATTTCTAATTTGCTTTATTTTGGCTTGCTTTCATTACTAACTGCATGCATTACCGTGGTATAGGGCTATTGGCGATCCACGTTAACAAAAAACGAATCGAGAATAGTACCTCCGGCTTTATTATTTGTAAAAAGCTAAGGTGATTTGGAAATCTATTCATGCATTAAAATATGGAAGTAAAATAAATTTTAAGTTTTTATTAACAATAATTTTAATATTTTATTACAGTACGGTATACAGCTAAACAAAAATACATTATAGCGCGCAATGTATGTCTATATATTCCTATACGTGTGCGTCACAGAAGCGACAAGAATTCTTGAAGAGTGAGATCTGAGTATTCAAAACAAAGTAAGACATATAACTATTTAATACATGAACCCACAGCTTAAACTGAAACCACGTTTAGTTCAACTATCCCCAGGCGGCGGTGATTCTGACACTTTCCTATCCGAAGTTGCATAGCCTGGGTGAATGCAAAGATACTATACTTAGAGATGTGCCTATTCCATATAAGAATTTTCGTTCAAGACGCCCTCCCTTCGAAAATAAATAACTAATATTACTAATATTACGACCTCTATAGGCTCTTATATCGACTATATTAAAGCGCTAAATATGAAAAGGAGCGATTGTGGTCCGCCGGTTAGAGAATTAAGAACTAACATAGGATCACTTTGGGAAATAAAAATTGTCCGGCGCAAAAGCAAAAACTTGCTCCTAACTCCTTATTCTTCAGCTACTTTCCTATCTCCTTTTACCCAGTGGGATTCGAACCCACACCTAACCAACTATCACTCTACCGTCATAACCACTTTGCTACACGTACTTCACTTTAAAATTGGTTAACTTTCAATTTATTATGAACTATAACTAATTCTATAGCGTTTAGTTCCTAATTCTCTAACCGGCGGACCACAATCGCTCAGTTTTTTATACTTCCCGCTTTAACAGAATAGCAAAATTCCAAAAGCATATATTTCATAACGTTTGTACACAAATTCAAAATTGCAAATGCATATAACATATACACACTACATGTTTTTAATCACTTTTCCAGGTATATATATATATATATATATATATATATATATATATATATAATTTTACAATTAAGCATTAAGAAAGAAAAAAAGATCTTTATTTATTAAAAAAAAAGACAATAATTATACGTATATTGGTTAACTTTTGGAGAAAATAAGAACGCTCGATATTTGAAACGACGTATTTGTTATTAGTCATAATAAAGTAGTAAATGTTTAAAAAAATTCACATTTTTACAACAATGATTGTTGTGTGTTCAATCGCGATTTGTAATTAGGTGTACGATTTTTTAATGTATTATAATATAGATAAGTAATTAAAAGTATTGGTATCCAAACAAATTCCAACTCAAAAGTTACATAAAAGGAAGTGCTTACCTACATAATTAATCTACGTTCAGTAAACAAAGGAATACGAAGATTTGATATGATGTCAATCAAAATTCTAGGCTAGACTAAATGAAATAAATTGATTTTTTTTCGGTTCTGTTTCGGATTTCGCTTTGAAAAATAAACGCTCCTTTGATAGCGTGGCATTGCTTATAAATAATTTACTGAGAGTTAAATTGCATCACTTTCCTCAATTTAATTTATTTGCATCCAATTTTGTTTCATTGTTTAATTTCCATCAATTTTCCTCGAACTCATTCGATATTTTCTGCCCTAATAACTTCATAATTTTTATTCTTAGCTAATATTAAATGGTGCCATCGTAAAGGGCGGAAAATTTCCCATCAGAAACAATAATCAGAAAAGAAATGAGAAAATATTTTCCATTAATTTTCGTAGGGAGACGTCTTTCTACACTTGATTTTAATCGGAAGTCCTTACCGCACGCACGCAGTACTTCTATCTTCTATCGCAGTTTTCTTCGGTTTCTCTGCTCGGTTCGAGAATCGAACCTGCATTCATGTATCGTATCCTATATGCGTATACGTGCAACTGAGCGGTCTCATGAATGAAAAAAGTTAAAAAATAAATAAATTCTGCTACTGCTAATAACTAAAATAAATTGTGTATGTACTTATCCAATATGTTTATAGTAATCAAGACTAATGATCCGGATTATAAAACAATTCGGATTATAATCAAACATAATTATATATAATACTTTTTTTTGCAAGTAATAAAGAGTATTGTAACGCATCTTCCATACTTTTAATGCAAACAGCACAATACAAAAAAGAGATTCAAGATACCTTTTAATTTATCTTGGGAAAAATAAAGGAAACTTCTTCTGTTTAATGATGGATCATTTATTGATTTATTGTTAGTATATTGAATGAAAAGTTAAAAATGCTAGCGTTCATTGAAATATGCTTATCCTATTGCATTATATAATCACATATAGAAATAGACAAATAATTAAGACTAGAGAAACAAAAATAACTTTTTTTTTAAGTCAGACGAATGTAAAGTAACGAGCGACCATATAAATCAGCAATTTGCAATATATACATATACTACATTAAAAATTGCTGTTTTAACATTTATCGTATCTGAGAATTTGATATGGTATTTAACGAACATATTGTTTTTGTTTACGCCTGCTTAAAAGGTTTAAAAGGCCTATAAACAAAAAACTCTGCGTTCAATGCTTTCATCGGCTATCAGCTGATTTTTATGCATTAGTTCGCGCTACAAATTTCCTCGTATTAACGAACGATAATTATGAACAATACATATTGATGATATGGATTGTTACTTGCATTTGGGACATTTAAATCGTCCCTTTAAGACGTTTTCTTGTGGTTTGTGCGATACATTTTAAATTTGTTCGGTTTTCAACAAGAGTGAGGAGTAATTATATGTAAGTCTCTTAATTCTGCATTGCATTTTTGAAAAATAATTAAAATTCGCTTCTTGGCTTTTATAATCGTAGATAGTACTATAATATTTAATAGGAATTGTAGTTAATAGGTTTTGCTTTTTTTAACTATTCTTTCTCGCCACGAAATGAAATTCAGTTGCAGTGTATCGGGTTGTTATCCTCATAATCAATCAATTCATTTATTTCAATTGCCGCGCGATAAAAAACAACGCGAAGATTGGATTCGTATTTTAGATATTAATGGGGCAAATAAATCGCAAATTCGCGTTTGCAGTAAACATTTCAACAAAATATCGTTTACAAGCACTCTGCAAACGCGATTGCATCGTGGAGCGCTTCCACGCGCTGAAGTTGTTGACACCCATAACGCAAATGACCGTCGCGGGACATCGCGCAAAAATTTCAAGAATAGGTCGCTGCAAAGGAAGATCCTATACTTCAGGGATAAAATAAAAAAATTAAAAAGCCGATCAAAAATAGAGCGTTTTCTCTATTCTCGCGAATTTTCGAAATTAGAGAAGTATTTGGATCCGGTAGTTTTAAATTTTATATCTTCACAAGTAAAAAATGCGAAAAAGAAAAGACCTTCTTATACAATACGCGATAAGGTCTTCGTGATGTCACTTTTGAAAAAAAGCCCCAGGTGCTATCGGTATTTGCGAGCATATTTTACGTTACCATCGCGGGTAACGATTCAAAAATTATTGCGTAAAATACCGTCCGGATGCGGTATTAATGAGCAACTCTTAAAGGTGCTCATGAATTCGATTAATAAGCTCGCAAATCGCGATCGAGCTTGTGTCTTAGCATTTGATGAAATCAAAATTAGGGAGGGTTTCCGATACGATTCAAGTTCCGACGCGATCAACGTTCTCGCGACGGTATGCGATATGGGTGCCACACCAACGTAGGCGCCATTAATTATCTCCTAAGATTTTACGGGGATAATACGAAACCAATCTTTCGCGTCGGCGAGAAGGAAATAGTGCCGCAGTACGATGTGCCACATTTGCTAAAATCGACGCGAAACGCTTTGCTGAAATATGATATTCAATTCGGGAACGCGAACATTGCTAGTTTTAAATATATCATGGACACTTACAAAAAGGATAGAGAATTGGACAACTTTTCTCTACTTTACAAATTAAAACCTTTCCACTTCGATTTGGAAAGTAACAGCCGTATAAAAATGCGCGTTAACGTCGCGGCGCGAATGTTAAGCAGGACGATGGCCCATGCCATTAAATGTGGTACGTGTTATTTTCTACCGAAGGACGCGGAGCAAACGGCCGAATTTGTTTTAAAAATTGACTCCCTTTTCGATAGTTAAAATTCACGCGTTCATGATAATACGGACGGAAAACCGTCGAAACGATGCGCGACCCTCAATTCCGACCATTCACGATTTTGGTGGGAGATGCAAGAATTTATTAAATCGTGGAAATTTGTTGATAGGAACGGTTTAATCATCAAAGAAAACATGCCATTCAAATCTGGCTCGCAACAAACACTAAAAAGGATGCGCCTCCTTTTGGAAACATGTTCTGATGCCGGCATCAAGCATGTCCAAACGCGCAACTTCAATCAAGATGCGCTTGAGAACTTTTTCGGTGTAATTCGACATGGAGGCTGCGACACCTCCCCGGATCCTTATCAACTTGAATCACACATGAAAACCGCGGTAGTCAATAATTTAACATCCCCATTTCTAAATTTCCTAACTGCGAGGAAAACGGCAAGTCCCTTTTAGAGAATTTCGAAAGTCTTCTTACGGATCAGACAGAAGTCACATCAATGGCAAATTCTTGCGATTGTAATTACGTTCAATCACTGCCACCAAATTCGTTTGACCCTAATCAGATTTTAAATATGTACCAAATTCAGGCCGTAACGTACGTTTCAGGCTTCATAAGCAAAAAATTAAATTTAACATGTGGTCCTTGCAAGCGGGATATTGCAACGGACACATCAAGTGGGCCTCACACTTTTACTGTGCTAAACGATTCGGGCACGGGCGCAAATAAAAAATTAAATTATGCCACATTTAAATTTATAAATTATATTTTAGAGGCCCATAATATTATTAACAATTTTTTTAAAACGCATGGCCATCGTTGCTGTATAAAGAAAATTTTTTACTGTAAATTACGCCAAATTAATGCTGATTGTTTTTCGTGTCGCGAACATTTCGATATAATTAGAGAAAATGTGTTTGATTCTTTGTTTCATTTAACTTTCAAAATAAATTATAACAAAAAACGTTTTTAACAAATGTGGCAGATTGGTTACTTAGTTAATGCTTTATTTATTTTTAGCCTAAATTATTACTAATATAGATATATATAGATAAATTTATACTAATAGCATGGATGATCGTGGTTTAGGGCTATTATCCACGTTAAAAAAAACGAATTGAGAATAGTACCTCCGGCTTTCATATTGCAAAGCTAAGGTGATTGGGAAACCTATTCATAATATGTAATGAAATACAGAAATAGATAAAATAATCAATAATAATGTATCTGGAAACATTAATTTTTAACATAAAGCTATGAAACACAATTAAATATTGGATTTCCTTCGTACTTTTTAAATTTAAATATGTCTTAACTTCTAAAAAGCTAAAGCTAAAAAGCATATGTTTGAGGACAAAATATTTAAATGTCCGAATTATAAATGAAAAAGCAAGTTTGTTTTTATTTACAGTTAACACAATTAAACATTTTCAAAAATAAAACCATTATTAATAATCGTTAAACATGCTTATTAATTAATTATTAGCCTTTACTGTTTAATATGTTTATGGATAAAATATATTTATTATTTTTCAGCTTCTGCTACATATTGAAAATCATTCGCAATTCAATTAGTATGACCACAATGAAAAGAATGATGAGAAGTTAGAGTGAGATACGACGTTCAACATGAATTCTTGCACAAGTGAGACATTAAATACAAAGACGAAGAAAGATATACATTTATTTTGTGCAAGAACATTTAGCATAAACAGCAACCACGGTTAGTTCCATATTTTCTTAGGGGCGGCGTTCACCATGTTTTTGCCCCCCTTTCTTACATGCACTGGGTGAATGTCATGATTGACATGTTACAATCGTTAATGTAGCAGGAAATAACGTTAAGAAGAACAAAAATTCTCAAATTTAGAAGCAATTCTCTTTTCAATCTCAGACACTCTTTGCATAACCAAAAGGACGTATTCCAAATAATGTCCGTGAAACTGTAGCAATTGATCTAGAGGCAAGAATTAACAAATTCAAGGGCAACGAAAGCATGAGCTTAAAAAAAATTGCAACTTTGCATAGCCTCAAATCGGTTACCAAGTACTAAAAATATTCCCACATATCACCATACAAATCATTCGCTGAAAAACTGGTAAAGTACGAAAATTTTATTTACTTGGTAACCGATGTAAAGGCATTCATAGATGCAAATTTTTGGCTCTTTTCTACACGTGGAATTGGCCATTTAGCAAGCAAGTAGGAGACTGCAATTGAAATGGATGATAATTTGGACCTTTATTAAAGAGTTGATTGTCTTGATTGATGGATTGATTAATTGATGAAAACCGTAATAAAGAAATAATTCGAAGAGTGAATTTGAATTAATAACTTTCTTTCACTTGCCAAATCGATTAACTCCATCAACTACGAAAAAAAATGTATTCACAATAACAATTAGTCCAAGAATATTCTGTCTTATACGTTCTATGTGTTGTTAGATAA
The DNA here is from genome assembly GCA_963695495.1 of Hololepta plana. NCBI lineage: Eukaryota > Metazoa > Arthropoda > Insecta > Coleoptera > Histeridae > Hololepta > Hololepta plana. The sequence goes on along the minus strand of OY968833.1, from coordinate 539,949 downwards.
AAGATGCGTCTTCAGTGATGCAGTCAATATCGTATTTTTGATTTTTTTATTTAAGAGGCGACAGTACCAGCTGATCAACTCCGATGTAAACAAACAGTCGTCTTACGTCTCCATCGGAGACATATACCCTAGTCCTCGACCTGAACAATTCTAAGCGATACGTCTCGCGCTCGCAGGCTCGAATACGCGCAGTAATAAAAGACAATCGTAGTTATTGTTGCTGGTGACTAAATCGATACGAATATGTGGAAGAAAATTGGCAACGTTACACGGTTTCTGATTACGAATACTCATTAAATTAATTACTTTTTGCGACTTTTATTTTATCGCACTTCCAACACTCTTACGATTTAATTTACGAAACTATTGCTGAACAATTATATTTCGATGTAATGCGCATAAAGTAGCGCATGAGATTTTAAATTCGAAATAATTGTTCATTTCTGAATTAATTTAATAAACTACATATATACAACAAACTCAAGTCCTACAGGACATACTAAAAGTAAAGGAAGCTTCTAATGTTTCGTTGAAACATTGTTAAGATGCTTTGAAATTAATTATTTATTACTTTAAGTAAATTATGCAATGTCGTATTCTTTTCGATTGTCCTGAAAAAATCTCAAAATATTTTTCATTTATTCCTTGTTTATGCTTCTATTTGAAACTACATTTTTTCATCAATTTTGTCAAAGTCCATATCTTTACTTACATCATTTAAATTCTTAGTTCCTTCGTTTATAAAATAAATATTTTCGAAGAATATTGAGCCATATAATTAATTAAAAACTTATTTTTCAGTTAAGAAAACATTTAAAACGTATATTTCGTGACAACAGTCTTCATTAAAAGGAGAAGCAATCGCATTGTGAGATAGGTTTTTACCTAGTTGAACTTCTGCAAACTTTCTTAAGACAGTTCCTCTCAAATTCCTATTTCATATTAGAGAAGCTTAGTTTTTCTTAGGGGCTTTTTGAGTATGTAAAAATTTTCAGTAAAATTATTGTACCAGATCTTGCAAATATTTCGCATAATTTTTAATATTCCCATTGAATTCAATGAGTAATTTCAATGCATGAATATAGGTTACTTCGTAATTGCAATTGTTTTACAAAACAGAAATGTTTTTAGTTATACTATTTTCATTATCAATTGTGTAACATGCATTTTAAAGATCTTTTTTCCTCGAAACAGGTACATGGATAGGATAATTGCAATAATAGTATTTATTTCGTAATTAATTTGAATTTGAATTTGTTCAATTGCGCGCAAATATACATCTTTCCGGTGACGCAATATCCCTTTAGATGTGAAGAAGTAGCGATAGAAGTTGAAAGAATAATGTATTACAACCAGTGGAATAAAATTTATCAGAATTGCATTATTAGTTACATGCTGCCCTGCCAAATTTACATTTTGCATTTAAATATGGAGAGATGGCAGCACTTTACGGGATCAAATTATTTATTCAAAGGTACACAAAAATCTCGATTAACTTAGAACTATTTTAAAAAGTACTTGCACTGAAATTCATTAAAAAAATCGCCCGTCTGGATGTAAAGACCCTTTTTTTAAATAAATTCCATATAAGCGAAATCGGCATTTTTTTCACTGTTTTCATTTAATTTCTCAATTATGAAAGCGAAAATCAAAAGTAGGTTCTTGAGGGTACCACCGGAATTTCCTCCTGAAAAACTCGTTGCAGGTTCTTAAAAGATTAAGTGTGTATTAGGGGCTATTTATGTTCCCAAAGGTTTCAATGGAGTCTTATAGGATTTTGAAAGTGTATTCCTAGTTGCATTTGAGGTACTGTCGCCTCTTAAAGGCAATTTAAAAAATATATAGTAATTAATCGTTTTCTCAACTTGTACTATTATGGAGTTAATCGATTTGGCAAATGACGCATCCATATAGTACATGATTCTATGAACTTCTTATCGCTGCCTCTTCATATCGAACGCGATATTGCGTCATCGAAAAGATGTGTTTTGCAAGCAATTGAACACATTCAAATGAATTACCATATAAATATGTACTAGCGTTATCCCATATTCTTATCCATGTACCCGTTTTGAAGAAAAAAGATCTTAGAACGTATGTTACACAATTGATAATGTACATAGTATTAATAAAAAACGCTTATTTTGTGTTTTGTAAAACATATTGCAATCAGCAAGTAACTATATTTTGTTAATTGAAATTACCCATTGATTTCAATGGGAATATAAAAAATTATGCGCAATATTAACAAGATCTCGTACAATAATTTCACTGTAAGTTTTGGCACCAGTTTTGGGGAGTTTTGGGGGATAAAGTTTGCGAAGTTTAGTGGAAATTTTGCCACTAGATTTGGGGAAGTTTTGAACTCAATTTTTGGGGGAACTTTTGGCACTATATTTAGGGAAATTTGGGAAATAAACTTGGGAAGTTTTGCAATTAAACTTGGCGAACTTTATAGGGAAGTTTTGTAGTAAAGTTTAGGAGGTGTTGTAGCTGAGTATAGGCAAGTTTTGGTACTAAACTTAGGGAAGTTTTGAACTAAATTTGGGGAAGTTTATGGAAATAACTTTGGGGAAGTTTTGTAGCTGAGTCTAGGGATGTTTTGGAAGTGAATTTGGTGAAGTTTTAAAACTAAACTTGAGGAAGTTTAGGGAAGTTTTGCAGTTAAATTTGGGGAAGTTTTGTAGCTGAGTTTATGGAAGTTTTCAAACTAGATTTAAGGAAGTTTTCGAAGTAAAGTTGGGGAAGTTTCGGCACTAAATATGGGGTAGTTTTAGAACCAAACTTGGGGAAGTTTAAGCAAGTTTTTTAACTAATGTTGGGGAAGTTTTGGAACTAAGTTTGGGGAAGTTTTAGAACTGAACTTCGGGAAGTTTATTAACTAAGTTAATTTAGTTTATTAACTAAAGTTGGGGAATTTTTCGAATTAGATTTAAGAAAGTTCTGGAAGTAAATTGGCGGAAAGTTACTTAAAAGTCACTTTGAAGTTGCTGAAAGTGAGTTTAAAGTTGGAAAAAGTCACTTTTGAGTTGTTGAAACTCTCTGAAAGTGACTTTAAAGTAGCTGAAAGTTACCAAAACTCACTTTGAAGTTGCTGAAAGTGAGTTTAGAGTTGTTAAAAGTCACTTTTGCGTTGTTGAAACTCACTGAAAGTGACTTTCAAGTGGCTGAAAGTTACCTATATTCACTTTGAAGTTGCTGAAAGTGAGTTTAGAGTTGTTAAAAGTCACTTTTGAGTTGCTGAAACTCGCTGAAAGTGACTTTAAGTGGCTGAAAGTCAATGATACTCGATTTAAACTCACTATAACTCAATTTAAACTCACTTAAGCTCACCAAAACTCAATTCAAACTCCATGAAACTGAACTTAAACTCACTAGAACTGCATGAAGCTCACTTAAACTCCTTGTAACTCACTAAAACATACATGGCACTTGTTAATACTCAAGAGGACCCGATTTAAACTCACTAAAACTCAGTTCCAAGTCACTGAAACTCCATAAAACTCAATTTAACGTCACTGAAATTCCATAAAACTCAATTTGAACTCACTAGAACTCAATTAAATTCAATTCAAACTCACTTAAATTCCAGGTAACTCACTAGAACTCAATTCAAACTTACCTGGGCTCACTAGAACTCAATTAAAAATCATTGAAACTCCATAAAACTGAATTCAAACTCACTAGAACTCAATGAAACTTACTTAAACTGCATAACACTTTAGACACCAGAACTAAATGAAACTCAATCCTAACTCACTAGAACTCCATAAAACTCCATTTAAACTCACTAGAACTCAACGAAACTCAATTTAAACTCACTAGAACTCAATGAAACTGAATTTTAACTCACTAGAACTCAATTGAACTTACTTAAACTACATAACACTTTAGACACCTGAACTCAATGAAACTCAATCCTAACTCACTAGAACTCCATAAAACTCCATTTAAACTCACTAGAACTCAACGAAACTCAATTTAAACTCACTAGAACTCAATGAAACTGAATTTTAACTCACTAGAACTCAATGGAACTTACTTGTACCACATAAAACTCAATCTAAACTCAATAGAACTCCATAAAACTCAATCTGAACTCAATAGAACTCCGTAAAACTCAATTTAAACTCACTAGAACTCAATGAAACTCAATTTAAAACAGACTAAAACTCAATGAAACTTCCCGCGACCTTATGGACCTTCGCGCCCTCAGCGTACTGACGAAACTCGACAGACTCGAGCGCGATCTTTTCGTCGTCGCGCACGTCGCACGCAACGCGATGCGCAAATGGCTCGTAGATGGCGCACTATGACTGGAACCCGCACCAATAGGTTGCCAATCACAAGAAACACAAACGTGAAAAAAACAACAACCATTGAAGAGGAAGAAGAGGGGAGGAGACCGAGAAGAAGAAAAAATGGCGACCAATTTCTATCTGTTTAATAATATTATCATTATCAATGTCAATAAAGCGCCCTCCATGGGATTCGCTTCAACGCTGTCGGCGTTTCTATCAATTAATATCGATAAAGGGCCCTCTATGGGTTGTCCTCTACGTGTTAAGTACAAGTTACTTTTTGCGCGGAGGACTGTCGGGGGGAGGGGGCGTCGCGCGACGACGACGCCATATTGTCGTCGCCCCCCCTCCACCGTCGTTGTCGCCATAATCGATTGTTTCCAGTAGCAACGAGCGCCCGTGGCAACGGTTTTGAGAGGCCGAGTTTCTTCAAGGGCCCGCGGTGAGGCGCCTGCTACTGCTACTTGACGTCTCGAAAGTTGGCGCCCCCCACCACCAGCAAGATTCTGTTGTTGTTGTAACCAAGCAACGCTTTTCGCCGTTGTTGTTGCGTTGACGTTGACGACATCGGTGGCGTTTGTTGATTCGAGGTGGGGAAGCGAGAATCGAGTGTGTGGGTGGCGGCGCACGAGATGGCGCCACTATTGTTGCTATCGCTCGAACTGTTGCCTATAGATGGCGCCGCAGCCGACGCTATTGTGGAATGGCCGCCGCTAGATGGCGGTGTAGACGTCAGAGTCGTCGTGTTGTTGTTGTTTGTTGCAATTGGTGGGGGGTTGTAAACGCGCGAGACGAAATCCTCGTAGGTGACGGCGTCGCGATGCCGCGTCATGATCGTGTCGAGGGAACGGGCGCGTTCCTCGTAACTGAAAGAAAAGCAAAAAAAAGGAAGGTTAGATTTTTTCTCATAATTTTTTTCTTGAGGTTAAATGTTCCCCGTTTTTTCTTGAGGTTAAGTTTTCCGGCATTTTTTTTTTTTTGAGGTAAGTTTTCCGGCATTTTTTTTGAAGTTGAGTTTTCCTTTTTTGAGGTTGTTTTCCTCCTTTTTTTTCAGGTTAAATGTTCCTCCTTGTTTTTTTTGAGGTTGGGTTTTCCTCCATTTTTTTGAGGTTAAGTTTTCCTCTTTTTTGAGGTTAACTTTTCCTCTTTTTTAGGTTTTTTTTGTTGGTTTTTCTTTGTTTTCTTTTGTTTTTCTGTGAGGTTAACTTACTACTGTTGATAGAATGGTAGAGTGGTGCGTTTGGCGCGACTCGCACAGATGACGGTGGTGCGGATCAAGGCGGCGAGCACGGTGCCGTCGACGATCGCCTCGTCGTAGAGGACGCCAAAGTACGGGACCTGGAGGCAGAGAAAATGACGTAAAAGTCACTAAAAACAAGTTGCAAAGGTTGGCTAAAAGTTACTAAAAGTTGCTTAAAAGTGGTGAAAAGTTACTAATAAAAAGTTTCAAGTTGCTAAAAGTCACTAATGGTTGATTAAAAGTCCATAAAAGTTGATTTAAAGTTGTTAAAAGTTACTAAAAGTTGGTTAAAAGTCACTAAAAGTTGATTTAAAGTAATTGAAAGTTGGTTAAAAGTTGACTAAAAGTCACTAAAAGTTGGTTTAAAGTAGCGAAAAATCACTGACAGTTCCTGAAAACTAAAGAAAATCGTGGTGGGCGGCGAGTTAGTCGATGGAAACGCGCGAAAATCGATTAAAATCGGTCATTTTCTCGATTCGAAAAATTCGCTCGAAATCGCTACGATTTTCGCGCCGATTTCCAACGTCGCTCATTCAAACGCGATTTGCGCGCTTACCAGCGGTTTTAGAGCAATAATGTACGGAAATCGAAATGTCGGCCGGTCGATTTGCGATCGATCGGTGAATTCAAAGTTGCAAATTGCTCCAGGGGATTTGGAGTTATCGGGCGAAAAGGGCGTACACGCACAAATTCCGTTCTTCGCCGATATCTCGGTTATTTGCGATTTTGGCGAAAACTTCGCTCTTTACGAAATTGTCGGGCGTCGCCCGCTCTATCGGAAAGGTCCTTAGGGATTTTCACCTAGAGCGCACGGTTATCGAGTTATTTCGCTTTGAACAGAGATCGAAATCGAAAGCCAAAGCAACAGAAATCGATTGTCGATTAGAAACGTAGAAAATCGGGATTAAATGAAGGAAAACTCACTAAAAAGTAACTGAAAGTGACAGAAAACTACCTAAAAGTAAGTTTCAAGTTGATTAAACTGAAATTAGCTCAAAAATCACTTGCTAAAACTCACTAAGAAGTTACTAGAACTAACTAAAACTCACTAAAAACTAACTAAAAGTGACTGAAAAGTAACTAAAACTAAGTTTCAAGTTGATTAAACTGAAATTAGCTCAATAATCAGTTACTAAATCCCCTAAAATGTTACTAAAACGCACTAAAAAGTTGCTAAAACTCATTAAAAACCAATTAAAAGTGACTAAAAAGTAACTAAAACTAAGTTTCAAGTTGATTATACTGAAATTAGCTCAAAAAATACTTGCTAAAACCCACTAAAATGTTACTAAAACCCACTAAAAAGTTACTAAAACTGATAGAAAAGTTAGTAAAACTCACTCCCCGCCACCAAACACTCACCTCCGGCTTGCAGTCAACGGTGACGCGATGCAACTGGTTGCCGAGTGGATAGATGACGATGAGGACGTCACAGAATTCCGTCGCTATGATATCGCGCCGATAGTCGCGGCTATGTTCGGACCAAACCACGTGCACCTCATCGTTACCCAGGTGACGTGTCTAAAACAAACAACACAAAAAAAGAATAACTAACTATTCATTAGCGATTAACGCCACGAGATGTCGCCCCCCAGCAACAACTCGTACATTCACCGCCAGATCTCGCCACAATCTTCTCACCTTATTCAAGACCGCCTCCGGCGTATCGCCGGGCATCCGCGTCGCCACGTGGAAGACGACCTCCGTGAAACACGTGGCGACATAGGGGGCGGTCACCCCATTCGCCGCATCCGCATCTTGCCGCTGCTGGCGCTGCTGTTGCTGTCGCAACCCGCCCAAGAACCCGGTGTGCGTCTCGAGTTCGACTTCCCACGCTAGTGCCGCCAAGAATTGCTCGTAGGCGGCGCTACCGCCCCCGTTCGCCAGTATCGCGTGTTTCTCCTCCTGTCCCGCCGCCACGTACACCACCGCCACCTTGTGCGTCTCGCGGCAACGTTGTCCATCCAAGTTACGTAATTCGCGCGATAACCGGTCGCTCCACGTCAGCGGGTGCGTCCGTTGGCGGCGCTCTCTACCGGCCAAACCCAGTTGCGAGAAGAGGGCGCGACACTGCCGGAAGGGGTCGCCACCACTATCTGGCGTCCTTTCGTCGAGGTTAGATGTCGCTAGTTGGTGCGGTTTAGGAGTTATGCCAGGGGGTGGCGCCGCTTGTGGCGGATGTACGCGCTGGGCGGCGGTGGTGTCGCGGTAACGCGCGGTTCGCGTGCGATCCGCTTCGGCGTTGCGCTCGCCGATGACGGTGGCGATCGTTTCGTGCTCGTAGTCGATTACGACGTTGCTGCTGCCGCCCCCTGTTGCGGACGTCGAGGAGTGGCGTTGATGGTAGTACAGAGTGGAGGCAATACATGGCGGCGGTTCGTTCAATCGTCGGTCGGCGTCCTCGTGCATCTCCGGACTGGTGTAGCCGACGTATTGGAGCAAATCGTGCAGTTGGTCGTAGTCGGGGGCGGCGTTCGCGGCGTCGGGGAGCACGTTTGGCGGGCGTTGACGCATCACGACGCGTTGTTGTTGCTGTTGTTGTTCGAAAGGTGTCGCTGCTGCGGGTGCTGCTTCGGTCGTCGTTGTGCTGGGCGGTGGCGACGATGATTGGAGGCCGTCAAATTCGGGTTTGCGGTACAAAACGGAAGCGTCCCAACAGGATTTGCCCGCCAGATCGCGCAACAGCACGCGGACTTGCCGCGTGGCCGTCTTCAGACCGGCGGTGACGCCGCCCCCGGGCGGCGCTGACGGCGAGAGGGCGCTGCTGTTGTCAAGGACGGGCAACTCGATCAGACTGGCGACGACACCGCGCGTCAACACGAAGAGTTGCAGGTTGGAGGGCGGCACCGCCGTCGCCGCGCCAGCGCCGGGTGCGGCAATGTTACCCGCCACTTGCTCGTAGATGGCGCCTCGTTGCGTTTGTTGCGGCGCCGTGGCGACGCAATTACAATCGTCCTCCTCGACGACGAGACTGGTGAGACAGGCGGCGCCACAGGACGCCGACATCGGGAAATGGCCGAGATGGTTGACGAGGTGCGCGAGCACGGAACGAGCGCACAATCGAACCGCCGCGCGGTGGCGGTCGTCGCGTTGAGGCTGCGACGAGCGTTTCGTGGGGGCGGTTGCGGGGACTGCGCTGGCAGCGCCGCCGCCCTCGCTCGAGTTTGAGGCGTCCGCTTGATGGCGAGTGAAGTCGCCATTTCCGCCACCGCCTTCGCCTCCGACGGCCGCAGCCCCCTCCTCTTTCATGGCCTCGTCGATTGCGACCGCGTTCAACGTCTCGAAGACGATCGCCAACAAACAAGGCTCTTCACCGCCTCCACCGACAATCGCGTCGTGGGGCGGCCGCCGCGACAATCGCTCCGGCCCGATGCGCACGCACCACTCGCCCAAACACAGCAACAAACTGTTGCACAGCGATTTCGCCTCCACACCTACTCCTCCCCGCTCCTCTCCCCTCCCTTGCCGCCTCCTCCGCCCGATCGCCGCGTACTGTTGCCCCAGCGCCGTGCAGAGGGCGCGCACGACGGAGGCGGCGACACGCGGCCACCGCTTGCACAACAACAGCGCGTGGTCGCATAGCAACAGGAGAACATCGACAGCCGCAGCCATCGCTGTCAGTTGACCGCCCCCACCGCCACGTAACGTCTCCAAGAGAACGCGCACCGTCTCCGTGACGACAACATTTGCGCCACCGCCGCCGGCAGCGCCATCTCGTGCGAGTGCGCGGTACGCGTACCCGCCGAGGGCGGATAACGCGACGCAACGTGCCGCCGCCACCGTCTCGCTTCGCGCCGACCTCAACAAAATACCAACCACATGCTCCTAGAAACACCAACAAAAGAATAACACAATCATCCCCTCTAACCACAACTGTCAAATTGTTTACTTTAACGTCCGGACATGAGATGACGCGTAAACCGCCGCCTCCGACTCCGTCGTCATCTTCCTGCTCCACCTCCTCCTCACCGCCATCTGGTTGTAACACGGCCAACGAGCCGTTCAACGTGTCGGGGACGATGCTCAAGATGGCGCCCAGTATGGCGACCGCTTCGGTACGTGGTGGCGGCGGTGGGGTGGCGCTGTTGCTGTCATTGTTGCTCGCGTCGTCGTCTGTAGAGGACGCTAGTAGCGTGGCGTCGCACGCTTGTACCAAATCCAGAAGGAGAAGGGTGGCGCCGGGCAACTGGAGGGAGAGAAAATGGGCGCCCAAATGTTTCAGCGTCGTGTAGATGGCGGCACGGGAGCCACCGGTCAGCGCTGTTTTTTTATGAACAAAAAATGTGGTTTTGAGTCACTTGCGAGTTGTTCGAGTTGCTCTAAATGAAGTTTAGAGTTCATAGAGTTGCTCTGAATGATGTTTAGAGTTCATAGAATTGCTCTAAATTAAGTTTAGTATTTATGAGTTGCTCTAAATGAAGTTTAGAGTTCATAGAGTTGCTCTAACTGAAGTTTAGAGTTCATATAGTTGGTCTAAATGAAGTTTAAAGTTCATAGAGTTGGTCTGAATGAAATTTAGAGTTCATAGAATTGCTCTAAATGCAGTTTAGTATTTATGAGTTGCTCTAAATGAAGTTTAGAGTTCATAGAGTAGCTCTAAATGAAGTTTAGAGTTATAGAGTTGCTCTAAATGAAGTTTAGAGTTCATAGAGTTGGTCTAAATGAAGTTTAAAGTTTATAGAGTTGGTCTGAATGAAATTTAGAGTTCATAGAATTGCTCAAAAAGAGTTAATAAAGTTGCTCTAAATCGAGTTTAGACTTCATAGAATTGTTCTAAATGAAGTTTAGAGTTTATAGAGTACGTCTAAATGAAGTTTGGATTTCATAGAGTTGCTCTAAATGAATTTTAGAGTTCATAGAGTTGCTCTAAATGAAGTTAAGAGTTTATAATGTTGCTCTAAATGAATTTTAGAGTTCATAGAGTTGCTCTAAATGGAGTTTAGGTTTATAGAATTGCTCTAAATGAAGTTTAGAGTTCATAGAATTGTTCTAAATGAATTTTAGAGTTCATAGAGTTTGTCTAAATGGAGGCTAGGTTTATAGAGTTGCTCTACATGAAGTTAAGGGTTTATAAAGTTGCTCTAAATGAAGTTTAAAGTTCAAAGAGTTGCTCTAAATTAAATTTAGAGTTCATAGAGTGGCTTTAAATGCAGCTTAGTATTTATGAGTTGCTCTAAATGGTTAGGTTTATAAAGTTGCTCTAAATGGAGTTTAGACTTATAGAGTTGCTCTACATGAAGTTAAGAGTTTATAAAGTTGCTCTAAATGAAGTTTAGAGTTCATAGAATTGCTCAAAAAGAGTTCATAGTTGCTCTAAATCGAGTTTAGAGTTCATAGAACTGTTCTAAATGAAGTTTAGAGTTCATAGAGTTGGTCTAAATGAAGCTTAGAGTTCATATAGTTGCTCTAAATGAAGTTAAGAGTTTATAATGTTGCTCTAAAGGAAGTTTAGAGTTCATAGAATTGCTCTAAATGAAGTTTAGAGTTCATAGAGTTGCTCTAAATGAAGTTTAGAATTTATGAGTTACTCTAAATGGAGGTTAGGTTTATAAAGTTGCTCTAAATGGAGTTTAGGTTTATAGAGTTGCTCTAAATGTAGTTTAGGTTTATAGAGTTGCTGTAAATGTAGTATAGAGTTCATAGAGTTGCTCTATATGAAGTTAAGAGTCTATAATGTTGCTCTAAATGAAGTTTAGAGTTCATAGAATTGCTCAAAAAGAGTTCATAAAGTTGCTCTTAATCGAGTTTAGAGTTCATAGAATTGCTCTAAATGAAGTTTAGAGTTCATAGAGTTGCTCTGAATGAAATTTAGAGTTCATTGAGTTGCTGTAAATGAAGTTAAGAGTTTATAAAGTTGCTCTAAAGGAAGCTTAGTTCATAGAATTGCTCTAAATGAAATTTAGAGTTCATACAGTTGCTCTAAATGAAATTTAGAGTTCATAGAGTTGCTCTAAATGGAGGTTAGGTTTATAAAGTTGCTCTAAATGGAGTTTAGGTGTATAGAGTTGCTCTACATAAAGTTAAGAGTTTATAAAGTTGCTCTAAATGAAGTTTAAAGTTCATAGAGTTGCTCTAAATGAGATTTAGAGTTCATAGAGTTGCTCTAAATGAAGTTTAGAGTTCATAGAGTTGCTCTAAATAAAATTTAGAGTTCATAGAGTTGCTCTAAATGCAGCTTAGTATTTATGAGTTGCTCTAAATGGAGGTTAGGTTTATAAAGTTGCTCTAAATGGAGTTTAGGTTTATAGAGTTGCTCTACATAAAGTTAAGAGTTTATAAAGTTGCTCTAAATGAAGTTTAAAGTTCATAGAGTTGCTCTAAATGAGATTTAGAGTTCATAGAGTTGCTCTAAATGCAGTTTAGTATTTATGAGTTGCTCTAAATGGAGGTTAGGTTTGTAAAGTTGCTCTAAATGGAGTTTAGACTTTATGGAGTTGCTCTAAATGATATTTAGAGTTCATAGAATTGCTCAAAAAGAGTTCATAAAGTTGCTCTAAATCGAGTTTAGAGTTCATAGAATTGGTCTAAATGAAGTTTAGAGTTCATAGACTTGGTCTAAATGAAGTTTAGAATTTATGAGTTGCTATAAATGGAGGTTAGGTTTATAGAGTTGCTCTAAATGAAGTTTAGAATTTATGAGTTGCCCTAAATGAAGTTAAGAGTTTATAAAGTTGCTCTAAATGAGGTTTAGAGTTCATAGAGTTGCTCTAAATGAAATTTAGAGTTCATAGAGTTGCTCTAAATGCAGCTTAGTATTTATGAGTTGCTCTAAATGGTTAGGTTTATAAAGTTGCTATAAATGGAGTTTAGGTTTATAGAGTTGCTCTACATGAAGTTAAGAGTTTATAAAGTTGCTCTAAATGAAGTTTAGAGTTCATAGAGTTGCTCTAAATGAAATTTAGAGTTCATAGAGTTGCTCTAAATGAAATTTAGAATTCATAGAGTTGCTCTAAATGCAGTTTAGTATTTATGAGTTGCTCTAAATGGAGGTTAGGTTTATAGAATTGTTCTAAATGAATTTTAGAGTTCACAGAATTTGTCTAAATGGAGTTTAGGTTTATAGAATTGCTCTAAATGAAGTTTAGAGTTCATAGAATTGTTCTAAATGAATTTTTGAGTTCATAGAGTTTGTCTAAATGAAGTTTACAGTTCATAGAGTTGCTCTAAATAAAATTTATAGTTCATAGAGTTGCTCTAAATGAAGTTTAGAATTTATGTGTTGCTCTAAATGGAGGTATAGGAATATAGAGTTGCTCTAAATGAAGTTAAGAGTTCATAGAGTTGCTCTAAATAAAATTTAAAGTTCATAGAGTTGCTCTAAATGAAGTTAAGAGTTTATAATGTTGCTCTAAATGAAGTTTAGAGTTCAATGAGTTGCTCTAAATAAAATTTAAAGTTCATAGAGTTGCTCTAAATGAAGTTTAGAATTTATGAGTTGCTCTAAATGGAGGTTAGGTTTATAGAGTTGCTCTAAATGAAGTTAAGAGTTTATGGAGTTGCTCTAAATGGAGGTTAGGTTTATAGAGTTGCTCTAAATGAAGTTAAGAGTTTATAGAGATGCTCTAAATGAAGTTAAGAGTTTATAATGTTGCTCTAAATGAAGTTTAGAGTTCATAGAGTTGCTCTAAATAAAATTTAAAGTTCATAGAGTTGCTCTAAATGCAGCTTAGTATTTATGAGTTGCTCTAAATGGTTAGGTTTATAAAGTTGCTCTAAATGGAGTTTAGGTTTATAGAGTTGTTCGATGAAGTTAAAAGTTTATAAAGTTGCTCTAAATGAAGTTTAGAGTTCATAGAATTACTCTAAATGCAGTTAACAGTTTATAAAGTTGCTCTAAATGGAGTTCAGGTTTATAGAGTTGCTCTAAATGAAGTTAAGAGATTACGGAGTTGCTCTAAATGAAGTTTAGACTTTATGGAGTTGCTCTAACTGAAATTTAGAGTTCATAGAGTTGCTCTGAATGAAATTTAGAGTTCATAGAGTTGGTCTAAATGAAGTTAAGAGTTTATAGAATTGCCCTAAATGAAGTTTAGAGTTCATAGAAATGCTGTAAATGAAGTTTAGAGTTCATAGAGTTGGTCTAAATGGAGGTTAGGTTTATAAAGTTGCTCTAAATGGAGTTTAGACTTTATGGAATTGCTCTAAATGATATTTAGAGTTCATAGAGTTGCTCTAAATGAAATTTAGAATTCATAGAGTTGCTCTAAATGGAGGTTAGGTTTATAGAATTGCTCTAAATGAAGTTTAGAGTTCATAGAATTGTTCTAAATGAATTTTAGAGTTCACAGAATTTGTCTAAATGGAGTTAAGGTTTATAGAATTGCACTAAATGAAGTTTAGAGTTCATAAAATTGTTCTAAATGAATTTTTGAGTTCATAGAGTTTGTCTAAATGAAGTTAAGAGTTTATAGAGTTGCTCTAAATGTAGTTTAGAGTTCATAGAGTTGCTCTAAATGAAGTTTAGAGTTCATAGAGATGCTCTAAATGAAGTTAAGAGTTTATAATGTTGCTGTAAATGAAGTTTAGAGTTCAATGAGTTGCTCTAAATAAAATTTAAAGCTCATAGAGTTGCTCTAAATGAAGTTTAGAATTTATGAGTTGCTCTAAATGGAGGTTAGGTTTATAGAGTTGCTCTAAATGAAGTTAAGAGTTTATGGAGTTGCTCTAAATGGAGGTTAGGTTTATAGAGTTGCTCTAAATGAAGTTAAGAGTTTATAGAGTTGCTCTAAATGTAGTTTAGAGTTCATAGAGTTGCTCTAAATAAAGTTTAGAGTTCATAGAGATGCTCTAAATGAAGTTAAGAGTTTATAATGTTGCTCTAAATGAAGTTTAGAGTTCAATGAGTTGCTCTAAATAAAATTTAAAGTTCATAGAGTTGCTCTAAATGAAGTTTAGAATTTATGAGTTGCTCTAAATGGAGGTTAGGTTTATAGAGTTGCTCTAAATGAAGTTAAGAGTTTATGGAGTTGCTCTAAATGGAGGTTAGGTTTATAGAGTTGCTCTAAATGAAGTTAAGAGTTTATAGAGTTGCTCTAAATAAAATTTAGAGTTCATAGAGTTGCTCTAAATGCAGCTTAGTATTTATGAGTTGCTCTAAATGGAGGTTAGGTTTATAAAGTTGCTCTAAATGGAGTTTAGGTTTATAGAGTTGCTCTACATAAAGTTAAGAGTTTATAAAGTTGCTCTAAATGAAGTTTAAAGTTCATAGAGTTGCTCTAAATGAGATTTAGAGTTCATAGAGTTGCTCTAAATGCAGTTTAGTATTTATGAGTTGCTCTAAATGGAGGTTAGGTTTGTAAAGTTGCTCTAAATGGAGTTTAGACTTTATGGAGTTGCTCTAAATGATATTTAGAGTTCATAGAATTGCTCAAAAAGAGTTCATAAAGTTGCTCTAAATCGAGTTTAGAGTTCATAGAATTGGTCTAAATGAAGTTTAGAGTTCATAGACTTGGTCTAAATGAAGTTTAGAATTTATGAGTTGCTATAAATGGAGGTTAGGTTTATAGAGTTGCTCTAAATGAAGTTTAGAATTTATGAGTTGCCCTAAATGAAGTTAAGAGTTTATAAAGTTGCTCTAAATGAGGTTTAGAGTTCATAGAGTTGCTCTAAATGAAATTTAGAGTTCATAGAGTTGCTCTAAATGCAGCTTAGTATTTATGAGTTGCTCTAAATGGTTAGGTTTATAAAGTTGCTATAAATGGAGTTTAGGTTTATAGAGTTGCTCTACATGAAGTTAAGAGTTTATAAAGTTGCTCTAAATGAAGTTTAGAGTTCATAGAGTTGCTCTAAATGAAATTTAGAGTTCATAGAGTTGCTCTAAATGAAATTTAGAATTCATAGAGTTGCTCTAAATGCAGTTTAGTATTTATGAGTTGCTCTAAATGGAGGTTAGGTTTATAGAATTGTTCTAAATGAATTTTAGAGTTCACAGAATTTGTCTAAATGGAGTTTAGGTTTATAGAATTGCTCTAAATGAAGTTTAGAGTTCATAGAATTGTTCTAAATGAATTTTTGAGTTCATAGAGTTTGTCTAAATGAAGTTTACAGTTCATAGAGTTGCTCTAAATAAAATTTATAGTTCATAGAGTTGCTCTAAATGAAGTTTAGAATTTATGTGTTGCTCTAAATGGAGGTATAGGAATATAGAGTTGCTCTAAATGAAGTTAAGAGTTCATAGAGTTGCTCTAAATAAAATTTAAAGTTCATAGAGTTGCTCTAAATGAAGTTAAGAGTTTATAATGTTGCTCTAAATGAAGTTTAGAGTTCAATGAGTTGCTCTAAATAAAATTTAAAGTTCATAGAGTTGCTCTAAATGAAGTTTAGAATTTATGAGTTGCTCTAAATGGAGGTTAGGTTTATAGAGTTGCTCTAAATGAAGTTAAGAGTTTATGGAGTTGCTCTAAATGGAGGTTAGGTTTATAGAGTTGCTCTAAATGAAGTTAAGAGTTTATAGAGATGCTCTAAATGAAGTTAAGAGTTTATAATGTTGCTCTAAATGAAGTTTAGAGTTCATAGAGTTGCTCTAAATAAAATTTAAAGTTCATAGAGTTGCTCTAAATGCAGCTTAGTATTTATGAGTTGCTCTAAATGGTTAGGTTTATAAAGTTGCTCTAAATGGAGTTTAGGTTTATAGAGTTGTTCGATGAAGTTAAAAGTTTATAAAGTTGCTCTAAATGAAGTTTAGAGTTCATAGAATTACTCTAAATGCAGTTAACAGTTTATAAAGTTGCTCTAAATGGAGTTCAGGTTTATAGAGTTGCTCTAAATGAAGTTAAGAGATTACGGAGTTGCTCTAAATGAAGTTTAGACTTTATGGAGTTGCTCTAACTGAAATTTAGAGTTCATAGAGTTGCTCTGAATGAAATTTAGAGTTCATAGAGTTGGTCTAAATGAAGTTAAGAGTTTATAGAATTGCCCTAAATGAAGTTTAGAGTTCATAGAAATGCTGTAAATGAAGTTTAGAGTTCATAGAGTTGGTCTAAATGGAGGTTAGGTTTATAAAGTTGCTCTAAATGGAGTTTAGACTTTATGGAATTGCTCTAAATGATATTTAGAGTTCATAGAGTTGCTCTAAATGAAATTTAGAATTCATAGAGTTGCTCTAAATGGAGGTTAGGTTTATAGAATTGCTCTAAATGAAGTTTAGAGTTCATAGAATTGTTCTAAATGAATTTTAGAGTTCACAGAATTTGTCTAAATGGAGTTAAGGTTTATAGAATTGCACTAAATGAAGTTTAGAGTTCATAAAATTGTTCTAAATGAATTTTTGAGTTCATAGAGTTTGTCTAAATGAAGTTAAGAGTTTATAGAGTTGCTCTAAATGTAGTTTAGAGTTCATAGAGTTGCTCTAAATGAAGTTTAGAGTTCATAGAGATGCTCTAAATGAAGTTAAGAGTTTATAATGTTGCTGTAAATGAAGTTTAGAGTTCAATGAGTTGCTCTAAATAAAATTTAAAGCTCATAGAGTTGCTCTAAATGAAGTTTAGAATTTATGAGTTGCTCTAAATGGAGGTTAGGTTTATAGAGTTGCTCTAAATGAAGTTAAGAGTTTATGGAGTTGCTCTAAATGGAGGTTAGGTTTATAGAGTTGCTCTAAATGAAGTTAAGAGTTTATAGAGTTGCTCTAAATGTAGTTTAGAGTTCATAGAGTTGCTCTAAATAAAGTTTAGAGTTCATAGAGATGCTCTAAATGAAGTTAAGAGTTTATAATGTTGCTCTAAATGAAGTTTAGAGTTCAATGAGTTGCTCTAAATAAAATTTAAAGTTCATAGAGTTGCTCTAAATGAAGTTTAGAATTTATGAGTTGCTCTAAATGGAGGTTAGGTTTATAGAGTTGCTCTAAATGAAGTTAAGAGTTTATGGAGTTGCTCTAAATGGAGGTTAGGTTTATAGAGTTGCTCTAAATGAAGTTAAGAGTTTATAGAGTTGCTCTAAATGTAGTTTAGAGTTCATAGAGTTGCTCTAAATAAAGTTTAGAGTTCATAGAGATGCTCTAAATGAAGTTAAGAGTTTATAATGTTGCTCTAAATGAAGTTTAGAGTTCATAGAGTTGCTCTAAATAAAATTTAAAGTTCATAGAGTTGCTCTAAATGCAGCTTAGTATTTATGAGTTGCTCTAAATGGTTAGGTTTATAAAGTTGCTCTAAATGGAGTTTAGGTTTATAGAGTTGTTCGATGAAGTTAAAAGTTTATAAAGTTGCTCTAAATGAAGTTTAGAGTTCATAGAATTACTCTAAATGCAGTTAACAGTTTATAAAGTTGCTCTAAATGGAGTTCAGGTTTATAGAGTTGCTCTAAATGAAGTTAAGAGATTACGGAGTTGCTCTAAATGAAGTTTAGACTTTATGGAGTTGCTCTAACTGAAATTTAGAGTTCATAGAGTTGCTCTGAATGAAATTTAGAGTTCATAGAGTTGGTCTAAATGAAGTTAAGAGTTTATAGAATTGCCCTAAATGAAGTTTAGAGTTCATAGAAATGCTGTAAATGAAGTTTAGAGTTCATAGAGTTGGTCTAAATGGAGGTTAGGTTTATAAAGTTGCTCTAAATGGAGTTTAGACTTTATGGAATTGCTCTAAATGATATTTAGAGTTCATAGAGTTGCTCTAAATGAAATTTAGAATTCATAGAGTTGCTCTAAATGGAGGTTAGGTTTATAGAATTGCTCTAAATGAAGTTTAGAGTTCATAGAATTGTTCTAAATGAATTTTAGAGTTCACAGAATTTGTCTAAATGGAGTTAAGGTTTATAGAATTGCACTAAATGAAGTTTAGAGTTCATAAAATTGTTCTAAATGAATTTTTGAGTTCATAGAGTTTGTCTAAATGAAGTTAAGAGTTTATAGAGTTGCTCTAAATGTAGTTTAGAGTTCATAGAGTTGCTCTAAATGAAGTTTAGAGTTCATAGAGATGCTCTAAATGAAGTTAAGAGTTTATAATGTTGCTGTAAATGAAGTTTAGAGTTCAATGAGTTGCTCTAAATAAAATTTAAAGCTCATAGAGTTGCTCTAAATGAAGTTTAGAATTTATGAGTTGCTCTAAATGGAGGTTAGGTTTATAGAGTTGCTCTAAATGAAGTTAAGAGTTTATGGAGTTGCTCTAAATGGAGGTTAGGTTTATAGAGTTGCTCTAAATGAAGTTAAGAGTTTATAGAGTTGCTCTAAATGATATTTAGAGTTCATAGAGTTGCTCTAAATGAAATTTAGAATTCATAGAGTTGCTCTAAATGGAGGTTAGGTTTATAGAATTGCTCTAAATGAAGTTTAGAGTTCATAGAATTGTTCTAAATGAATTTTAGAGTTCACAGAATTTGTCTAAATGGAGTTAAGGTTTATAGAATTGCACTAAATGAAGTTTAGAGTTCATAAAATTGTTCTAAATGAATTTTTGAGTTCATAGAGTTTGTCTAAATGAAGTTTAGAATTTATGAGTTGCTCTAAATGGAGGTTAGGTTTATAGAGTTGCTCCAAATGAAGTTAAGAGTTTATAGAGTTGCTCTAAATGTAGTTTAGAGTTCATAGAGTTGCTCTAAATGAAGTTTAGAGTTCATAGAGATGCTCTAAATGAAGTTAAGAGTTTATAA
Organism: Hololepta plana; assembly: GCA_963695495.1. NCBI lineage: Eukaryota > Metazoa > Arthropoda > Insecta > Coleoptera > Histeridae > Hololepta > Hololepta plana. The sequence goes on along the minus strand of OY968833.1, from coordinate 520,830 downwards.
TGTTGCTGTAAATGAAGTTTAGAGTTCAATGAGTTGCTCTAAATAAAATTTAAAGCTCATAGAGTTGCTCTAAATGAAGTTTAGAATTTATGAGTTGCTCTAAATGGAGGTTAGGTTTATAGAGTTGCTCTAAATGAAGTTAAGAGTTTATGGAGTTGCTCTAAATGAAGTTTAGAGTTCATAGAGATGCTCTAAATGAAGTTAAGAGTTTATAATGTTGCTGTAAATGAAGTTTAGAGTTCAATGAGTTGCTCTAAATAAAATTTAAAGCTCATAGAGTTGCTCTAAATGAAGTTTAGAATTTATGAGTTGCTCTAAATGGAGGTTAGGTTTATAGAGTTGCTCTAAATGAAGTTAAGAGTTTATGGAGTTGCTCTAAATGGAGGTTAGGTTTATAGAGTTGCTCTAAATGGAGTTTAGAGTTCATAGAGTTGCTCTAAATTGTTAGGTTTATAAAGTTGCTCTAAATGGAGTTTAGGTTTATAGAGTTGCTCTACATGAAGTTAAGAGTTTATAAAGTTGCTCTAAATGAAGTTTAGAGTTCATAGAGTTGCTCTAAATGAAATTTAGATTTCATAGAGTTGCTCTAAATGAAATTTAGAATTCATAGAGTTGCTCTAAATGCAGTTTAGTATTTATGAGTTGCTCTAAATGGAGGTTAGGTTTATAGAATTGCTCAAAATGAAGTTTAGAGTTCATAGGATTGTTCTAAATGAATTTTAGAGTTCACAGAATTTGTCTAAATGGAGTTTAGGTTTATAGAATTGTTCTAAATGAGTTTTTGAGTTCATAGAGTTTGTCTAAATGAAGTTTAAAGTTCATAGAGTTGCTCTAAATAAAATTTATAGTTCATAGAGTTGCTCTAAATGAAGTTTAGAATTTATGTGTTGCTCTAAATGGAGGTTAGGTTTATAGAGTTGCTCTAAATGAAGTTAAGAGTTCATAGAGTTGCTCTAAATAAAATTTAAAGTTTATAGAGTTGCTCTAAATGAAGTTTAAAATTTATGAGTTGCTCTAAATGGAGGTTAGGTTTATAGAGTTGCTCTAAATGAAGTTAAGAGTTTATGGAGTTGCTCTAAATGGAGGTTAGGTTTATAGAGTTGCTCTTATTGAAGTTAAGAGTTTATAGAGTTGCTCTAAATGTAGTTTAGAGTTCATAGAGTTGCTCTAAATGAAGTTTAGAGTTCATAGAGATGCTCTAAATGAAGTTAAGAGTTTATAATGTTGCTCTAAATGAAGTTTAGAGTTCATAGAGTTGCTCTAAATAAAATTTAAAGTTCATAGAGTTGCTCTAAATGAAGTTTAGAATTTATGAGTTGCTCTAAATGGAGGTTAGGTTTATAGAGTTACTCTAAATGAAGTTAAGAGTTTATAGAGTTGCTCTAAATGTAGTTAAGAGTTTATAAAGTTGCTCTAAATGAAGTTTAGAGTTCATAGAATTACTCTAAATGCAGTTAAGAGTTTAAAAAGTTGCTCTAAATGGAGTTCAGGTTTATAGAGTTGCTCTAAATGAAGTTAAGAGTTTATAGAGTTGCTCTAAATGTAGTTAAGAGTTTATAAAGTTGCTCTAAATGAATTTTAGAGTTCATAGAGTTTGTCTAAATGGAGGTTAGGTTTATAGAGTTGCTCTACATGAAGTTAAGAGTTTATAAAGTTGCTCTAAATGAAGTTTAAAGTTCATAGAGTTGCTCTAAATAAAATTTAAAGTTCATAGAGTTGCTCTAAATGCAGTTTAGTATTTATGAGTTGCTCTAAATGGTTAGGTTTATAAAGTTGCTCTAAATGGAGTTTAGGTTTATAGAGTTGCTCTACATGAAGTTAAGAGTTTATAAAGTTGCTCTAAATGAAGTTTAGAGTTCATAGAATTACTCTAAATGCAGTTAAGAGTTTAAAAAGTTGCTCTAAATGGAGTTCAGGTTTATAGAGTTGCTCTAAATGAAGTTAAGAGATTATGGAGTTGCTCTAAATGAAATTTAGACTTTATGGAGTTGCTCTAACTGAAATTTGAAGTTCATAGAGTTGCTCTGAATGAAATTTAGAGTTCATAGAGTTGGTCTAAATGAAGTTTAGAGTTCATAGAGTTGCTCTAAATGAAGTTTAGAGTTCATAGAATTGCTCTAAACGAAGTTCAGAGTTCATAGAGTTGGTCTAAATGGAGGTTAGGTTTATAAAGTTGCTCTAAATGGACTTTAGACTTTATGGAGTTGCTCTAACTGATATTTAGAATTCATAGAGTTGCTCTAAATGAAATTTAGAATTCATAGAGTTGCTCTAAATGCAGTTTAGTATTTATGAGTTGCTCTAAATGGAGGTTAGGTTTATAGAATTGCTCTAAATGAAGTTTAGAGTGCATAGAATTGTTCTAAATGAATTTTTGAGTTCATAGAGTTTGTCTAAATGAAGTTTAGAGTTCATAGAGTTGCTCCAAATAAAATTTATAGTTCATAGAGTTGCTCTAAATGAAGTTTAGAATTTACGAGTTGCTCTAAATGGAGGTTAGGTTCATAGAGATGCTCTAAATGAAGTTAAGAGTTTATAATGTTGCTCTACATGAAGTTTAGAGTTCATAGAGTTGCTGTAAATAAAATTTAAAGTTCATAGAGTTGCTCTAAATGAAGTTTAGAATTTATGAGTTGCTCTAAATGGAGGTTAGGTTTATAGAGTTGTTCTAAATGAAGTTAAGAGTTTATGGAGTTGCTCTAAATGGAGGTTAGGTTTATAGAGTTGCTCTAAATGGAGTTTAGAGTTCATAGAGTTGCTCTAAATGAAATTTTGAGTTCATAGAGTTGCTCTAAATGCAGCTTAGTATTTATGAGTTGCTCTAAATGGAGGTTAGGTTTATAGAGTTGCTCTAAATGAAGTTAAGAGTTTATGGAGTTGCTCTAAATGGAGGTTAGGTTTATAGAGTTGCTCTAAATGAAGTTAAGAGTTTATAGAGTTGCTCTAAATGTAGTTTAGAGTTCATAGAGTTGCTCTAAATAAAGTTTAGAGTTCAATGAGTTGCTCTAAATAAAATTTAAAGTTCATAGAGTTGCTCTAAATGAAGTTTAGAATTTATGAGTTGCTCTAAATGGAGGTTAGGTTTATAGAGTTGCTCTAAATGAAGTTAAGAGTTTATGGAGTTGCTCTAAATGGAGGTTAGGTTTATAGAGTTGCTCTAAATGAAGTTAAGAGTTTATAGAGTTGCTCTAAATGTAGTTTAGAGTTCATAGAGTTGCTCTAAATAAAGTTTAGAGTTCATAGAGATGCTCTAAATGAAGTTAAGAGTTTATAATGTTGCTCTAAATGAAGTTTAGAGTTCATAGAGTTGCTCTAAATAAAATTTAAAGTTCATAGAGTTGCTCTAAATGCAGCTTAGTATTTATGAGTTGCTCTAAATGGTTAGGTTTATAAAGTTGCTCTAAATGGAGTTTAGGTTTATAGAGTTGTTCGATGAAGTTAAAAGTTTATAAAGTTGCTCTAAATGAAGTTTAGAGTTCATAGAATTACTCTAAATGCAGTTAACAGTTTATAAAGTTGCTCTAAATGGAGTTCAGGTTTATAGAGTTGCTCTAAATGAAGTTAAGAGATTACGGAGTTGCTCTAAATGAAGTTTAGACTTTATGGAGTTGCTCTAACTGAAATTTAGAGTTCATAGAGTTGCTCTGAATGAAATTTAGAGTTCATAGAGTTGGTCTAAATGAAGTTAAGAGTTTATAGAATTGCCCTAAATGAAGTTTAGAGTTCATAGAAATGCTGTAAATGAAGTTTAGAGTTCATAGAGTTGGTCTAAATGGAGGTTAGGTTTATAAAGTTGCTCTAAATGGAGTTTAGACTTTATGGAATTGCTCTAAATGATATTTAGAGTTCATAGAGTTGCTCTAAATGAAATTTAGAATTCATAGAGTTGCTCTAAATGGAGGTTAGGTTTATAGAATTGCTCTAAATGAAGTTTAGAGTTCATAGAATTGTTCTAAATGAATTTTAGAGTTCACAGAATTTGTCTAAATGGAGTTAAGGTTTATAGAATTGCACTAAATGAAGTTTAGAGTTCATAAAATTGTTCTAAATGAATTTTTGAGTTCATAGAGTTTGTCTAAATGAAGTTTAGAATTTATGAGTTGCTCTAAATGGAGGTTAGGTTTATAGAGTTGCTCCAAATGAAGTTAAGAGTTTATAGAGTTGCTCTAAATGTAGTTTAGAGTTCATAGAGTTGCTCTAAATGAAGTTTAGAGTTCATAGAGATGCTCTAAATGAAGTTAAGAGTTTATAATGTTGCTGTAAATGAAGTTTAGAGTTCAATGAGTTGCTCTAAATAAAATTTAAAGCTCATAGAGTTGCTCTAAATGAAGTTTAGAATTTATGAGTTGCTCTAAATGGAGGTTAGGTTTATAGAGTTGCTCTAAATGAAGTTAAGAGTTTATGGAGTTGCTCTAAATGGAGGTTAGGTTTATAGAGTTGCTCTAAATGGAGTTTAGAGTTCATAGAGTTGCTCTAAATTGTTAGGTTTATAAAGTTGCTCTAAATGGAGTTTAGGTTTATAGAGTTGCTCTACATGAAGTTAAGAGTTTATAAAGTTGCTCTAAATGAAGTTTAGAGTTCATAGAGTTGCTCTAAATGAAATTTAGATTTCATAGAGTTGCTCTAAATGAAATTTAGAATTCATAGAGTTGCTCTAAATGCAGTTTAGTATTTATGAGTTGCTCTAAATGGAGGTTAGGTTTATAGAATTGCTCAAAATGAAGTTTAGAGTTCATAGGATTGTTCTAAATGAATTTTAGAGTTCACAGAATTTGTCTAAATGGAGTTTAGGTTTATAGAATTGTTCTAAATGAGTTTTTGAGTTCATAGAGTTTGTCTAAATGAAGTTTAAAGTTCATAGAGTTGCTCTAAATAAAATTTATAGTTCATAGAGTTGCTCTAAATGAAGTTTAGAATTTATGTGTTGCTCTAAATGGAGGTTAGGTTTATAGAGTTGCTCTAAATGAAGTTAAGAGTTCATAGAGTTGCTCTAAATAAAATTTAAAGTTTATAGAGTTGCTCTAAATGAAGTTTAAAATTTATGAGTTGCTCTAAATGGAGGTTAGGTTTATAGAGTTGCTCTAAATGAAGTTAAGAGTTTATGGAGTTGCTCTAAATGGAGGTTAGGTTTATAGAGTTGCTCTTATTGAAGTTAAGAGTTTATAGAGTTGCTCTAAATGTAGTTTAGAGTTCATAGAGTTGCTCTAAATGAAGTTTAGAGTTCATAGAGATGCTCTAAATGCAGTTAAGAGTTTAAAAAGTTGCTCTAAATGGAGTTCAGGTTTATAGAGTTGCTCTAAATGAAGTTAAGAGTTTATAGAGTTGCTCTAAATGTAGTTAAGAGTTTATAAAGTTGCTCTAAATGAAGTTTAGAGTTCATAGAATTACTCTAAATGCAGTTAAAAGTTTAAAAAGTTGCTCTAAATGGAGTTCAGGTTTATAGAGTTGCTCTAAATGAAGTTAAGAGTTTATAGAGTTGCTCTAAATGTAGTTAAGAGTTTATAAAGTTGCTCTAAATGAATTTTAGAGTTCATAGAGTTTGTCTAAATGGAGGTTAGGTTTATAGAGTTGCTCTACATGAAGTTAAGAGTTTATAAAGTTGCTCTAAATGAAGTTTAAAGTTCATAGAGTTGCTCTAAATAAAATTTAAAGTTCATAGAGTTGCTCTAAATGCAGTTTAGTATTTATGAGTTGCTCTAAATGGTTAGGTTTATAAAGTTGCTCTAAATGGAGTTTAGGTTTATAGAGTTGCTCTACATGAAGTTAAGAGTTTATAAAGTTGCTCTAAATGAAGTTTAGAGTTCATAGAATTACTCTAAATGCAGTTAAGAGTTTAAAAAGTTGCTCTAAATGGAGTTCAGGTTTATAGAGTTGCTCTAAATGAAGTTAAGAGATTATGGAGTTGCTCTAAATGAAATTTAGACTTTATGGAGTTGCTCTAACTGAAATTTGAAGTTCATAGAGTTGCTCTGAATGAAATTTAGAGTTCATAGAGTTGGTCTAAATGAAGTTTAGAGTTCATAGAGTTGGTCTAAATGAAGTTTAGAGTTCATAGAGTTGCTCTAAATGAAGTTTAGAGTTCATAGAATTGCTCTAAACGAAGTTCAGAGTTCATAGAGTTGGTCTAAATGGAGGTTAGGTTTATAAAGTTGCTCTAAATGGACTTTAGACTTTATGGAGTTGCTCTAACTGATATTTAGAATTCATAGAGTTGCTCTAAATGAAATTTAGAATTCATAGAGTTGCTCTAAATGCAGTTTAGTATTTATGAGTTGCTCTAAATGGAGGTTAGGTTTATAGAATTGCTCTAAATGAAGTTTAGAGTGCATAGAATTGTTCTAAATGAATTTTTGAGTTCATAGAGTTTGTCTAAATGAAGTTTAGAGTTCATAGAGTTGCTCCAAATAAAATTTATAGTTCATAGAGTTGCTCTAAATGAAGTTTAGAATTTACGAGTTGCTCTAAATGGAGGTTAGGTTCATAGAGATGCTCTAAATGAAGTTAAGAGTTTATAATGTTGCTCTACATGAAGTTTAGAGTTCATAGAGTTGCTGTAAATAAAATTTAAAGTTCATAGAGTTGCTCTAAATGAAGTTTAGAATTTATGAGTTGCTCTAAATGGAGGTTAGGTTTATAGAGTTGTTCTAAATGAAGTTAAGAGTTTATGGAGTTGCTCTAAATGGAGGTTAGGTTTATAGAGTTGCTCTAAATGGAGTTTAGAGTTCATAGAGTTGCTCTAAATGAAATTTTGAGTTCATAGAGTTGCTCTAAATGCAGCTTAGTATTTATGAGTTGCTCTAAATGGAGGTTAGGTTTATAGAGTTGCTCTAAATGAAGTTAAGAGTTTATGGAGTTGCTCTAAATGGAGGTTAGGTTTATAGAGTTGCTCTAAATGAAGTTAAGAGTTTATAGAGTTGCTCTAAATGTAGTTTAGAGTTCATAGAGTTGCTCTAAATAAAGTTTAGAGTTCATAGAGATGCTCTAAATGAAGTTAAGAGTTTATAATGTTGCTCTAAATGAAGTTTAGAGTTCAATGAGTTGCTCTAAATAAAATTTAAAGTTCATAGAGTTGCTCTAAATGAAGTTTAGAATTTATGAGTTGCTCTAAATGGAGGTTAGGTTTATAGAGTTGCTCTAAATGAAGTTAAGAGTTTATGGAGTTGCTCTAAATGGAGGTTAGGTTTATAGAGTTGCTCTAAATGAAGTTAAGAGTTTATAGAGTTGCTCTAAATGTAGTTTAGAGTTCATAGAGTTGCTCTAAATAAAGTTTAGAGTTCATAGAGATGCTCTAAATGAAGTTAAGAGTTTATAATGTTGCTCTAAATGAAGTTTAGAGTTCATAGAGTTGCTCTAAATAAAATTTAAAGTTCATAGAGTTGCTCTAAATGCAGCTTAGTATTTATGAGTTGCTCTAAATGGTTAGGTTTATAAAGTTGCTCTAAATGGAGTTTAGGTTTATAGAGTTGTTCGATGAAGTTAAAAGTTTATAAAGTTGCTCTAAATGAAGTTTAGAGTTCATAGAATTACTCTAAATGCAGTTAACAGTTTATAAAGTTGCTCTAAATGGAGTTCAGGTTTATAGAGTTGCTCTAAATGAAGTTAAGAGATTACGGAGTTGCTCTAAATGAAGTTTAGACTTTATGGAGTTGCTCTAACTGAAATTTAGAGTTCATAGAGTTGCTCTGAATGAAATTTAGAGTTCATAGAGTTGGTCTAAATGAAGTTAAGAGTTTATAGAATTGCCCTAAATGAAGTTTAGAGTTCATATAAATGCTGTAAATGAAGTTTAGAGTTCATAGAGTTGGTCTAAATGGTGGTTAGGTTTATAAAGTTGCTCTAAATGGAGTTTAGACTTTATGGAATTGCTCTAAATGATATTTAGAGTTCATAGAGTTGCTCTAAATGAAATTTAGAATTCATAGAGTTGCTCTAAATGGAGGTTAGGTTTATAGAATTGCTCTAAATGAAGTTTAGAGTTCATAGAATTGTTCTAAATGAATTTTAGAGTTCACAGAATTTGTCTAAATGGAGTTAAGGTTTATAGAATTGCACTAAATGAAGTTTAGAGTTCATAAAATTGTTCTAAATGAATTTTTGAGTTCATAGAGTTTGTCTAAATGAAGTTTAGAATTTATGAGTTGCTCTAAATGGAGGTTAGGTTTATAGAGTTGCTCCAAATGAAGTTAAGAGTTTATAGAGTTGCTCTAAATGTAGTTTAGAGTTCATAGAGTTGCTCTAAATGAAGTTTAGAGTTCATAGAGATGCTCTAAATGAAGTTAAGAGTTTATAATGTTGCTGTAAATGAAGTTTAGAGTTCAATAAGTTGCTCTAAATAAAATTTAAAGCTCATAGAGTTGCTCTAAATGAAGTTTAGAATTTATGAGTTGCTCTAAATGGAGGTTAGGTTTATAGAGTTGCTCTAAATGAAGTTAAGAGTTTATGGAGTTGCTCTAAATGGAGGTTAGGTTTATAGAGTTGCTCTAAATGGAGTTTAGAGTTCATAGAGTTGCTCTAAATTGTTAGGTTTATAAAGTTGCTCTAAATGGAGTTTAGGTTTATAGAGTTGCTCTACATGAAGTTAAGAGTTTATAAAGTTGCTCTAAATGAAGTTTAGAGTTCATAGAGTTGCTCTAAATGAAATTTAGATTTCATAGAGTTGCTCTAAATGAAATTTAGAATTCATAGAGTTGCTCTAAATGCAGTTTAGTATTTATGAGTTGCTCTAAATGGAGGTTAGGTTTATAGAATTGCTCAAAATGAAGTTTAGAGTTCATAGGATTGTTCTAAATGAATTTTAGAGTTCACAGAATTTGTCTAAATGGAGTTTAGGTTTATAGAATTGTTCTAAATGAGTTTTTGAGTTCATAGAGTTTGTCTAAATGAAGTTTAAAGTTCATAGAGTTGCTCTAAATAAAATTTATAGTTCATAGAGTTGCTCTAAATGAAGTTTAGAATTTATGTGTTGCTCTAAATGGAGGTTAGGTTTATAGAGTTGCTCTAAATGAAGTTAAGAGTTCATAGAGTTGCTCTAAATAAAATTTAAAGTTTATAGAGTTGCTCTAAATGAAGTTTAAAATTTATGAGTTGCTCTAAATGGAGGTTAGGTTTATAGAGTTGCTCTAAATGAAGTTAAGAGTTTATGGAGTTGCTCTAAATGGAGGTTAGGTTTATAGAGTTGCTCTTATTGAAGTTAAGAGTTTATAGAGTTGCTCTAAATGTAGTTTAGAGTTCATAGAGTTGCTCTAAATGAAGTTTAGAGTTCATAGAGATGCTCTAAATGAAGTTAAGAGTTTATAATGTTGCTCTAAATGAAGTTTAGAGTTCATAGAGTTGCTCTAAATAAAATTTAAAGTTCATAGAGTTGCTCTAAATGAAGTTTAGAATTTATGAGTTGCTCTAAATGGAGGTTAGGTTTATAGAGTTACTCTAAATGAAGTTAAGAGTTTATAGAGTTGCTCTAAATGTAGTTAAGAGTTTATAAAGTTGCTCTAAATGAAGTTTAGAGTTCATAGAATTACTCTAAATGCAGTTAAGAGTTTAAAAAGTTGCTCTAAATGGAGTTCAGGTTTATAGAGTTGCTCTAAATGAAGTTAAGAGTTTATAGAGTTGCTCTAAATGTAGTTAAGAGTTTATAAAGTTGCTCTAAATGAATTTTAGAGTTCATAGAGTTTGTCTAAATGGAGGTTAGGTTTATAGAGTTGCTCTACATGAAGTTAAGAGTTTATAAAGTTGCTCTAAATGAAGTTTAAAGTTCATAGAGTTGCTCTAAATAAAATTTAAAGTTCATAGAGTTGCTCTAAATGCAGTTTAGTATTTATGAGTTGCTCTAAATGGTTAGGTTTATAAAGTTGCTCTAAATGGAGTTTAGGTTTATAGAGTTGCTCTACATGAAGTTAAGAGTTTATAAAGTTGCTCTAAATGAAGTTTAGAGTTCATAGAATTACTCTAAATGCAGTTAAGAGTTTAAAAAGTTGCTCTAAATGGAGTTCAGGTTTATAGAGTTGCTCTAAATGAAGTTAAGAGATTATGGAGTTGCTCTAAATGAAATTTAGACTTTATGGAGTTGCTCTAACTGAAATTTGAAGTTCATAGAGTTGCTCTGAATGAAATTTAGAGTTCATAGAGTTGGTCTAAATGAAGTTTAGAGTTCATAGAGTTGGTCTAAATGAAGTTTAGAGTTCATAGAGTTGCTCTAAATGAAGTTTAGAGTTCATAGAATTGCTCTAAACGAAGTTCAGAGTTCATAGAGTTGGTCTAAATGGAGGTTAGGTTTATAAAGTTGCTCTAAATGGACTTTAGACTTTATGGAGTTGCTCTAACTGATATTTAGAATTCATAGAGTTGCTCTAAATGAAATTTAGAATTCATAGAGTTGCTCTAAATGCAGTTTAGTATTTATGAGTTGCTCTAAATGGAGGTTAGGTTTATAGAATTGCTCTAAATGAAGTTTAGAGTGCATAGAATTGTTCTAAATGAATTTTTGAGTTCATAGAGTTTGTCTAAATGAAGTTTAGAGTTCATAGAGTTGCTCCAAATAAAATTTATAGTTCATAGAGTTGCTCTAAATGAAGTTTAGAATTTACGAGTTGCTCTAAATGGAGGTTAGGTTCATAGAGATGCTCTAAATGAAGTTAAGAGTTTATAATGTTGCTCTACATGAAGTTTAGAGTTCATAGAGTTGCTGTAAATAAAATTTAAAGTTCATAGAGTTGCTCTAAATGAAGTTTAGAATTTATGAGTTGCTCTAAATGGAGGTTAGGTTTATAGAGTTGTTCTAAATGAAGTTAAGAGTTTATGGAGTTGCTCTAAATGGAGGTTAGGTTTATAGAGTTGCTCTAAATGGAGTTTAGAGTTCATAGAGTTGCTCTAAATGAAATTTTGAGTTCATAGAGTTGCTCTAAATGCAGCTTAGTATTTATGAGTTGCTCTAAATGGAGGTTAGGTTTATAGAGTTGCTCTAAATGAAGTTAAGAGTTTATGGAGTTGCTCTAAATGGAGGTTAGGTTTATAGAGTTGCTCTAAATGAAGTTAAGAGTTTATAGAGTTGCTCTAAATGTAGTTTAGAGTTCATAGAGTTGCTCTAAATAAAGTTTAGAGTTCATAGAGATGCTCTAAATGAAGTTAAGAGTTTATAATGTTGCTCTAAATGAAGTTTAGAGTTCAATGAGTTGCTCTAAATAAAATTTAAAGTTCATAGAGTTGCTCTAAATGAAGTTTAGAATTTATGAGTTGCTCTAAATGGAGGTTAGGTTTATAGAGTTGCTCTAAATGAAGTTAAGAGTTTATGGAGTTGCTCTAAATGGAGGTTAGGTTTATAGAGTTGCTCTAAATGAAGTTAAGAGTTTATAGAGTTGCTCTAAATGTAGTTTAGAGTTCATAGAGTTGCTCTAAATAAAGTTTAGAGTTCATAGAGATGCTCTAAATGAAGTTAAGAGTTTATAATGTTGCTCTAAATGAAGTTTAGAGTTCATAGAGTTGCTCTAAATAAAATTTAAAGTTCATAGAGTTGCTCTAAATGCAGCTTAGTATTTATGAGTTGCTCTAAATGGTTAGGTTTATAAAGTTGCTCTAAATGGAGTTTAGGTTTATAGAGTTGTTCGATGAAGTTAAAAGTTTATAAAGTTGCTCTAAATGAAGTTTAGAGTTCATAGAATTACTCTAAATGCAGTTAACAGTTTATAAAGTTGCTCTAAATGGAGTTCAGGTTTATAGAGTTGCTCTAAATGAAGTTAAGAGATTACGGAGTTGCTCTAAATGAAGTTTAGACTTTATGGAGTTGCTCTAACTGAAATTTAGAGTTCATAGAGTTGCTCTGAATGAAATTTAGAGTTCATAGAGTTGGTCTAAATGAAGTTAAGAGTTTATAGAATTGCCCTAAATGAAGTTTAGAGTTCATAGAAATGCTGTAAATGAAGTTTAGAGTTCATAGAGTTGGTCTAAATGGAGGTTAGGTTTATAAAGTTGCTCTAAATGGAGTTTAGACTTTATGGAATTGCTCTAAATGATATTTAGAGTTCATAGAGTTGCTCTAAATGAAATTTAGAATTCATAGAGTTGCTCTAAATGGAGGTTAGGTTTATAGAATTGCTCTAAATGAAGTTTAGAGTTCATAGAATTGTTCTAAATGAATTTTAGAGTTCACAGAATTTGTCTAAATGGAGTTAAGGTTTATAGAATTGCACTAAATGAAGTTTAGAGTTCATAAAATTGTTCTAAATGAATTTTTGAGTTCATAGAGTTTGTCTAAATGAAGTTTAGAATTTATGAGTTGCTCTAAATGGAGGTTAGGTTTATAGAGTTGCTCCAAATGAAGTTAAGAGTTTATAGAGTTGCTCTAAATGTAGTTTAGAGTTCATAGAGTTGCTCTAAATGAAGTTTAGAGTTCATGGAGATGCTCTAAATGAAGTTAAGAGTTTATAATGTTGCTGTAAATGAAGTTTAGAGTTCAATGAGTTGCTCTAAATAAAATTTAAAGCTCATAGAGTTGCTCTAAATGAAGTTTAGAATTTATAAGTTGCTCTAAATGGAGGTTAGGTTTATAGAGTTGCTCTAAATGAAGTTAAGAGTTTATGGAGTTGCTCTAAATGGAGGTTAGGTTTATAGAGTTGCTCTAAATGGAGTTTAGAGTTCATAGAGTTGCTCTAAATTGTTAGGTTTATAAAGTTGCTCTAAATGGAGTTTAGGTTTATAGAGTTGCTCTACATGAAGTTAAGAGTTTATAAAGTTGCTCTAAATGAAGTTTAGAGTTCATAGAGTTGCTCTAAATGAAATTTAGATTTCATAGAGTTGCTCTAAATGAAATTTAGAATTCATAGAGTTGCTCTAAATGCAGTTTAGTATTTATGAGTTGCTCTAAATGGAGGTTAGGTTTATAGAATTGCTCAAAATGAAGTTTAGAGTTCATAGGATTGTTCTAAATGAATTTTAGAGTTCACAGAATTTGTCTAAATGGAGTTTAGGTTTATAGAATTGTTCTAAATGAGTTTTTGAGTTCATAGAGTTTGTCTAAATGAAGTTTAAAGTTCATAGAGTTGCTCTAAATAAAATTTATAGTTCATAGAGTTGCTCTAAATGAAGTTTAGAATTTATGTGTTGCTCTAAATGGAGGTTAGGTTTATAGAGTTGCTCTAAATGAAGTTAAGAGTTCATAGAGTTGCTCTAAATAAAATTTAAAGTTTATAGAGTTGCTCTAAATGAAGTTTAAAATTTATGAGTTGCTCTAAATGGAGGTTAGGTTTATAGAGTTGCTCTAAATGAAGTTAAGAGTTTATGGAGTTGCTCTAAATGGAGGTTAGGTTTATAGAGTTGCTCTTATTGAAGTTAAGAGTTTATAGAGTTGCTCTAAATGTAGTTTAGAGTTCATAGAGTTGCTCTAAATGAAGTTTAGAGTTCATAGAGATGCTCTAAATGAAGTTAAGAGTTTATAATGTTGCTCTAAATGAAGTTTAGAGTTCATAGAGTTGCTCTAAATAAAATTTAAAGTTCATAGAGTTGCTCTAAATGAAGTTTAGAATTTATGAGTTGCTCTAAATGGAGGTTAGGTTTATAGAGTTACTCTAAATGAAGTTAAGAGTTTATAGAGTTGCTCTAAATGTAGTTAAGAGTTTATAAAGTTGCTCTAAATGAAGTTTAGAGTTCATAGAATTACTCTAAATGCAGTTAAGAGTTTAAAAAGTTGCTCTAAATGGAGTTCAGGTTTATAGAGTTGCTCTAAATGAAGTTAAGAGTTTATAGAGTTGCTCTAAGTGTAGTTTAGAGTTCATAGAGTTGCTCTAAATGAAGTTTAGAGTTCATAGAGATGCTCTAAATGAAGTTAAGAGTTTATAGAATTGTTCTAAATGAATTTTAGAGTTCATAGAGTTTGTCTAAATGGAGGTTAGGTTTATAGAGTTGCTCTACATGAAGTTAAGAGTTTATAAAGTTGCTCTAAATGAGGTTTAAAGTTCATAGAGTTGCTCTAAATAAAATTTAAAGTTCATAGAGTTGCTCTAAATGCAGTTTAGTATTTATGAGTTGCTCTAAATGGTTAGGTTTATAAAGTTGCTCTAAATGGAGTTTAGGTTTATAGAGTTGCTCTACATGAAGTTAAGAGTTTATAAAGTTGCTCTAAATGAAGTTTAGAGTTCATAGAATTACTCTAAATGCAGTTAAGAGTTTAAAAAGTTGCTCTAAATGGAGTTCAGGTTTATAGAGTTGCTCTAAATGAAGTTAAGAGATTATGGAGTTGCTCTAAATGAAATTTAGACTTTATGGAGTTGCTCTAACTGAAATTTGAAGTTCATAGAGTTGCTCTGAATGAAATTTAGAGTTCATAGAGTTGGTCTAAATGAAGTTTAGAGTTCATAGAGTTGGTCTAAATGAAGTTTAGAGTTCATAGAGTTGCTCTAAATGAAGTTTAGAGTTCATAGAATTGCTCTAAACGAAGTTCAGAGTTCATAGAGTTGGTCTAAATGGAGGTTAGGTTTATAAAGTTGCTCTAAATGGACTTTAGACTTTATGGAGTTGCTCTAACTGATATTTAGAATTCATAGAGTTGCTCTAAATGAAATTTAGAATTCATAGAGTTGCTCTAAATGCAGTTTAGTATTTATGAGTTGCTCTAAATGGAGGTTAGGTTTATAGAATTGCTCTAAATGAAGTTTAGAGTGCATAGAATTGTTCTAAATGAATTTTTGAGTTCATAGAGTTTGTCTAAATGAAGTTTAGAGTTCATAGAGTTGCTCCAAATAAAATTTATAGTTCATACAGTTGCTCTAAATGAAGTTTAGAATTTACGAGTTGCTCTAAATGGAGGTTAGGTTCATAGAGATGCTCTAAATGAAGTTAAGAGTTTATAATGTTGCTCTACATGAAGTTTAGAGTTCATAGAGTTGCTGTAAATAAAATTTAAAGTTCATAGAGTTGCTCTAAATGAAGTTTAGAATTTATGAGTTGCTCTAAATGGAGGTTAGGTTTATAGAGTTGTTCTAAATGAAGTTAAGAGTTTATGGAGTTGCTCTAAATGGAGGTTAGGTTTATAGAGTTGCTCTAAATGGAGTTTAGAGTTCATAGAGTTGCTCTAAATGAAATTTTGAGTTCATAGAGTTGCTCTAAATGCAGCTTAGTATTTATGAGTTGCTCTAAATGGTTAGGTTTATACAGTTGCTCTAAATGGAGTTTAGGTTTATAGAGTTGCTCTACATGAAGTTAAGAGTTTATAAAGTTGCTCTAAATGAAGTTTAGAGTTCATAGAGCTGCTCTAAATGCAGCTTAGTATTTATGAGTTGCTCTAAATGGTTAGGTTTATAAAGTTGCTCTAAATGGAGTTTAGGTTTATAGAGTTGCTCTACATGAAGTTAAGAGTTTATAAAGTTGCTCTAAATGAAGTTTAGAGTTCATAGAATTACTCTAAATGCAGTTAAGAGTTTATAAAGTTGTTCTAAATGGAGTTCAGGTTTATAGAGTTGCTCTAAATGAAGTTAAGAGATTATGGAGTTGCTCTAAATGAAGTTTAGACTTTAGGGAGTTGCTCTAACTGAAATTTAGAGTTCATAGAGTTGCTCTAAAAGAAGTTTAGAGTTCATAGAGTTGCTCTAAATGAAGTTTAGAGTTCATAGAGATGCTCTAAATGAAGTTAAGAGTCCATAGAGATGCTCTAAATGAAGTTAAGAGTTTATAATGTTGCTCTAAATGAAGTTTAGAGTTCATAGAATTGCTCAAAAAGAGTTCATAAAGTTGCTTTAAATCAAGTTTAGAGTTCATAGAATTGGTGTAAATGAAGTTTAGAGTTCATAGAGTTGCTCTGAATGAAATTTAGAGTTCATAGAGTTGCTCTAAATGCAGTTTACTATTTATGAGTTGCTCTAAATGGAGGTTAGGTTTGTAAAGTTGCTCTAAATGAAGTTAAGAGTTTATAGAATTGCTCTAAATGAAGTTTAAAGTTCATAGAATTGCTCTAAATGAAGTTTAGAGTTCATAGAGTTGGTCTAAATGGAGGTTAGGTTTATAAAGTTGCTCTAAATGGAGTTTAGACATTATGGAGTTGCTCTAAATGATATTTAGAATTCATAGAGTTGCACTAAATGAAATTTAGAATTCATAGAGTTGGTCTAAATGCAGTTTAGTATTTATGAGTTGCTCTAAATGGAGGTTAGGTTTATAGAATTGCTCTAAATGAAGTTTAGAGTTCATAGAATTGTTCTAAATGAATTTTAGAGTTCACAGAATTTGTCTGAATGGAGTTTAGGTTTATAGAATTGCTCTAAATGAAGTTTAGAGTTCATAGAATTGTTCTAAATGAATTTTTGAGTTCATAGAGTTTGTCTAAATGAAGTTTACAGTTCATAGAGTTGCTCTAAATAAAATTTATGGTTCATAGAGTTGCTCTAAATGAAGTTTAGAATTTATGAGTTGCTCTAAATGGAGGTTAGGTTTATAGAGTTGCTCTAAATGAAGTTAAGAGTTCATAGAGTTGCTCTAAATAAAATTTAAAGTTCATAGAGTTGCTCTAAATGAAGTTTAAAATTTATGAGTTGCTCTAAATGGAGGTTAGGTTTATAGAGTTGCTCTAAATGAAGTTAAGAGTTTATGGAGTTGCTCTAAATGGAGGTTAGGTTTATAGAGTTGCTCTAAATGAAGTTAAGAGTTCATAGAGTTGCTCTAAATAAAATTTAAAGTTCATAGAGTTGCTCTAAATGAAGTTTAGAATTTATGTGTTGCTCTAAATGGAGGTTAGGTTTATAGAGTTGCTCTAAATGTTGTTTAGAGTTCATAGAGTTGCTCTAAATAAAATTTAAAGTTCATAGAGTTGCTCTAAATGAAGTTTAAAATTTATGAGTTGCTCTAAATGGAGGTTAGGTTTATAGAGTTGCTCTAAATGTAGTTTAGAGTTCATAGAGTTGCTCTAAATGAAGTTTAGAGTTCATAGAGATGCTCTAAATGAAGTTAAGAGTTCACAGAATTTGTCTAAATGGAGTTTAGGTTTATAGAATTGCTCTAAATGAAGTTTAGAGTTCATAGAATTGTTCTAAATGAATTTTTGAGTTCATAGAGTTTGTCTAAATGAAGTTTAGAATTTATGAGTTGCTCTAAATGGAGGTTAGGTTTATAGAGTTGCTCTAAATGAAGTTAAGAGTTCATAGAGTTGCTCTAAATAAAATTTATAGTTCATAGAGTTGCTCTAAATGAAGTTTAGAATTTATGAGTTGCTCTAAATGGAGGTTAGGTTTATAGAGTTGCTCTAAATGAAGTTAAGAGTTCATAGAGTTGCTCTAAATAAAATTTAAAGTTCATAGAGTTGCTCAAAATGAAGTTTAAAATTTATGAGTTGCTCTAAATGGAGGTTAGGTTTATAGAGTTGCTCTAAATGAAGTTAAGAGTTTATGGAGTTGCTCTAAATGGAGGTTAGGTTTATAGAGTTGCTCTAAATGAAGTTAAGAGTTCATAGAGTTGCTCTAAATAAAATTTAAAGTTCATAGAGTTGCTCTAAATGAAGTTTAGAATTTATGTGTTGCTCTAAATGGAGGTTAGGTTTATAGAGTTGCTCTAAATGAAGTTAAGAGTTCATAGAGTTGCTCTAAATAAAATTTAAAGTTCATAGAGTTGCTCAAAATGAAGTTTAAAATTTATGAGTTGCTCTAAATGGAGGTTAGGTTTATAGAGTTGCTCTAAATGTAGTTTAGAGTTCATAGAGTTGCTCTAAATGAAGTTTAGAGTTCATAGAGATGCTCTAAATGGAGTTAAGAGTTTATAATGTTGCTCTAAATGAAGTTTAGAGTTCATAGAGTTGCTCTAGATAAAATTTAAAGTTCATAGAGTTGCTCTAAATGAAGTTTAGAATTTATGAGTTGCTCTAAATGGAGGTTAGGTTTATAGAGTTGCTCTAAATGAAGTTAAGAGTTTATGGAGTTGCTCTAAATGGAGGTTAGGTTTATAGAGTTGCTCTAAATGAAGTTAAGAGTTCATAGAGTTGCTCTAAATAAAATTTAAAGTTCATAGAGTTGCTCTAAATGAAGTTTAGAATTTATGAGTTGCTCTAAATGAAGTTAAGAGTTTATAATGTTGCTCTAAATGAAGTTTAGAGTTCATAGAGTTGGTCGAAATGAAATTTAGAGTTCATAGAGTTGCTCTAAATGCACCTTAGTATTTACGAGTTGCTCTAAATGGTTAGGTTTATAAAGTTGCTCTAAATGGAGTTTAGGTTTATAGAGTTGCTCTACATGAAGTTAAGAGTTTATAAAGTTGCTCTAAATGAAGTTTAGAGTTCATAGAATTACTCTAAATGCAGTTAAGAGTTTATAAAGTTGCTCTAAATGGAGTTCAGGTTTATAGAGTTGCTCTAAATGAAGTTAAGAGATTATGGAGTTGCTCTAAATGAAGTTTAGACTTTATGGAGTTGCTCTAACTGAAATTTAGAGTTCATAGAGTTGCTCTGAATGAAATTTAGAGTTCATAGAGTTGGTCTAAATGAAGTTTACAGTTCACTAAGTGAGTTTTGAGTTACTTAAACTCAACAGAAGCGAATTTTGAGTAGCTTAAACTCAAAGAAAGTGAGTTTTGAGTAACATAAAGTCAATAGAAGTAAGTTTTGAGTTACTTAAACTCAATGAAAAGTAGATTTGAGTTACTGAAACTCAACAAAAACGAGTTTTCAGCAACTTAAACTCAACAAAAGCAAGTTTTGAGCAGCTTGAACTCAATAAAAGTGAGTTTTAAGGTACTTAAACTCAACCAAAGTGAGTTTTAAGTTACTGCAACTCACTAAAAAGCCGTTTCGAGTCCACTCACCGACGTGCAGCGCGCGATAAAAGTGCGGCAGATAGATGGCGGTGCGGCTCTCCGTCGCCCGCACCACAATGGTACACAATAACCGCAACGCCACCAACCGGCCGGCCGCAAACTCATCATCCCTCTCCTTCCCCGACGCCGTTTGCGTCAATGCCCCGAAGCACCAGGGCAGGATCAGGGTGAGGGGCGGCGTGAGTTGAGCCTCCTCCTCCTCCTCATTCCCCACCTCCCCCACGTCCACTCGCCGAGTATCGCCCATCGTAGCCGCGACAAGAACCCCCTGATTAGCGCGGATCCGCACCAACGTCTCCGTCAACTTGATCAGATGCGTGAAGACGCGCGCGTGCAGACGGGCGTCGCGAATCCGATTGATGTCCCCTAAAGCGCCCAACATTCGTTTCCACAGGACGACGGCGCCGTCGGCGACCCAACCGCGAGTCGTCCCACCACAAACGATACCGCGACGCCTTTGATGATGATGTTGATGGCCGCCGCCGCCGCCGCCCGCGGCGCTGCTGCTGCTACTAAGCAACGCTTGTTGTTGTTGATGATTGTTTTGTTGCTGGGATTTGTTTGGTTGTTGTTGTTGGTCGTTGAGTACGTCGAGTGGTGAGTCCTTGATCGAGCCGCTCTCGATGCCGCTAGATGGTGCTGGGCTGGGGGTGCGCGTGAAATGATGGTGGAGATGGTCGTCGGCAGAGGACGTTTCGGTGTCCATCTGTTGGTGTTGGTTGACGTTGTCCAGCGATAGGGAGCGTTTCTTGCGCTGGAAGAGAGTTTGCGGTTAGTGAAACTCAACGTTAACTTGATAAAACTCAAGGAAACTAAACTTTATATTACTGAAACTCAAAGAAGCTCAACATTTACTCACTAAAACTCAAAGAAACTCAACTTTGGCTCACTAAATGTCAATGAAACTCAAGTTTAAGTTAGTGAAATTCAATGGAACTCAACTGTAACTGCGTAAAACTGAATTAAACTCAACTCTAACTCACTAAAACTCAAACAAACTAAACTTTAAGTTGCTGGAACTCAAAGAAACTCAATTTTAAGTTACTGAAACTCCAAGAAACTGAATTTTGACTTGTCTAAACTCTAGAAAATTCAATCTTAAGTTACTGGAACTCAATAAAACACAACTTTGACTTAAAGCTTAATAATACTGAACTTTAAGTTACTGAAGCTCAATCTCTCAACTCTCTAACTGATTAAAGCTCAATGAAACTCAACATAAACTCCCTAAAAGTCAAAGAAACTCAACTTTATCTGAATGAAACTCGACGAAACTCAACTTTGACGCGCTAAAACTCAATTAAGCTCAATTTGAAGTTACTGAAACTCAAAGAAACTCAATTTTAGCCTACTAACACTTCAATAAACTCTACTTTAACTTGTCGAAACTCCAGAAAACTCAACTTTGAGTTAGTGAAACTCAACATTAAACCATTAAACTCAATGAAACTCAACATTGAGTTACTAAAACTCAATGAAACTTTTAGCTGCAAGTTTCTCAAACTCAACTTTAACTTGCTAAAGATCAATAAAACTCAATTATAAGTAAACAAAAACCCAATTAAACTCAACTTTAACTTATTAAAACTCAAACAAAAGAACTCACCTGACTTCCGCCACCACCTCCTCCCAACGAGAACGTCTCCAGTCGCCGCCGCCTCCTCCTGCGCCTCCTCCCATCGCCTTGCTCCACACCCACCTCCTCCTCCTCTTCCATCCCCACCAAATTCGTCTCGCTGCAACTGCGCGACAACAACGCCAAACGCCTCGAACCGTTACCGCGCAACGAAACTCCACCATTACCGCCATCTATTGACGACAAATCGTCACGTCGCGTGTCACATGCCACCAAGTCACCGCCTCGAGCGCCATCTCGCGTCAATAAGGACGACGACAAAGTCGTCGTTACCGCAGCAGCCCTTGTTGATATGGACGTCGCCATGGCAACTGAAGCAGCTGGGTTTTTCCTCGCCGCCCTCTTGCTCCTCTGCTCCGCAACAATCCGATCGAGGGGCAAATCGGTCAAATCCAAATTGTACACGTGACGCGCAAGAACACGTGTCAGCGTTTCCATGGTTTTCTAGCAGGGAAAAAACAACAATAAACAAGTTGCTATCTGTCGATTGTTTTGTTAGCGCCATCTCACCGCCCACTCCGTAATCAATTCCTCCCAATCGGTGAGCGCGGTGAGCACGTGCAGAAATCGGTCCCAGAGGGCGCGACCAATGGCGACGTTGAGATTGGCTTTGATCCACGTGACGATCAGCGTTTGGAAGATGGCCGGTGCGAGTTTGCCACCTAGCGGCGATCTTCGTCGGCGTTTGATTGGGGCTTGTTGGGGTGGTGCAAGTGGTGGTTGTTGCCTGTGCTGCTGTTGGTTCGAGGTGCGGCTCTCGTCGCGCCCCCTCTCGCCCAACACGAGCGCCGTGATTTGCAAGAGGACCATTAGCAGTTGTTCCCTGGAACAAGGCAGCAAAAAGTTAGATTAAAGTGGCGAAAAGTCACTAAGAGTGGGTTTAAAGTTACTACAACTTAGTTAAAAGTGACTAAAAGTTGCTTTAAAGTGGCGAAAAGTCACTAAAAATTGGTTAAAAGTCACTAAAAGTTACTTAAAAGTAGCGAAAAGTGACTAAAAGTTGGTCAAAAGTGGCGAAAAGTCACTAAAAGTTGGTTAAAAGTGGCGAAAAGTCACTAAAAGTTGGTTAAAAGTCACTAAAAGTTGGTTTTAGTCGGTTAAAAGTGGCGAAAAGTCACTAAAAGTTGGTTTTACTTGGTTAAAAGTATATAAAAGTGACAGAAAATCAAGTCAGTGAGTCAAAAATTACTAAAACTGAGTTTCAAGTTGATTAAACTGAAATTAGCTCAATTATCAACTAGAAAACTCACTAAATTGTAACTAAAAGTGACTCAAGAGTAACTAAAAGTGTTAGAAAAGTCACTAAAACTCAGTTTCAAGTTGATTAAAGTGAAATTAGCTCAATAATTAGTTGGAAAACTCACTAAAAAGCAACTAAAAGTGGCACAAAACCAAATAAAACTGACAGCAAAGTAACTAAAACTGGACAGAGAATTAAAACTGACAGCAAAGTAACTAAACCAGACAGAAAACCAACTAAAACTCACAGAAAAGTAACTAAAAGTGACAGAAAACCAACCAAAGAGCGCCTACCACGTGGCATTGTCCATCCGCGTGTGCATCACCATGTAGCGATAGATGTTGAGCACGCGTTTGCACGCGTCCGTCTGTTCCTCCAGCAACGACACCAGCGACACCTTTTGTTGATTATGATTCTGCAACTGCTGCTGTTGACCACGCCTCCTCCTCTGTTTACCTCCACCTCCATCCTCCTCCTCTTCCACGCCGTCCCCGCCTCCACCCTCCTCCAAAATCAACAAGAACACGTTCGCCGCATGCGTGACAAACAATTGCAACACGTTCTGCATTCCGGCGCGAATGGCAACCGAGTCAACAACCAACAACTCAACTCCACCTGGTTGTTGACTTTGTTGCTGCCATAGTAATTGCTGCTGTTGCTGCTGGATGGCGCCAATATACGAATCGTTCCTTAACCGCAGCGTCGGTCGCTTGGAATCGACTTCAGCGCCCTCTACTACAACAACAGCGCCATCTACGCTGCTCGCCGACGTCACACCTTGCTCCTCGAGGGGCTCGAGCGCGTATAACGGAATCGCCGACGTGGTTGTGGTCGTTGTCTCCGCTGCGACGTTAGCCTGGATCAGATCCTTGTAGAGGGCGATCGTCTTGCGGATGGCGCACGCGTGCTCGAAATTGAGTAGGAACGCCTGCCGATAGATCTCGTGCAGGAGGTCGACGTGGGCGCGCGACGCACAGAGAGCGCTACGCACCAAATTGCCACCCCCACTCAAATCTTCTTCATCGTTTTCTTGTTGCTGTTGATCGGTTGCTGTTGCTGGGGGCGGTGATGTGGTTGTGGTGGGGGGAGGTTCGCCTCCGTCGCTATGCAACCGCCGATTGTGTATCGACGTCAAGGACACGTCTGCAACAGCAAGCAATTGAGCAATAATAGCTGAGACAACAACCACTCGAATTTGACTCACTCGAGTCTAAGCTCGTGTGCGTTGACTCTTGTTGTTGCTGATGGAGATGGCGCTGCTGCTCGTCGTCATGGTGATGATGCTGGTTGTTGTGGCCGCTTTGGCTGGTGGCGGCGCTGCTGCTGTTGCTGGGGGTGGGATTTGCTGTTGTTGATTCGTTGTTGCTATGGCCGTTATGGTTGTTGCTAGGGGTGGAGTTGCGTTGTTTCGTCTGGTGCATGTACGCCGTGATCCATTTGATGAAGGCGACGCGACAGGTGACGCTCACCGTTTCCGGTTCCGGGCGTCGCAACGTCGGCAGATCTGCAAACATTTGTTAAGTTGAGACTTTGGGGGCGGATTGTGGGGAAAGGGGGCGGCGCACGTGAAATGTAATGGGGCGGTTTCGATGGGGAATTCAATTCTCTACAACTTCGCCCTGGACGCAAAACTCGCTAGCGATCGCCGTAACCGCGTTATTTGCCATTAAACGACTACTAGCCCCCAAAACCCCTAAATCCGCCCGCGCCACTTTACCGCCCCGTAACTCCGAAACGCGCCGCCCCACGCAAACCCCCCGGAGACCTTTTCGACGCCGAATTCAATCCCCTACAAAACCCACCCGAATTCGCCCCCCTCGCCTCACCAATAACCTCAATAATCGCCTTTTACCCAGTAAAACCGACATAACCTCATTTTCTCCCTCACCCAGATTCGGCGCGTACAGCGACGTGGTGCGGTCGAGCCGCGGAAACAGCTGCGGCAAGTAGTGATCGACGAAGCGTGCGAAGAGGAAACGGAAACAGCGCCGGTGTTGCACGTGGCCGTCGTGCCAATCTAAAGGGACGACGGTGGCGACCATTTGTTCGAGCATTGCGTCGAACAGCTGAACTGTATCGTGTGCATCGTCCCGCACGAGGGCAACAGATGGTGCGAGGAGCGCAGTCGAAGGATCGCAGGGTTCGATCGGAGCCAAAGAAGATGGCGCCACCGTCGATGACCCTGATGATGGCCGATCGCTGAAGAAGAAGACGCTCCTTCGCTTGTTCCCCTCCTCCTCGTTGTCGTCATCATGCCCACCCTCATCGCCATAGCAACCGCCGACATCTTCTCCTTGTTGCGCCTCCTCCTCTTCCCCCACCTCCTCCCACAGCTCAAGCTCCTCCTCCTCCATCGACGCCATCTTGTTTGCCCTACCGCCATGGCGACCGCCGCCGCTATCGTTGTTGTTACTGTTGTTACTATTTCCATGCAAACCGGGTACCAAATGCTTAAACATGTCGTGCACGTGTTCGGGTGCGTTGACGTTTAGCGCCTGGTACCACATGAGAAAGTAACGGATCGCTTGGCGACGCAGTTGTATGGTGTTGCCATGGTGCAGCAGTTTGTTGATGATGTGGCCGAGCGAGTGCACTTGCCATCGTTTGTGCACGAGTTCGGGCAACAGGCAGAGTAGTTGCTCGAGCGTCCACAGGGCGGCGTCCAGGTCCTCCTTGTGCGCCTTGTGCACTGGACGCAAGGGGAAAAAAATAGATGGGGTTAATTTAGTGGGTTTCGCTAGAATGTAGTTATGAGTTGCTTAAATGCAGTGGAAAGTACTTTTGAGTAGCTTAAACTCACTAAAGAGTTGTTTTGTGTTACTTAAACTCACTAAAAAGTACCTTTTAGCTCCCTAGGTCAATTGGAAAGTAGTTTTGAGCTACCAAAACCTAATAAAAAATAGTTTTGAGTTCCTTAGGTCAACTAAAAAGTCGTTTTGAGTCACTCAAACTCACCAGAAAGTAGTTTTGAGTTCCATAGGTCAACTAAAAAGTAGTTTTGAGTCACTCAAACTCGCTAAAAAGTAGTTTTGAGTTCCCTAGGTCAACTAAAAAGTAGTTTTGAGTCACTCAAACTCACTAGAAAGTAGTTTTGACTCATTCAAACTCACTAGAAAGTAGTCAAGTAAAAAGTAGTTTTGAGTCACTCAAACTCAATAGAAAGAAGCTTTGAGTCACTCAAACTCACTAAAAAGTAGTTTTGAGTTACCTAGGTCAACTAAAAAGTAGTTTTTAGTCACTCAAACTCACTAAAAAGTAGTTTTGAGTCCCTCAAACTCACTAGAAAGTAATTTTGAGTTCCCTAGGTCAACTAAAAAGTAGTTTTGAGGCACTCAAACTCACTAGAAAGTAGTTTTGAGTCACTCAAACTCACTAGAAAGTATTTTTGAGACCCTTAGACCAACTAAAAAGTAGTTTTCAGTCACTCAAACTCACTAGAAAGTAGTTTTGACTCATTCGAACTCACTAGAAAGTAGTTTTGAGTTCCCTAGGTCAAGCAAAAAGTAGTTTTGAGTCCCCTAGGTCAATTAGAAACTAGTTTTGAGCCATCTAAGCTCACTAAAAAGTAGTTTTGAGTGCCCTACGTCAACTAAAAACTACTTTCGAGTTCCCTAGATAAACTAAAAAGTAGTTTTGATCCGTTTACGCTCGCTACAAAGTACTTTTGACCAGCTCAAACTCGACCAAATCAACTTTCTAGTGGGCAAAACCCAAAAAATAATCCTCTCTCTCTATCTATCCTTGCCTCCGACTCTCTCTCGCCCCCTCTAACCTCTTTGCCTGAGATTCGTCTCCGCCTGTACGAACGTATCGTAGAAAATGTGATAGATGTGACTGAAATTCGTCTCGAACAGTCCCTTCGCTTCCGATTGATCCGAATTATCTACAACACAAAAACAACGAAAACAATAAACAACAAATTAAAAACAAACATACATCAAATTAAAAACAAACAAACATCAAATTAAAAACAAACAAACAATAAATTACAAACAAACAACAAATTAAAAACAAACAAACAACAAATGGAAAACAAACAACAACACATTTAAAACAAACAAAAACAAACGAACCTAAAATGATCTTCAAGTGTTTGAATCTCGTCGCCACGTCCTTTTTCGCATCCTGAATCTTGGCCGTCGATTTTTTCACATCCGCAATCTTCTTACTAAACATTATTTTTTCCTGCCCTCGTCACACACACACCTTTTATTACTTGTTGTTATTGTTGGTTACCCAAAAGGAAAAACAGCAGAAGAGAAAACACCCCACAACAACAACAAACGATCACATTTTCTACTCAAACAATAATAACGCGTAATATAATAAACGTCAGCTGCTGCTACAACTGCTACTAATGATGACAATTCGGAGGGCGCGTCTCGTTCGGCTAGCGATCGACAGATGGATAGATGTCGCCGCCTTGAGTAAATGCAAAGTTTATTTCTTATTGTTTATTCGCATTGACGTTTAGTGACGACTGTCAGAATTGTAAACGTCAGACATTTATTATTATTTATCATTATTATACATACATTTCGCTTTCATAATTGAGAAATTTAAAAAATGTGGTGAAAAAAGGTTGATTTCGCTTAAATGGGATTTACTCAAAAACAAAAAGGCTTCTGACAAGGGTACAAGTGATTTTTATAATGAATTTTGCTACAAGTAAAATATTTGAAACGAAATTTTTAAAACTCTTGTTTTATTTTATAAACAACCAAAACCATTTTTACAGAAGTAAATACGATTGTGAAAAATTTGCGCATAATTTTCAACAAGAATTAGTGTCACATATGAAAAAAACAAAACAATGGCGCCAGCATTTCGGAT
The DNA here is from genome assembly GCA_963695495.1 of Hololepta plana. NCBI lineage: Eukaryota > Metazoa > Arthropoda > Insecta > Coleoptera > Histeridae > Hololepta > Hololepta plana. The sequence continues at coordinate 494,344 of OY968833.1, read as the reverse complement.
CCGAATGTGAACGTAACGACGAGCAAAAGAATGATAAAATTGTCCTCGGAGATGACGAAGATAAAGTCGAACGGTTCATCTTTTATAAAGACGTCACTCGACGGACTGATTGGTCTACGAGAACATTAAACATTAGATTAACATGAAGAAGCATTTATTTTAATTCAACTAATTGATTAGTAGTACATGTAATGCGTTTTTCATTCTTTGCCTAATTAGTATTAATCGCCATACGCCCCAGGTGAACTGTGTCACATGGTCCATCTTCTCATCATGCTGATTGATATGAATTCTGTGCTTGCAAATTAATGAGGTGCGATGTTACTTTTGCCTTAATCTTCTTCTGCATGCAAGCGCACTGTGCCCAATGATTAAGTGCATCGATGACTGTCAATAAAACAGCTGCCAGCATCGTTTCTCTAACCTCCATGCAACAACTGACATTTATCAATTCAATAAGATTTTTTAAAACTTCCAAAGACATTCTGTCAGTCAAGTGCTGCAAAAATACAATGAGATCAATGTAATTTACTTTACCTAAACATTTAGCTTCATTTGGTTAGAATGCATCATATCTTTCATGCATTTCAATTTGCCTCTCGTATGATTTGCACCATAAAGTCTTTGTGAATGTGCGGCCATTTGCATTATCATCATTCTTTTTCGTAGCCTTCGACTTTCTGCTCTTCACTGGTGCAGTTTCATTCTTGAAGACAAACATTCGCCTAAAATGAAAGAGTATTAAAAAGTAATTGCTTCTCGACAAAACTAACTTCTGAGTTAAAACTGCTCACCTTTGATACCGAAACTCTTTGATCCATTTACTATAGCAAATTAAATCAGTATACGATAACTTTTATTGAATTGATAACGCTTTCAAACTCCTAAGGATGTTTATAACGATGACGGTAAAGTAGAAAGTGGACGATTTCGTTAGAGGTTAATGGCTAAATTGCGACTTTTGGTCGATCCATCTTAAGATGGCGCTGTTTAATCATCTATGTATGGGGCAATTAGTTCGAATTTCAGAGTCCTATACACCGAAGATGCAACCAGGAATACACCATGAATCTTCCATAAGAAACCATTGAAAGCATTGGGGCAGAATTTTTCCTTCATTTCAGACTGAATCCATTAAAATAATGAATTAAATCTCACGGGGCTGTCACAGCCCTTTTTTTAGACAAATTTAATTCCAAATTGATAACAAAATAAATGCAATCGTTACCATAATGCTATCCTTGTATATATTTGTAGGAATAGAAATATTTAGAATGTATACTGTACATGTAATGAAAATAATATGATTAAAAACATTTTAGAATTAATTTATGCTACGTAATGCACCCAATTATGCGAAATATTAAAAATATTTCCTATACAATCATCTCACCGTAAATTTGTACTAAAAAAATTTTAAGTATAGGCGATGTAAACTTCTAATATACATCTCTGTTGTGTTCTTGAACATATTTTTTATGGCATGTTTACTACAAAATTCACGTAGAAATTTCACCTTTCAAATTTTAAAACAAAATGGGATTAACAGGTGGTTCTAATGATGAAAATGTCTCAAATAGTACATTCTAAATTCCAGCAACGATAGATTACTTAACATCGGGTTATTTTTAATTGATATCATTTATGACGAAGAATCCTATTTTAAATTTGAAAGAAATAATGTCTATATTATAAAATTAATATCATTATGCAGAAAACAAGCAAAACATTACGGCTGAAAATCGTGCATTAAAAGTTGAAACGTATGCAAAATCATTTGTAGAACAGCTCAAAAAGAATTGATGCTACGATAATAATCAAATTCGAAGGATCTGTTGCTCATATTTTTGGTTTGCTTGATAAATAGATTTTGCAAATAGTCCCAATCTTTAATAAGTAAAAACAAGATTCGAATTTTAGAGTGTAAAAGTGCAATAACTTTTAAACGGCTGCACCGATTGGGCTGTAATTTGCACGCGAATTACGTTTCATCTGTCCCTACAAACGTTGCGAGTTTCAACCAATTCGGGCAGATGAAGGAAAATGCGAAATATCAAAAGGGGTTAGCCTTGCTTTTTTAGCAAAAAATGGCAAAAATCGACTTTTTCTAAATCGAGCGGAATTGAATCAGGATCGATTCGAACAAGTGAAAACCATCGAAAACTTTGCCAAAATCGATGAAAAACTAAGAGAAAAAGCGAAATATTCGTTTAGCTTGTAATAGGAATGTAGTATTAGTATTTTCTGAAAATTATTTCAAAGATACTTCATTCTTTGAAATTTGCTTTCAATATAGAATTTGAAATGAAATAGATGATTTTTTTCAGGACAATTCTATATTTTATTGTACTTTCTTGTCCATTTCGATTGAATTTATAAATTTCATAATCCAATTTTGTAGATTTTATTATAAAATTATTATACTTATATTTACTGTAATAAGTTAATTTAAGGGAATAATTTCATAAATGAGCAAGTAATAATTATTTCGAATTTAAATTCAATGCGCCACATCATGCGCCTTTCGTTGAGATTTAATTGTTGAGAATTAGTTTCGTAAAGTATATCGAAATAAGTAATCGTAAGACGACTGTTTGTTTACATCGGAGTTGATCAGCTGGTGTATAGGACTCTTAATATACTATGACAGTTGTCGATGTTCGACGTTCGCTCACTGATCACTAGATGGCCGTCTAGGTACGATTGGTCAACTCGGGGATAAATGTCGCCACAATGCGTAAGTGCAAAGTGTAACTTGTACTTGCTTCTCTTTGACGTTTCGATTGGCGTTTTTTTTTTTAGTGGGCGAATTATTATTTATCGCGCATTAAATACGATGACAGTTGTCGAGTTTGTCGTTCGCCGACTGACCAATAGATGGCGACCGGTGATTGGCCATCTTGAGGATAGATGTCGCCACCACACAGTTATAGCTACTGTGTAACTATTACAGTCTTTGGTCAATTAGAATAAGACAATATTTTACTTTTTATTTAAGTTTAATATTAAAACAACACAATACAACAACTTTAACTCGATCAATTAAACATCTAACAATAATAATGGCGAATACGTTGTTCTCTCGCTTGTGTACCAATTGTTGAACCTCTTTCACCGTGCCTCTCGTGGCCGTTAGCCGAAGCTCGGGCGTGACAGCCACAACGTAAAGAGTGTCAATCGAGTGAGTGTGTTACGTCAGTCAGATTGTTAAGTTTTGGTTAGCGAGTGATAATAATTATTAGTTGCTGTTTTTAGGGTAAGGTAAAACGTAATTCTATATTGTTTTCTCCATGCGAAACAACGTCGAATAATAATCGGAGAGCGACGTAACCTAGAACGTTGTTGCTTACGTATTTTTTTATTTTTTTTTAGGTTAACTCCACTCTTTATTGATTTGATGATGATGTTTGCCATCGCCGCTCAAACTCAACGAATCCTGCGTGATGTCGCGCGTCAAGCACCCCGTTGCCGTAGAAACGTGGGCATGAGTGCTGTTGCATTGCAAAAAGCCTCCGACCCCATTCAGCAGTTGTTCTTGGACAAAGTGCGCGAGTACAAGCAGAAGAGTGGACCGTATGAGGACGCGCAAAAAAACGTCAAACCCTCCTTCATTGGGGGTGATTTTTTAACCTCAATTCTTCTAACTTCAATTGTTTTAGTGATGGGAAATTGGTGGAGGCGAGTCCGGAAATCGAGCGGGAATTGAAGTCGGACCTGGAGAAGATCACGAAACAATATGGTGGTGGCGCTGCGGGCGTCGATATGACCAAGTTTCCCACCTTTAAATTCGCCGATCCGCAGCTGGATCCGATCAGCGAGCAGAAGTAGAGCTAGCGCTCACTAGCGTTGGGGAGAGGAACTTAGTGCAAATGTTTAATTTATTGTTATAAACGCCATTTTTTGTTTGTTTTTGTGACTAAAGATGGGGACATACTCGTGCGTTCGTTTTTTTTTTGTTAAAAAGCGAGTTTCTAGCGGTTGTAAATTGCTCGAAAGTCGCTTTTGAGTTGATGGAATTGTTAGGAGATCGAGTACTCGTTGCTAGAGTTGGTTGAAAAGTGGTTTTGAATCGCTTAAACTCGCTAAAAAGTAGTTTTGAGTCACTCAACCTCACTTAAAATGTAGTTTTGAGTCGCTTGAACTCGATAGAAATGAGTTTTGAGTTGCATAAAGTTGATGAAAATGAGTTTTTTGTAGCCTAAACTCAAGGAAAGTAAGTTTGAATTACTTAAATTCGATAAAAAACGCTTTTGAGTAGTTTAATCTCACTAAAAAGTAGCTTTGAGTCGCTTAAATTCACTGAAAAGTAGTTTTGAGTCGCTTCAACTCGATAGAAATGAGTTTTCAGTTGCATCAACTCAATGAAAGTGAGTTTTGAGTCGCCAGAACGCATGAAAAATGAGTTTCCGGCAGCTTAAACTCGATAGAAGGAAGTTTAAATTTGCTTAGAATCGCTAAAGGTGCGTTTTGAGTTGTCTACACTCCATAAAAGTCACTAAAAGTTACTGTTATGTGGGCAAAACTTATTAAAAGTAACATTTAAATTGCTAAAAGTTGGTTTTAAGTTGGTAAAACATACTAAAAGTACCTTTTAAGTTGTTAAAAGTAATTTTTATTTTCGAAATTAATCATATTGGGGAGATAGCGATGCAAGTAATTAATTACTTAAGATATATTTAGAGGGACATTTTGCCACATACCTTATGGAAGCAGATTTTTTATTCACCTTTCCATAATTTACATATTGCCGATTATTGTAACATTTTGTATTGAAGATCTTTCCTCCCTTTTCAATTTCGCCATTCAAACTTAGGTAATGATAAGAATAATGAAGTTGTTAGGGATGAAGTAACGATTAAGTTCGACGTAAATTGATGGAATCATTAATGAAGATTGGGGAAAAATTGATGCAATAATCATTTTCCAAAAATTCATTCACGCTCAGTTTTCTGCACAGTTATCTGGATGAAATATGAACGTAATTGTGCGTGCGTGGGCTATTGTAGATTTTTATTCAGGTACCATAAGCTACCTGACAGTGACACGATGTCTTATACCTACATGTGGTAAACTGTACAGCCGAACTGAGCATCTAGGGCGCCCTCTAAAATAAAATCTTTATTATCGATATTCAAAATAAATCTGAACAAAGTTAAAAGAAAAGCCAAATGAAAATTGGGAAATAATTCGATTCTAAACCATTAAATTGGGTGTGTAGTGTAAATGCATTTGATATTAGAATATCTCAATGCATTAGAGAACAGCAGGTACTCAATTACTTAATTTAATGAAATGCCATCCTGTCAAATCGCATTCAACACGTACAGAACGTTTGCTTTCAACCCTTAAAATCCTACCCTACTACTTTTCTTTAGCCGAACCACTAAGTGGCCGCAATCTTTCTTTGATAAATTACACTACGTGATATTACTACGAAAGCACGTTACAGTTTATTTCTGTGCATACTACGCTTTCGTATTTATGTACAGGGTGGATTAAGGTTTTCCTTGCGAATTGTCGCCCATATAAGGTTTTACTATTGTTCCTAAATCACTGATAGTCAAAGGATTGAATGAATAGCGAAATGGTAGTAAATGGGAATTGATATGACGTAATCTGCATCTAAATTGTTTTGGGGGTTAGTTTTTCTATTAAATTACACAAAGTGTTATTTATGACGTACATCGAAAGCGAAGTGATTTGGAGGTTATTTTTAATAAAGAGGCGATTTTTATTGTTTATTATTATTGTTTCCCAAATACGAAATATATTATAGTGAAATGCAATTAAAATTGAATTAATAACACGATCGATATTGAGTTATATACTTTCGATTAATAATAACTGCGCTAAATTTCTGTTTTTCTTTTTTCATCTTACGCATATATATATATATATATATATATATATATATATGAAATAGGACGCATTGCCTTCAAAATATTTTATTTTAGATGTAATAATGAAAAGAAAGAGAAGAGGAAGAGCCCAAGGAGCATAACATTGAGTAAATATTGATGGAAACCTTTTTTCTTTATTCGCCCATTGTAAATCCATATTACGTACTTCTGATGTCAATCAACATTTGCCTAAATAGAAGGAAATTCGGCATAATCTGGAGATCTAAAGCCAAAATCTACTCTAAACTTACGGTAAGACCAAATGATCGACCTTCGACGCAACCAACATGCACGAAACATTAATTATCTGCAATAAGCTGTGATAAGTTCGCACTGTAAATTAAGTAATTTTATTCCACTGCTCTTTATTATTATTTTGTATGTCTATCATCAATCAAATCATCAAGTGTTGAAAGATTGGATGGACTCAACAAGGGGGAGATTTTTTTTTTCACTTTTCAGTAAGGAAAGGTGATTCTATAAAATGAAGTCCTTCAATTCTGTGAACCCTTCGATAGCTTCTGTTTTTGTCTTTACTTATTGTTCGCAGCTAATAAACAATGTTTCACAATGAAAGAAAGTGCTTTTGAAAGAAGCATCATGTGATCGTTAAGATAAATTCAATTGAGAATTTAAAGTGACGCAAAAACAACTACGTAGCTAAACGATCCAAAAGGAAAAATTGAAAGATGAACGATTTAATTTATTTCTTCCTTTTTTTGCTATATATTCTCATTTTTAACTTCTGGAAGTACCTAAGATACATTTCGTTGTAGGAAAAAAATCACGTGCATGCAACATAAAGACTAATCAATAAACTCCAGCAATTTGGCATATTTTACCATTAATGCAAACTTTTCATATTGCATTTGCAAATAAAAAGTAGAAGTATTATTGTACGCAAACATACTCTAAGAGCATTTTCAGTTGATTAAATAAGCTGCTTTTTGATTAGTCAACACCAACTAAAAACTTATTTCGCATTCAACCATTCCTTTGTTTAATGTGAGGTGCATTTACTGAACTTGCAGCATTAGCGAAAGTGCTAATGCATGAAAAACAAAAAACGATCAAATTATTTGCAAATAAAGCTTTTAAAAAAGTATATGACACTCTTATAACATTTTCATTTTTCGTCATAACTCCTCTTTCCATAAACAATTTCTCTAAGCAAAATGCTGTTAATGATATTCACTTACTCTCCCCCAGCCTCCCTGTCCCACTTTCTCCCATTTCGTCTGAAAATAAGCACACGTCAAAACTTTATTTTGGTTAGAAATTAAAGCAGATAAAAAGGTTTTATTTTGATAAGTTGTTACGCTTAACGGAAAAGTGATGAGTTGCGTATTAGATTTAAATCTCTTAAAATATCGTATCGTTTATTTAAGTCATCAAGGAGCAAATTCGCTTCAGAATTTTCAATTATGAAAAGGGGCAGGCAATTGTTTGCACTTTGTGATTTATTTTCTCGTTTATATTGGAAAACATTTTCGGAATGTTTGGAAATTACTTTCGCAAAATATTTAAATGAATCTGGAACTAAGTTTCTAACGGCTGGTGAAAAGAAAGCTAATTTCCTTTTTTGCATAAACATTACAAGTGATTCATTTTTTTAAACTTAATTAGCAACAAATCGTTCCTGTTCCGCGGAATATTACTTGAGGGTACTAAACGTTATTCTAAAACATCATAGAGCAAATCTTAATTAAACATAATTGCGTTACGTCTAATTAAAATTAACTTTCTTCGAAAGCGTTAATTTGAATTTTCATATTAAATCTATAAACCGAAACTAAACCGCCAACTTAAAATTTAACTATTTGACAATTTTAACGTTAGAGCATAATATAAAATTCATTTTATACTTGCACTTATCGTTTGATGTGACGGTTTTTGTTGAATTTTACAAATAAAAAAGGGAAACACTTCGAGGGAAAAGTATTACCTCTAACTCCCACCAATACAGTGTTAGATGTGCTGAATGTGAAGTCCACTTTTATTTAAAATAAATGATTTACGTTGCATTTGAAACGCGAAAAGAACACTGACTAGCATATATCAAAGTAAAATGATTTAGTGCGATATAAAACGAAATCAATTAGCTAAAATCAAAAGGACCTTTTTAAAAAATAATGGAAACTAACCGCTAAGAAAAATCTTCACGAAATGAAATCCAAAGAGATGTTTTTCCAAACAATTAAATTGCATCGGCAGCAAACACTTTCTATGATTATTTGACACGTTAGTTTCCTTTTAATCGATGCAAAAATGTTTGTTGCGAAATGATTGATTGATAGCAAATATTTGAGTTAATGTTACAAATAAATTAGAAACTATTTCAATTTCTTTTAATTTATTAAAATCAAGATTAAATTTACTTTAAGGTCGTGGCATTATAAAATGTTACGCCTCGATAAAACTAGGATCGAGAGCATGAGCTTCTATAAACGGTTAGATAAAATGCTGCAACTTTATAAAATAGTTCATATTCACGGCAATGATCGTAAATTTCCACTCAACATTTAAATATTTCATTTAAACATCATACCTCACTTTTGATATAATTATTATTATACAATTTCCTTCGATCTTATCTGGAAATTGATCTGATACGTCCATATTATCGAAATGTTACTGAATAAAAATTAGCAATAACGTATGTGTCGGGTTTAATATTGTTCTGTTCGGTAGAGAATCGAACATTAAAATGTGCTTCTCTAAGTGAATTTGTGCTCGTAAGATAACGACGATTAGTTCGATGAGGATGCAGAAATATTATTGGGTGCAGTAGAAATGGCAGAGAAGTATTAAAAGCGAACGTAATTGAATAACTCTGAATTTTATTTTTATCTATGTCGATGAAAAACTGTAAAATTTATCTTCTCATCAGTGAGCCATAATCAAATGATGAGAATAAAGTGTAGCAAATGTCAGTAGATAATAAATGTGAGAGTAAGTGAAATTGTCACATTTACATTAAAATATTATACACGCAATTTTTTTATTAAATGATTTTATATTACACGGTAACAAATATGCGATTTTAATATGATCCTATAATATTAGTGCAGAATAAAAAGGAGGTTATATAATAAAATGGAAGTTTTATTAAGTGTTCGGGATACGGTTCGATTATTTGAATTGAATCTCCATATTGGCTAAAATTAAATTAAATTACAATGTGTCAATATGGCCCTTTAAATCGAACTCCTTTAATGGCTCAATTCAATTCTATCCCGCATTCTAATAGTTTTTCCTCATCATTTCCTCTCCCGTTTCATCGTTCACTTCCATCTGTTCTAATTTTAAAGTCTATATATTAACTACGTAATATTTTTTTTTGCTTTTGCCGAGCAGTTTCTTTTCATTTTCGAACGGTGGGAATTTTAGTTTCATACTCAACCATTTAAAACTAATGTCACTTAATTTGATTTATTCGAATTTTAATGGGAGGTAATCGTTACGTGAATGTAAGTTAGTAAATGTTTATAGCTGGAGGCAATGAGCGCGTAAATACGTTCAGGGGTATTAGAAAAGAGATTTTCCTTTTTTTTCAGGGATGCATTTTCGAAAGTCTCATCTATTTTATAGGTCACAGGTGTACGTTAACTGATCTACGAACTAACTGAGCACGAAAGCTGAATTATTACCAAACGAATGCGTTTACGATATTAGTTACATTCGGTCAAAGTTGGATTGGAATTCGCAAATTAGTCTTATTAAGCCTTAATTTGTTTCGTTAAAATGAAATCGCAATTAAAGCTGATCAATGCTAGAATGTTTGTTGTCGCTGATTCTGCATTTTTGCATGTTTTAGTGATATTAGCGAACAAGTGGGTACGAAGTAAATTATGAAATAATAATTCAAATTTTGATTAAAATTGTAGCATTAAATTTTAATTTTTACTGCTTAAAATCAAAGAGACATTAAATATATGTACATTCGTAGATGGAATATTCCAAAATGTTATCCTCCAGCATAAAAAGTCGTTATTGCAAGAATAATCGATTTATCTTTATTAAGATTTTAATTTCAGTCAATAAGTTGGAACATAAATATTTGTTTTAAAAATAAAACGTGTTAAATAAAGCATTAAAATTAAAACGAATGTTTGTGTATTAACGGTCACCGTTCACTTCCTTTAACACTTCCAATTTTATTTCTTTTGCTCACTTCCTCGAGCAACATTTTCTACGATTAAAAAATATTTTGCCACGATCTGTTCTCAAGTTAGAAGAAATCGATTTGTGCCTCAACTGCTTTTATTATTTTATTGCGTCCCGTATATTTTAAATGCGTCGTGTGCATTTCAAATTAAGTTGCGGCCAGCGAGACCGGCGAGAGAATGAAGCGATGACGTAATCGCGTGGTTGCTCCCACTCGCATGATTCTTCGATTCTCTTTCGTGCGAGCGTTCGAACCTAGTCCACACGAACGTGAGACTCGAGGCGTTAGAAGGAGAATTTGACGCGTTCTTTTTAATTCGATCTCGCACCCTTCCCGTAACCCTTTCGGATTTTCGCATAGCCTACCGGATGGCCGAAATATTGCCCTTTATTTCAAAAAAAGATCCAGATTCCTACGTGCAGCCGTTCGCTCGTTACCTTTGACGGACTCGAATGTTTCTTCGAGGGAGTGAGACGGCGACAACTCTATATTATTACATTAACTTTATGCAAATATTTTAAATTACATAAATATATTAGATTAAAAAAAAAACGAGGGCATTACATGTAAAACAAGCTAACTGGGATAAATTAAGGAACTATGAGAGAATTTTTCTTCTTCCCTGGAGAATATATTGCTCGTATGAAATGATTTTATTTTATATTACACGACACTTAAATTAAACGAAATGATTCATTGTTCTGTAATATAAATATCAAATTGAAGTTAACAATTTCCTTAAATCCGGTTTATCTTATTTATCACACAATTTTGTTCGTAGGTTTATAAAGTTTGTCCTTTAAACAATAAACAGTGCTGATCATCATCAAAACAAACTAATAACAGAGTTTAAAACTAACAAATTCCCTTGCATAAGTTTACTAAAACCAAATCGTTATTGTAATACTCGTTCATTTAGATAGAAAACTTGATAAATTTCGTAAATTTATGCCGTTTAACTTGATTTGTCTGAATACAAAGTAAATTTGAAACAATGCGTCACAAAAAATCTACTCCACCGTGAAATATTCACTTTACCACTTTATATAATTAATATAAATTTGCACTAAAGTGAAAGATTTAAAAGAACAGGAAAGAATACGATAAAAATCAACATTCGCTTATCATAATTATTTAACTAAAGTTAAGGAAAAATTACGAAACAAACCAGCTAAATTTATCATACGATTTTTACAAACTACGATCGCAAGTTATCATTTTACGTTAACAATGGAACGTTTTCGGCTCGAAAAAGTATTAGAAAAACTTCTATGATAATGTATTTTGAATAATTACCACTCTAAAGGAATATATATGTTGGGGAGCGTTGAATCCAATTTAATTCTTTATAAGGCCTTTGAAGAACCTACAAGAATTGAGGCACGGATTCCTAAAAACGTTAACATCCATATAAAAATATTAGAATGTATCTGGGGCACAGTGTTGGGAATAATAATAATAAAACTGCTCGTAATCGATGAATATTTTATCCGAGTAACCTGTCATTTAGGAACGGTTCCGGTGGCTGAAAACATTTTCCTGTACATAATAGAATTCCTTATAATATATACTCGAGAATTACATCATTTGATAGGGAATTAAACGTTTTCTACCTATTTCGTATTAACCCACATCATATCAACTATTACAATTAATAAATGATCATATTTCACTTAACCTCAACTTTCAAGTAGAAATTGCAAGTTTTATTATTATCTTGCTTTTAGTATATAGCATTCAACTGTCTATATCAATTGATATAGAAATTTCATGATGAAATATATTTCTGAAAGATATTTATTCCTTGCTCGAATTATTTGCGTTTCGCGACTTTTCTTAACGGTTTCACCTCACGATATAGATAGATTTCATTGAATTCCCCTAATATTATAGGTCGATACGCAACTTTTTCCTTTTTAGATTGATCGCATTCAATAATTCGCATTTGTGCAAATACAAATGTTTGTTCAACAATTTTAGCGATGCGAATAAAATTTCATTAGTTTAAAACTTTATAACGTATTGTCAGACATTTTATTTTTCCCTTTTGTTTTTTTATTACGTTCAAACCAATAAAATTACGTTCGAATCGTACAAATCAGACGTCAATTAAGTTGAAAAATGTTTATTTTAATGAACAGTTGACCATTAACCATTAGTCTTGTTTAAACTTCGAAAGTCGTTGGTACTTTTCTCGTTAGACAATATCTGATGATTAAATCTTTCAAGAAGCCAATTCAATTACGATCTTCGTCTATTTCATTGTGCGGTAATTCCTTTTTAAATTCGATTGGTTAATGCATTTTGAGAAAATCATTCCTCATATCGTTCGATAAATAGAATAATTTTAAGTAGCGAGAAATCATTATCTACGTGGAGCACGGAGCGAGTTTATTTTCGGATGATCATCGAACTGAGAAGTTGCTTTCCAAGTTTGAGTTTTTTTCACGTAAAACTTTCGCCTATGAATCGAATTTATGTGAAGCAATCATCATATCGACTCTTGCGCTTGTTCTAATAATTTCATAGACCGTCATAGACCATCTCGGTTTGCCCTTAAATTGATTTCGTCGTTCCGTTTTCGCTCAAACAACGAGCGATTAAATAAATTATATCGTTGACGTGAATCAAATCGAACAATTATTTCCTCCATTTTTAATTAAATATATTCGAATTTAATACCATACGAATTTGCAATAGTTAGTAGTTGCACAATAAAGTTGGTGGTGCAAAATGTTTCTCTGCTCGAAATAGCAGAAATAACGTCAGTGTGTCTTATAATTAAACTTCATTTTTTAACACTTGGTCGCGGAAGGATTTATTGCCCCTTCAGTATCTTGTTGTGACTTAATTTAATTTTCCAAAAAATGATTATTGGGAACCTCGTCTTTGATTTAGTGCGTGGGAACGTGAGACGCTATTGGTCATCCTCGCTACAATGGCAGGTAAAATGGCCCTCCCAAATGCCCTGCAGATGTTTTACAACCTTATGAACTAACATGATTTATGACAACCAGATGAAGATTAACAAATTTGATGGGCGCTTGAATTTTATGCCATAAAAGAGGAAGATAGAATGAAGACAGACAGTAATACAATCCTAAATTTAGCAATAATAGGGACTAAAACGTGATGGTTCGACTAGTCGACTGGTTGTAAATTAAAAAGAAAAACCGTTTTTTACGAAAGAAAGGACGCGACAGTTGGCTTAAGCGTTTTTTAGTGATTCGTTATTTTTTTACATATTCGTGTAAACCGATCAACAATCGTGTATATTCGTGAACGGTTTTCTGCGTTTTGGCGTTATCTTTCCTTCCAGCGAGCTTCTGATATATTATTTACTAACGTAAACGTTTAGAAATCTCTCTCATACGGTGATGAAGCGAATATTACGACATTCAATTTATGACATTTGTATTATTGATCCATTATGGCCATGTTAATGAAATCGCACAAATGATTTCAAATTGATTTCACTGACAATAAATCGGTTATTGAAATAATTCATTGTTCTTTCATGTAATTACTCATGTCGTTCGTTGATTTAAGATCGCTTATGAAAGAAAGTTCACTTTAATTAAGAGCATTTGAGTGGAGAACAAGTCAAAATATTTAAAATTGAAGCCATTATAAATTGCTGTCTCGATTCGTAGCTTTTCATTTAAATCGTACTCTTTTGATATATAGTAATGTTATATTAAAATTAGAAGAAGAGAAAGAGAAAAAGAAGAAGTTCCAGCATGAAAGACAGACCGAAATGTATATATCATGTCCTAAAGATGAAAATAAATATTTTCTTATTTCAATTTCCAGCGCCATTATCGTTATCATTGCTGTTGTTACGAATTTTACATCAAATAATAATTTTCCATTCCCGACGACCAGATTTCTAAAAAATTAAATTCTAATACTTGAAATATCTTCAACAAATCAACTCCCCTTATACATCACTTCAATAGTCATAGACATATTGTAAAATTGAAAACTGATTCATCAGAAATACTTTTTATTTTGACATAAAGACGGATCAAGTTAATAACGAGAGGAAATAAACAATCGACGAAGGAATTTTTCAACTGGGTAAGCTGACAGGTTATTTAAAAAATGAATTGCATCAAGTCCGGGATAAATAATCGAATTTTTCTCTTTTTTTTTTTCATAGAACAAAAATGTCCCTTCTTTAATATCAACCTCAAAGAAAGAGGTTCGCGTTGAATGAAACACTTTTGTGTCGAGTAGGAAACAATAAGGAAAATTTTATAAAAGAAAAATATCAGAAAAGTAGGCAAAAAAGGGACAATTTTCCATTCTACCCTGACTCTCTCTTATTTCTCGCATTTTCATACGTATATGCATTATATAAAGGACTATTAATTAATGATAATACTAGTTGAAGTGGCAAAAATTCGCATTTTTGCATGAATCTTTGTTTTGTGATCAACCTCGTTTTACAATTATAAGCATTTTTTGCCGAATCTTGAGAAAAGATGCAATTCGGAAGCGCGGCTATAATTGTCTGAATTGGTTTTCGCTAATCCTTAAAGTTATTGCTCAGATAATTGATAACTACCATTGATATTGATAGACAATTGATAAGTAGCATTGATATTGATAGAAATATGTGCAAATATTCCCTTTTTGCACCCTTCATGTAAACCTTCTGCCATCTCACATGGTCTCTGCAATAGGAACCAACATTTACTACGATAAAAAGACGTTCAAGTTAAAAAGAAAGTCGATTTGTGCCTCAAATGTTTGCATTATATTTATTATTAGTTTCCCATTTGTACGCATATGACTGGTATTTTGGAAAAAAATATTACTGTATCAACTCTTTTCCCAAATTTCATTGATAATTCCATTAATTTTGATCGCTCTTAATTGTTACTTTCATCCCTAGTAACTTCATTATTCTTATCATCCGCTTAAGTTTGAATGGTACAATTACAAAGGGCGGCAATTTCTTCAATACAAAATGTTAAAATAACCGAATGGCTGTAAATTATTATTTTTTAATGCGGCCTATTAAAATGTAAATGAACAGATCTTAATTTTAATGAACTCAAATAATTGGTCTAATAGTTGTGAACTGTTTATCTAAATTCAATGTATGAATGAATTATTTGAAACAAAAATTCCCTCACTTCTAATAATTCGGAGCGAAATGTTCAATGGTAAATCCTTGTTTTCGTTAGATATGAGGCAAAATATTAGGTCGGTGCATAATTATCCGCCGTTTTTGAAAGTTATTTGTTAAGTAGTTCGCAACAAAAGAATGTATCGTAAACACCATCAAATTTTTAATAAAGGTTCAAATTATCATCCATGTCAATTGCAGCCTCCTATTTGCTTGCTAAATGGCAAATTCCACGTGTACAAAAGAGCTAAAAATCTGCAGCTATGAATGACCTCACGTCGGTTACCAAGTAAATAAAATTTTCGTACACTTTACCAGTTTTTCAGCTGATGATTTGTATTGACTTTGTGAAATAGAAATGCGAATAATCAATTCATTCCGCGTATGTGGATGAAAAGTTTATTTTCAAGCAAAAGATGTGGAAATTATTCATCTTTGTGCATTTTCTTCTCAAAAGAAATCATATGATGCGAGTATTTAATTATTTAAAATATGTTTAGAGTGACATTTAGCCACATATCATGGGGAAGCAATGATTTGTATTGACCTTTCCTTAATTTACATATTTCCGGTTATTGTAACATTTTGTATTGAAGAACTTTCCTCTCTTTTCAATTTCGCCATTCAAACTCAAGTGAATGATAAGAATAATAAACTTATTAGGGATGAAAGTAACGATTAAGTTCCACGTAAATTGATGCAAGTATCAATGAAAATTGGTGAGAAATTTGAAGTAATAATCATTTTCCAAAAGTTCATTTACGCTCAGTTTTCTGCACAGTTATCTGCATGAAATAACTGGGTGAGATATTGAAATATTAACGTAAAGTAAAAGTGCCAAAAATTCGCCTTTTTGCATGAATCTTTGCTTTGCGATCAACCTTGTTTTACAATCAAACGCATTTTGGGGAGAATTTTGGGACAACGCGATTCGGAAGCGTCTGAATCGGTTTTCGCTAATGCTCATTCGTTCAAGTTATTGCTCCAAATACTTGATGATTTGCTTCGCCATATTCTAATAAATTTGCATCAATATTCCCTGTTTGCACCCTTCATGTAGCCTTTTTGCAATCTCACGTAGCCTCTGTAACAGTAGCCAACATTCTCTAGAATTATGATCCGTTCTCAAAAATAGAAAAAATCGATTTGTGCCTCAACTGCTTTTATTATTCTCGTTAGTTGAATCTTTGTTTTGCGCCTATGTAACATGCTCTACGATTTAAAAATAATAATTGCCACGTTCCTTTCTCAAGTAAGAAAAAGTTGATTTGTGCCACAATCGTTTGCATTATTTTCCTTAGTTTCACAATTGTACATATGCATATGAATGCATTTTTGGAAAGACGATTATTGCATGAACTTCTTTCCCAATTTTCATTGATAATTCCATCCAATTTAATTTACTTTTATTTAATGAGAGAATTAATTAGAGGATCGTACATACTTCGCCATCTGTCATGTGATTTGGTTTTTGCTTCATTCAAATATCTGTTTGATATCGATAATAAAGATTTAATAGTTTTAAAACTGAGCTGACGAATGTAACTACGTGCTTCATTGTAATGTTTGATGTCGAGCACTCGGTGCGACGCAGAATGCAACTATCTCTCTCTTCTTCGGGACCACGCGGTTGGCTTCTAAGCAGAGGAATTTTTCATAAATTTTCTAAGGTCTACCCCTTTGGATGGCCGATTTTCCTCGGAAGTCTTCACCGCACGCACGGCATCGCTCCGTTTGCTGTCCCACTCTTTGGGATTCTTCGCTCGATTCGAGACTCTTGAGCGATACCACGCATCGACATTCCCTCACATGTATCTTAAGTTAAGTTGAGGCGAAGAAGAACGGCCGAATAATGGTCCGATGACGACTTCGAGTAAGTCGCTCCCGCGCACACGACTCGCGTCCTTTTTCGATTCCCTTTTGTGCGAGGATTCGTGAACGCGAGACTCGAGGAGCCCTCAGAAAAATAGAAAGAGACACCGGAAAATTTCTCGTGCAACAGACACGCGACGCGCCAAGTGTGTTTTATTAATATTAATAATGTAATTTGTAAATGCTTAAAACGAAACGTGATGTAAAATAATTTTGTATGTAACCGAACATACCCGAGGAACTTTATATGAATATAATAAAAGTCAAAGTTATCAAGCACAAATAAGTTTTATGCTGAATATAATAGTATCATTAGCCTTTAAATCGAATAATTTGATCTTTTATTTCTTACGCGATTTATATTGATTGTCATTCCTTCCATAAGCAATAAATCCATTTCGAAATCAATTTTGTTCGAACTAATGAGAATATAATGGAGAGATAATGATAATTTTACGATTAATAGAATTATTTTAAAACGGGAGAGAAAAGAACATTGCCACAAGATGGGATTGGCTTCCGGATTGGAAGATTCCTGTATTAATTTTATTTTCATCGTTTTCTTTGTTTCATAATCCCCAACGTTTTTATAAGACGACGAACGAATTGAGGCTTTTCAGATTCAACGCAATTGTTTCCAGCAAATTACTGCAGTTTTTTAAATTTTGTTTTATAGAAAAGTTAAAGGGAACTTGCAGACAATATTTAGTTTGCTTAAATTATTATAAAAGTTTCGCTTTCGTGCTTTTTTGATACTAAGTGTGTTATAGTTTTTATCAAACTGGAATTTCTCCATAAAACGTTATAGTGACTTTAAACAACGAGCCACAAACTTTATACTTTCCTAAGAAATTTTTTATTACTATACAAATAATAAAAGAAAAATGAAAGTTGCTGTAAAACATAGAATGTCACGCACGCAGGGAAACATCTTAAACCTGTTTACTTTACGGTCAACATTTAGAGAATAGAGTATCCTCTGCACATACATATATAAAACAATTAATTTAGTTCAAAACGAAACGATTTTATTTCTTTTTCCTTCGGTTACGTTTAACTCGCTTCCTATACTTTTGTACGCCACAATTTTTAATCGTTTTGGGAACTTTATCATTTTCAACGGAAAATGGAAATAAGTAATTAAGGAAAACTTCATATGAAACATTTGAAAATAACAAAGTTTCATTAAGGCAGATGTTTGATACTTATAAAAGAGAGAGAGAGAGAGAGATAGAGTGAGAAAGAGATCATGAACGCTGCTTTTTTGTTTAACGTTTTCCGTTAATTGCTTTCGCACCACGTTTATTAGGTACCGTGTAACAAATATGTCGTTGTAATAGGCTATATAGCGAACGAAATTATCAAAGGAATCAACCTTTTACCAATATTTTATTATCGGGAAATCTGGCGAAAAGAAAATCCCTATTATATACACAAACACATGACGCCGCAATGTCATCGTAAATTTCTAAATTGTCAAAACTCTAAAAAGTTCTGGCTTTTGGAAAGAAATAGGCCATCGAGAACACCACTTCCCAGCAGTTTTTCAAAGTTTAAAATCACGTCAAAAGAAGCTCCTTAACGTGAAATTAAGATTCCCCAAAGCTCAAAACAAAATATGCTTGACGGCCGATATCTCGACGACCACGCATTTTCGGACAACGGTACATATGGCCTTTTTGGCATATTCAGCGAGGGGAGTCATCCATTAAGCGTTGCCGATGTTATTTTGAATCACCCTGTGCATATAAAAGGGCACGGTATAAAAAAAGGGATATTTCTATATAGAGAATTTGCTTTCCGGCGCCCGTCTCCTCCTATTTCTTTCCCTGAGTGTTTTTAAGCCGGGAATCTGAAAGAAATTACTTCTGTTCAGTTACAAAATTCCATCCCACTTTTTACAATTCATTTTAGTACGTTAGAGAATGTGACTTGTATTGTTATTACTATTAACATTAAAAGAATGAGAAAGAAAGGATTCGAATATAAATCTCACGTATGAAACATAAGAGAAACGGGGAAAAAAATTAAACAGATAATATTGTAAATGAAATGGCTTCTAATCAATATTGAAATTACATTTGGTGCCGTTTATTTTGTGTCGTGCAAAAGTTGTTATGCAAGAAGTAAGTTATTTGGCTTTTGGAGAAAATTTCTTTTAAAAATGTATAACCTATTCTATTATGTATAACCGTTTCAGCTGGACTCTCTTTCTCTTTCAATTGCTACCATCTTAAAATATTCAATATTCCGCAGGAATCACTTGGAGGATTTAGGATTTTGTTGCCAATAAAGAAAAAATAGTGCACAGTTTTCACATAGATGAAAAAATCTTAGTTGGTATAGAAACAATTCCATTATCGATGGGCATCAGAGGAACGTGTTTAAATTTATATGTGCAATACGCATGGAAAATAAGTGGCCTTCGTCAGTATCGCCATCATGGATACGTAAACGAATGCGCAAATATTAGACACCCAAGATTTAAATAAAATGGTTAAAGTGCGGATGTGATGTGATGTGAACGAATAGAGTTGGATGGAAGGAAACAGTTGAAAGTTTGCGAGAGAGAATGAGCAAAGATTAGCAAAAAAAGTGCGTGGAAGAGAAGAAGATATAATGGGATGATATGTGGAAGATCATGAGTAACAAAATATTTTTCTATGACATAGAAACGTCAAATTTATAAAATAATATCATCCATTTCATTTCCAATCGTTTTCATTGCGTGCACGAAACTAACGATTATCCTTTCCTCACTTTTATCTATTTATTAATTTATATTCATTAAATTTATTGTGAAATATAATGAAATTTAAGCAAATAGCCAACAATTATTATAATAATTCGTTATCATTTAAATTTCTCACGCAATGATTAAATTAATTAACCACAAAAGTTTATTCATCCCCAAAAGCATTTTAAGCGTTCTTTTAACCGTTGCTAAAATCAATTTTCGAATGTAACTTTTATAATAAATTAAAGAAAGAAAGTAGGTGAATTAAATGAATCTTTAAAGGTAACCTCAGTCGATACTGGAAGGTGTCGCCGTAATTGAATAGATTTCAGGTGAAAACAAGTTTCGTTTAGAGGGCGTTATTAATAAACCGTCGCTTGAGTTGGTGGATGAGGGTTTCGTAAATGTTACCTCAAATGCAATAATAATAATAATTGTGTTGATTAAATCCGTTCAAATGAAAATAAGCGATTTTCGACAATGTATCACGTGCATAACTAAAAAGCGAGCAAATATAATAAATGCATCTTTAAAGTAAATGAATTAATAATGATCGTGATGGAAATGTGTTACTTGGAACATAGAAGTAATAATAATTAATTAATTTCGATTAGCGATTAAAGGAAAAAATGTTTATTTCTAGAAGGGAAAATAAGAAATTTAACTTTCAAATTAATTGAAATAAATTTAAAACGCTTAATGCGATTCATTTTGTTTAAGGTTTCATTTTTCATATCCTGTTTATTCTTAAAAATAAACCCATAAAGAAATCAATCATTGTCTGAGGAAAGAGAAAACATGAAGTTACATTTCACCGTAGAAAAAGAGATAAGAAAAAATAACCAAGTATAATTGAAAACTCTCTCTCTCTCTCTCTGTCTTGGATGTCTTTAATTTGCACTAATGACATTCAAATGTTAATAAACCTCTAGTTGGAATGTTCCTTAATTCGTTACAGTTCTAATTACAGTTAAGTTTTTTTTGTTCTTTTATAAAATTTTTGGTTAACTTTGAAATCCGTTTATTTTATTTCAAATGGTGAATATGTTTACGAAACAAGTAAAATTGTTTGCTACGGGTTAGTTAAGATTCTTCCGCGTAAAAACGGAAGCTGGAACAGAAGCAATTGAATAACGTACCCGAATTTGAGAAATATATTTTCCTACGTGTATTAGAACAATAAAATATATAGTGCAGGTAATAATAGCAAATTTAAGCTTTAAACGGTTGAAGAACGATTTTCATTTAAAAGTTTATTGTGACGTTGATTTGACGTTATTTGCACAGTTCTAGATAAAACGCCTCACATTTAACTAAACAAGTCGATGAATCTTATCGTGCGTCTCCAACTTGTAATGTAATGCATTGTTAGAATTTTCAAAGCGACAGCTGATTTATCGACGACGGATTGTTATTTCTCTTGTTGCTTCTAAACGTTTTCGTTTGCTTAAAATACGTTTCAAAACGATACCTTAATCATGTACTAAAATAACCAAATGGATAACATTTAGAACAACTCGAGTACATCTTTGTTATTAATTGACTAAAGTCAATGCAGGCTTCGTTTGCCTTATATCTTACCATCGATCTTCTAGAAGTTTTGATTAGTTTATTTTAAAAACAATTAGATTTCATGCGATTACATTTGTAATTTTGATTGCGGTTATTATTCAAAAAGTGAATTAAGCCGACCACAATGATCACGACTATCGCATTTTTTGACAGTCACTTATATATTTTCCTTTAATTATAGTTTACATGAACGATATTTTATGTACAGAGTTTATTTTTTAAAATAATTAATAATAAAATATACAACATGTTGACGATATTTAAGAGATTTCATCAATATATTGCTCTAAAGTCTAATAAAGATTATTTAAATGCAAAAACTCTTTAGAGAGAAGAAAGTACTTCTTGTAAGTTTTTGTGTTATATACAAAAGAGAGGCTATTTTTAAGGGGGTTACCACATACTGTTTATGCGGAACAAGAGGGGAAAAATTAGAGGTAAATGGCATTGTTTCGTTCCCTTTATTTTTCTTTTTTTTTTCATTTTATGTTTCGGTTATATTCAAAACCATAAACAAAGAAGAAGGAAAGATAAACGCGAAAGGTAACTAAACAATAACACAGTTTAAGATATCTTTGCATATCACTTACTCCACATGTTTCAAAATCGTAAATTATTTAATTTTATTTATTTATTCAGAACATAGCACACGAAAACACAATCGCTTATCGCTAATGCGAATTATTATACAAATTTAGTCCTATTTGTTTTTCGTATTGCAAATTTTAAGATCTCCTAAGAGTTGAAAGATTTTAATATGATTAAGTCGAAGAATTTTCTTTACTTTCTTTTCACTCTTCTTCTAGCTACGTAAAGGGTAAAAAATTAAAACCATTAAGATTTTATTATGAAGAAGGAGGAAAAAATTGTGATTGTATGTCACGCCTTAATGAATATATTAATGAAGATCAGAGAAAAGAGAGAGAGAGAGAGAGAGAAATATTAACAGTAAGATTTTAAAATTGAACATTTTATATTGTCAACATATTCTTTGTTAATTAAACAATCTCTTAACAGAAATAGCTTTTGTAGTTGGCAGGAAACTTAATTGTTTAATACGCAATATTCTTCTTTACTTTATTTTAATGTCTAACGTTAGACCAAGTAATTAATACATAATAACTATTTAAACATTTACAATTAGTGTAAGTGAATTTTATAAAGTAATTACCGGAAAATTGAGAGTCGGCCAATATTTTAATGTTAAATTTTTAAATGCTCCTAGATTATATAATTTGAAAACTTTTTGCCAACCTTTTTACAATTTTCCATTGCAATTAGACGCCTCTTTAGAATATAAATGGGTGATATGTATATCAGAATCGATGGATGAAATAGTTGAAACTGCTGCTTCTATTTCTTTTGGTAAATAGGGTAATTTGAATGGGTCAATAAAATTGAATACGGTATTCGGGATCGGTTCAAGAGATATTGTTATCATTTCTGGAAACACGAAGAACAAGAAAGTATGTTATAAAGGATACAATTTCCCTCTTCGCCAACTCTCCTTTTGCCGACTATCTTATTCTATTTAATATTATTTCTCAAATATTTTCATTCAGCCATCACTAGAAATCGAAAAAAAAAAAGAAATCCTTAAAACTTAATAAATAAAAATAAGTTTGTAAATTGAACGTAAAATTTAGTATTAATTCTTTTGTTTTATTATTTTATTTTATTCAGATAAAGTAATATCACACGGAGATTTATTTATAAGAAAATAAATTAAACTGATTTTGTGAAGCTTAGATCCCACGAGAGACTTCGCCCAGTTGAGCTTAGATTTTTTTTATTATTACCTACACTTTATATTTATATCGCTATTTACATGAGATTTGTATGGAATCCTTTTAATTAAATTGTAGGAGGCATGAATCAGAGAGGAAGATTAAAAAATGGAAAAAAATCAGTTTCTTAAGCAATACTGTAACTTAACCGGAAGTCCCATTAAATGAATAATTTTGGCCCACATCTTGATACCGTAATTAGTTATTCTCTCCGATGAATTAAATTGTGTAAAAGGGGGCGATTGGCAAAGAGCGAACAAAGGAACAACAATATTTTCCATTAAATGAAATAAACTTGGGTGGAAAAATGTTTATTTCTTAAATACATATCAACGATATCGTTTAAATTTTCATTGCGAGTGCAATTTTGTCAAATGTAAATCAGAAAAAGATTAAAGGGGCGAAAGTACGCTTTAATTATCTACAAGTACGCGGTTAATTTAACTTCTTATCAAGTTCTTATGAGTTAAATGCCGATTAAAGTTTTTTGCCTGATTTTAGAATCATACATACGTTTTTAATAACACCTGCTTTTTTTTTCATTCTCGTTGTAAAGGGCAGTTGTTTTACCTTGAAGGGAATGTTTACTGTACCTAAACTTTACTATGTATTGATTTTACCGATCTAACTGCATTTCCTTGCTTAAAAACGAATTTAATCGATAAATCTTCTGATCTTATGAGAATAAACGTAGAGTTTGAAGGAGCAAGCATTTATGTCGAACGTTTTGATCATAAGGCATCTTATTCGAATTTACTTTACACCTTTTAAAGCTTGAAACGATTATGTTGTTTCATTATATTGCAATCATTAATTTCTAAGATTAGAATATTTTAAATTCATATTTTATATATTTATTTTATCAAAAAAATATTTCGTCAAGAGGAAAGTTAGTTTAAATTATAAGCTGATTATAATTCACCTCTCTTCATTTAGCGAGCGTTTGTAATTAATCGAAATTGAAATATCATCAACCGAATGAATTATTTATCCTCGCTGCATTACGGTTGCGTTTTACATTCCTCTTCTTTATCGCCGTCTTTTCCTTCCACGTTATTTCGACTACATTAAACCGAAATCGATAACGAATCTCTCGTGTGAGACACGGTGACTTTCGAATATCGAACGAAACCTTTCTTTGCCGGCAGAATGAGCAATCATCAAGTTGTCGTAATGGTTTTACGTACATCGACCATTAATCTGTTGCCATTAATGAAAACTACGACGAAAATTGCTTGATTAATTAATTCTAGTTTTTCTGATCACCTACCATAAGTAAACCGAATAACTATTTAAAATTACGAATAGGATAATTATTCCAAATTTGCACGTTTTGCAAATGAAAATTAGCACAATATAGAGCTCATTAAAATCATATAAATTGCAAAATGTGTTTTACGCGAAATGCCACAAATAACGGCGATGTAAACGTTGTATGTGAGATAAGCCTACTAGATTATTGAAGGTGGGTAATCAAAATAAGCTCCTTAACATGAAATTAAGATTCCCCAAAGCTCAAAAGAAAAAGTTGTCTCACGCGAATCGTATACCAAAGGCTCCATTATAACAATAAAATTCCCTAAATTCAATCAAGATTGTGCATTCTGTATATACAATATTCAGTATGATTCGATTTCATTTCGTTTAGCATCCTGTATAATTGCAATTTATGCAAATCTCTTCCATATAATATGTCACACGTATTATTTTATTCGATTGCAATTTGTACTCGAAATGATTAAAATTTATATTACATCGTTTCATGTGTCGCTCACTATTGGCCGGTTTACGTGAGAGGGCATTAATAAAATTCAGATTCGATTTAAGTATTCCGATTATTTCGCACTAATATCATATTACACGTTGATCTAACGCAGTGTTATTAACTTGATATTTAGGTTTACATTTTAGGTGAGCGTAGCAAAAAACAATCAATAAACAAAGCGAGCAATGAAGGCAATATGCTGCAGAAGCTTTAGGAGAGTCCAATTTCGTCGTTAAGATGCCACCGGGCTCGGATTTACTTAAATACGGTTTATTGCGAGTATAAGTCTTACAATTGTGCATTTGCAACATATATTTTTTTAAAATTAAGTTAACAAAAACAAAACAACATTAAAACTTTTAAATCGAATTTTAATAAAAGTGTTTCGCTACTGGTTAATGTCGTTCCCACACCAAACACACGCACCTGCATATAAGATATATCTATATCCTATTTTACGGTCTACAAAATTCCAATTATTTCACCTCCCATATGAAGGAATGTCAGCTATACATAAAATATTTCTCATCGTATTGATCATCATTAACTAATCTTAAGGCATTCGAATAATTATCCATTGAGTCGTGGGGTTTTCTTGGAAATCCTTTCGGGGAAATATCATTTTGCGACCGATCATCGTGGTTACTTCACGTTATTCCAATAAGACGAATCGCTTGCATTGTTGTTCATACAACACGATAACATATACGATTTTTGACACCATGTATAATGGAATGGTATAAAAAGTTTTACTTTTTTCAGTTAAAAAGTTACATCCCACTTTTTACAATTCATATTAGTACGTTAGACCACGTGATATGTATTATTATTACTCTTAACACTACGGGAATAAGAAAGAAAGGAAATCGAATATAAATTTCACGTAGGAAACAAAAGAGAAACGAGAACAGAAAGCGAAAGAGATATGATTGAAACTGAAATAGCTTCTCATAAATATTAAAATTTACACTTGGTTTATTTTGCGTCGTGCAAAAGTTGTTATGCAACGAGTACGTTATTTGGATTTTGCAGAAATTTTCTTTTTCTAAATTTATAACCTATTCTATTATGTAGAACCATTTCAGTTGGATATAAAGTTTCTTTTTATATCAATGTTAACCATTGTAAAATATTCAGTCTTCCGCAGGAATTACTTGCAGGATTTCGCATTTTGTTGCGGATAAAGAAAGTGTACAATTTTCAAATTGATGAAAAAACGAATGTAAATTAATAAAGGCAAAAATAAATCTTAGTTGGTATAGAGCAATCCATGTCAATCAGAGGAACGTATTTAAGTATATAATTGCAATACGCATGGAAAATAATTGGCTCTCGGTTGCATCGCACACAAAGATACGTAAACGAATACGCAAATATTTGACACCGAAGAAATAAATAAAACTGGAAAAGTGAAAGAATTGAAAAGGTGCGTGGAAGAGGAGAGAATATAATGGGATGATATATGGAATAAATATATATATTTCTAGAACATAGAAAAGTATCTTTTATAAAAGAAAAGAAGGAAATTGGTGAACTAAATGATTTTTTAAAGGTAATATCCATCGATACCTGAAGGTGTTGCCGTAATTTAATAGATTACAGGTGGAAAGGAGTTTCGTTTCGAGGGCGTTACTAATCAACCTTCACTCGAATTGGTGGATGAGGGTTTCGTAAATGTTACCTGAAATGCAATAAAGGTAAATCCCCACTTCGTGTTAGGTGGAGAAGGGAAACGGATGATGGTGTAAGAAGGGGAATAATTAACTAGTTAATAAATTTACAATTACATCGAATATTAATTATAGCTCTACATTAAATTTGAATTCTAATTTAAAAATTGTGTTGATGAAATCCGTTCGAAAGAAATTAAGCGAGAAATATTTATGTCCGGTTTTCCACAATGTTTCGACTGCATAAATAAAAAGCGAACAAATATAATAAAGGCATTTTTAAAGTAAGCGAATTATGTGCAAATTAATAACGATGGTGAATAATTGAAATTGCATAGGACTTTGGTTTAGAATACATGTAAGTCCTAAAGTAAAATTTCGTTTTCTGCGTAGTTATAAATATAAAATTTATTTGATGCATATGAAAAGGCATAAAAACTCGCACTGAAAACATTTCTTATTATTGATTTTCTTTTGGCTGGAAATTACTCCAACCAAAAAATAGCATTTGCATAGTAATTTGCCAATTTGGTTTGAATACGAAAGTTTTCGCGTGGCAAATATGATGCTGGATGTTGCACCAAGTAAATCAGGTCGATTGTATATGATAGAAAAACCATGATTTTTGTTAAAAATGCAATTCCAGATTTCATTATTTTGCCTTCTTACTTTTATTGCAGTTTATTTCGTTAATTTTGTACGATCCTTGAAGGTTTTTTTTATTACACTCATAAACCTACTTCGAAAAATGAAGGATCTCGATCTGTAAACGAAATCTGTTTTACGAACAAAATCATACACTCTGTATAAGAGATGACGAAATTTACTTTCGATTAAATTAAATAACCGTTATTATGTTTCAATTATAGTAAAATTGCAGGCGAATTAAAATGGAATTTAATTAAGAAAAAAAATTGATACAGACGTATAAAAAGTACATGCTTTGGAATAATATAATGCGCAACTTTTCATTTAATATAAAGTTTGGCATAATTTATGAGGCATTTTAAAAAATATTATTATTATTATAAATTCTTCGTTATAAAACGATTTACACGTAGGATTTGCCAAATATTAAACTGATCTTTCATCGTGTGATTAACGTTTTTCTTTCGTCTTTGTTTTCTTAAGGCAAAGCGTTGTTAATAATGAAATGTTTACCCTTATTTAAAAACAAATGCAATTTGCATTGTAATGCGAATTAGCTGTTAAATAGTTCGAAAAAGAAAAATAATAAAGTGTTAAAATGGCTTCGCTTAAGAACTCTAATAGAAAAATGCTTGTAAGCAATTGGAACGTGCTGGAGTACATTAAGTAGCAATTGAATGCTCTCAATAAATTTCAAACGGAAACTGTTATAAAATCTATTGAATTGCTTTCATTTTCATAATACAAATAAATGCTCTAAAACCAACTATAATATAATGTTCTTATTAATGCCGAAATTACTTATTACTGTTCGATTCTTGAAAAGTATTTCTTTTATATGCGAGCAAATAATTTCAGTTCCATGTTAATTCCTAAGTTTTGCAAGCAGGAATCTATGAAAGAAAAAATAGGCGAAAAATAAATAAAACTCAATGTTTATCCACGTGGTTAATGGAGTTAATCGATTTGGCAAGTGAAAGAAAGTTATTAATTCAAATTCAATCTTCGAATTATTTCTTTATTACGGTAAAACTTCATTATATAATTACATGTTTTATGCTTTTTTACATTTAGATCTCATTTAGCAGGATTACGACTTTTTTTTCCGTACAATCGAATTATTTGTTGCCATTTTATCATTGCTATGATTTAATGACGAATCCGAATAAATACAAAATCGTTTTCTAGAGCCGAACTTTCTACGAATAATTTGTATTGAAGAACCATAATATTAGGTCGGTGCATAATTATCCGCCGTTTTCATCAATCAATCAATCCATCAATCAAGACAATAAACTCTTTAATAAAAGTCTAAATTATCATCCATTTCAATTGCAGTCTCCTACTTGCTTGCTAAATGGCCAATTCCACGTGTAGAAAAGAGCCAAAAATTTGCATCTATGAATGCCTTTACATCGGTTACCAAGTAAATAAAATTTTCGTACTTTACCAGTTTTTCAGCGAATGATTTATATGGTGATATGTGGGAATATTTTTAGTACTTGGTGACCGATTTGAGGCTATGCAAAGTTGCAAATTTTTTTTTAAGCTCATGCTTTCGTTGCTCTTGAATTTGTTAATTCTTGCCTCTAGATCAATTGCTACAGTTTCACGGACATTATTTGGAATACGTCCTTTTGGTTATGCAAAGAGTGTCTGAGATTGAAAAGAGAATTGCTTCTAAATTTGAGAATTTTTGTTCTTCTTAACGTTATTTACTGCTACATTAACGATTGTAACATTTCAATCATAATATTCACCAAAACATTGAGTGAAGTTAGTTCTAAAGTTACCCAATTACTTAGAGTCAGGGGATCGGAGAATACTTTTAGAGTGGAAGGAAATTTGAGTCAGTGAATTTGATTAGTGCGTAAATAAAATATTTGAAACGAAATTTTTAAAACTCTTGTTTCATTTTATAAACAACCAAAACTATTTTTTTACATAAGTAAATACGATTGTGAAAAATTTGCATATAATTTTCGACAAGAATCATTGTCACATATGAAAAAAAAAACAATGTACTGAATGGACGATTGGATCCACCTGGACGATGGGGCGGAAGCTGACGATGGCGCCAGCATTTCGGATCCGAATGTGAACGTAACGACAACGAGCAGAAGGACGATGAAAGTGTCGTCGGAGATGACGAAGATAAAGTCCAACGGTTCATCTATTAGAAAGACGTCACTCATTCTTTGCCTAATTAGTATAAGTTAAATCAATCGTCGTACGCCGCAGGTGAACAGTGTCACATGGTCCGTCCGTCTTCCGTTTCGGCATCTTCACGAAACCGAGCCGTTCCAATTCGGCTACCGATTGGAATTCCGGCTGGATTCCCCGAAAAGGCTCCTCCTCATCATCGCCATCTTCTCCTTTCCGGTCCTTCTTCGACGGTTTCCCTTGGATTCGATCCACGATCGCCAGATGGGATTAAAGCCAATCGAATAAACTGATCGATTTCCCACGTTTCAAATGCAATTTGTACACGATAGAAATGCATCGGCATCGATCTGAAGATGCTTCCTTCCTCCTCCACGACGTCAATACGACGATGATGGCGACAGCGGCAACAGCATTCGCACTGTAAAATCACAAAATGTCATTAAAGAGATAGAAGCACATTTCCTCGACCTCCTCCACCGGATGAACCATTAAAGAATTAATCAAATAAAACATACTGGTTTGTGATGTCATTATGGTACTTCCATCATTTACCTTGTTATCACCATCTTCATCCTTATGAAAGAAACGCTTTAAGAGAAACAATGTCTTTAATGACAAGTAGAAAAACTTCTAATACCATCTCATCGTGCTGATTGTTAAAGCTACAAATAATGTTATCCATTAGGAATTTCACATTTTGGCAATTCTGTGCTTGCAAATTAATGAGGTGCGATGTTACTTTTGCCTTAATCTTCTTCTGCATGCAAGCAAACTGTGTCCAATGATTAAGTGCATCGATGACTGTCAATAAAACAGCTGCCAGCATCGTTTCTCTAACCTCCATGCAACAACTGACATTTATCAATTCAATAAGAGTTTGTAAAATTTCCAAAGACATTCTGTCAGTCAAGTGCTGCAAAAATACAATGAGATCAATGTAATTTACTTTACCTAAACATTTAGCTTCATTAGGTTAGAATGCATCATATCTTTGATGCATTTCAATTTGCCTCTTGTATGATTTGCACCATAAAGTCTTTGTGAATGTGCGGCCATTTGCATTATCATCATTCTTTTTCGTAGCCTTCGACTTTCTGCTCTTCATTGGTGCAGTTTCATTCTTGAAGACAAACATTCGCCTAAAATGAAAGAGTATTAAAAAGTAATTGCTTCTCGACAAAACTAACTTCTGAGTTAAAACTGCTCACCTTTGATGCCGAAACGCTTTGATCCATTTACTATAGCAAATTAAATCAGTAGACGATAACTTTTATTTAATTGATAACGCTTTCAAACTCCTAAAGATGTTTATAACGATGACGGTAAAGTAGAAAGTGGACGATTTCGTTAGAGGTTAATGACTAAATTGCGACTTTTGGTCGATCCAACTGAAGATGGCGCTGTTTAATCATCTATGTATGGGGCAATTAGTTCGAATTTCAGAGTCCTATACACCGACAATGCAACCAGGAATACACCATGAATCTTCCATAAGAAACCATTGAAAGCGTTGGGGCAGGATTTTTCCTTCATTTCAGGCTGAATCCATTAAAATAATGAATCAAATTGTTCCTAAATGTAATCTTACGAGGCTGTCACAGCCCTCTTTTTAAAAAATGCGGTGAAAAAAGGTTGACTTCGCTTAATTGGAATTTACGCAAAAAAAGGCTTCTGACAAGGTCGGAAGCTATTTTTTTAGTGAATTTTGGTACAAGTACTTTTTAAAATCGTTAACGATTAAGGGAGAAATGTTGCCCCAAGCGAATTAAAAATTTGACCCCGTAAACCGCTGCCATCTCTGCGAATTAAAATGAAAATTATAAATTTGGCAAGGCAGCTAATGTTTTATAACATATTCGTTTCTGCTGGATAAAGCGATTTTTACAGCTTCTTATCGGTATTTTATCAGATCGAAAGGGAAATTACGTCACTGGAAAAACGTGAATTTGCGCACTATATAACAAATTTAAATTCAAACTGATAACAAAATTAATGCAATCGCTACCAAAATGCTATCCTTGTATATATTTGGAGGAATAGAAATATTTTGAATGTATACTGTACAATGATAATGAAAATAGTATGATTAAAAACATTTTAGAATTAATTTATGTTACGTAATGCACCCAATTATGCGAAATATTAAAAATATTTCCTACATATTTGTTACAGATTATTGTTAATATTAATGTTGCATGTTATTGTTAGCACTGATGATATACATGATTGTTAATACGGTCAAAGATTGTTGTTATATGTTTTATATATTGAAGGCTATTGTTAGATGTATAACCAACAATGCAGATAAGGGATATCAAGACGTTGAATCGTAGGTGTGATTCCTTATCTGCATAAAGAAAGGAAGAAAGCGAAGAAGTGAAGAGACAGATTACTTTTGGATCTCAAACAGAACGGTCGAAATAGTTGATTAAAATAAAGTTAGTTTAGAATAAAAGTGCAGTTAATTAAGTAACAAAAACCCCCTGTTTACTGTAATTAGACAGGAAAATGTGCACAGCAACAGCACATTAAACAACAATCATCTCACCGTAAATTTGTATTAAAACAATCTTAAGGATAGCCAATGTAAACTTCTAATATGCATCTCTGTTGTGTTGTTGAAAATATTTTTTATGGCATGTTTACTACAAAATTTACGTAGAAATTTCACGTTTCAAATTTTAAAACAAAATGGGATCAGCAGGTTCTGATCAACGATGAAAATGTCTCAAATAGTACATTCTAAATTGCAGCAACGATAGATTACTTAACATCGGGTTATTTTAAATTTATATCATTTATGACGAAGAATCCTATTTTAAATTTGAAAGAAATAATGTCTACATTATAAAATTAATATCATTACGCAGAAAACAAGCAAAACATTACGGCTGAAAATCGTGCATTAAAAGTTGAAACGTATTCAAAATCATTTGTAGAACAACTCAAAAAAGAATTGATGCTACGATAATAGTCAAATTCGAAGGATCTGTTGCACATATTTTTGGTTTGCTTGACAAATAGATTTTGCAAATAGTGTCAATCTTTAA
This sequence comes from Hololepta plana, assembly GCA_963695495.1. NCBI lineage: Eukaryota > Metazoa > Arthropoda > Insecta > Coleoptera > Histeridae > Hololepta > Hololepta plana. The sequence goes on along the minus strand of OY968833.1, from coordinate 461,872 downwards.
TAAACAAAAACAAGATGCGAATTTTAAGAGTGTAAAAGTGCAATAACTTTAAAACCGCTGGACCGATTGGGATGTAATTTGCACACGAATTAGGTTTCATCTGTCTCTATAAATGGTGCGAGTTTCATCCAATTCGGGGAGATGAAGGTAAATGAGAAAAATCCTTGCTTTTTTGCAAAAAAAACGACAAAAATCAATTTTTTCTAAATCGACCGAAATTGATGGAAACTATTCCTGTATAATTAACTTCATTTTTTATAGTAAATTTTTTTTCAGTATAACCTTTTCTCATTTCTAAGAAAAATTGGGGTGCATCTAATAATCGATGGCGCCTTATACGCGATTAAATAGGGCATCATGATTATTTGCCAAAAGAAGGAATTGATAAATTTATTCTTTGAGCATAAACTTTTTTTGATGCATATTTCCACCGTTTTTAAATGCAATCTTTATAAATTAATATATCGGCATTCTTTAAAACACTATAATAGTTTATTCAAATTGATAGTTCTTTTTTTAAATTTTCATCTAAAGATAGAAAAGTAATGCACGAAACCTTAAAATGTTATTGTATTGGTTCAGAAACCGCCATTGTATTCCTTGGTTTTGGACTTGTGCTTATCTACTTGTTTGTAAATTTTCCATATATTACATTTAGATATTCCAAAATAATTTTCAATAAATATTAATAATGTTTGAGGATTTTTAATTATTTTATTTTAATTTTGCAAATTGTTTCCCTTAACCTCGTGTTTCTCTCTCTTCATATGAAAAAGGTAGTCTACGCGACATGTTAAGTTTGACACCCTGTATAATTGAAGGAAAATGATTTTCCACCTGAAATTCGTAGAGGAATTAAAATAATTAATAGAGCATACACAAAGTCCGCCATAAACCAACATCAGAAAGGTATCACAAGGTGCGCCACAATTTTGGGACACACCCTGCATATGAAAACCCTTATTTGCATTCTTTAGTTATTTTCCTCTTATTGTTAATCTTAAAAAATGGGGGCGTCAACAAATTGGTTAATCGCCTTCGCGTTCCAATAAGCGCCGATGTCTGCGTCCATTTTACCACCTCCCCATAAATTTCCCCTTCTTCCCTTCCATCTGTTGCGCTCGTGCCTTTTTGCTCATCCCTTGTTGCGTAGAGAAACTTATTAACACCAGGTGCGTGTAAGAAAGGGGAGCAAAGACATATTGGACGCCGCCCCTAAGGGATTATTGAATTAACCTGGGGAATGGGGCGCAGAATTGGGACTATCTCCGCCCCGAACAGTGCAATAAACGTCCGAGGGAAAAATTTAAATGTTGATCGCTCGTAATCCAATAATTCTCATAAATCATTAATTTTCTTCGTCTTTATTTCCATAGTAATAATTAGGATTTAATCAACGGATAAAATGTGTTGTTGGCTTTCTCGCCGTGGGTGAAAAGGAATTATTCTCCTTTTTCTGGTTGTAGATAAAATCAAACACTTCGCCTCTTAATATACGTAATTATTTTATTTTTACAATGTTACTTTTACAAAAATTAGCAACGTGGAAATTTACAAAGTTTGGGATTTGGGGGTAGAAGCTCGCTTATTGGTCGGGTGGAATAAATAAGCGGGATGAATAAACAGAACTCTGGATGGTCCCATTTTACAGTTCCGCACTTTTACGTAATTTCTTGTCACAAATAACTTACAATAATGACAATATATAAAAATGGTTCGGTATTAAATTTCACATCTATGTTAAGGCCAGGGTCACAAACAAAATTGCCGTGACGCAACTTCGACGAACCGTCTCACATTAATAACATTTGACTGCAATTGAAACTAAAAACAACATAATAGAATAAGGCAAAGATTTGAGAGCAACCACATGGTGAAAGTTCTTTTTAATACAAGAAAAGGTTCGAACAAAATGATTGATAAAAGAGCGTAGAAAATGGGGGTAACGATCTTAATTCGATTATAGATTGAGGAAAGGCGCCCCGAGTTGGTGTTAAAATTCTGATTTTCTTATTTCAAGTTTGTTCTGTTATCGTAGAAACCGACGTGTAAATGGAATTTCCAAGAAGGCATTCGTCAGTTGATCCATCAGAGTTTCCCCGTATTAATTAAACGCACGCGATCGGAATTTTATTCACTTCTTCCTCGAATGTTTTATTCCACGATGGTAAATATTGTTTTTCGAAAAAGTTTTATAAATACGGTGCGATCATAAGCGATGCAAGACATTCGTCCTGTTGGTGAGAATTAGTCGATCGGCTAATAGTCGATTCTGACGTCATTTCTCATATACGAGGAGTTGGCGCGCGAAAGTCGCGGTCTCGCTGTTCGCTTCTTGTGCAATGTTCGCGCGCAATGTACTTGCTTATGCATCACTTTACCTCAAAAACCTAAGAAAATGAGATAGATTTCATTGGAACATTGTCTTTCTCTTGACACCGTCAGAAAGAGAAAGGATGGCCGATTAAAATAAAGCCAAAGCAATAAAAATCGGCCCAAAACTTAATCGACAACGATATTTGCGGCAGATTGAGAGACCAAAATGAGGTACCTTATGCAATAAAAGTAAATGAAAAACAGAAAAAAAAGAAGGAATATTTGCAACTGCTTTGCAACATTCGAAAGGGCAAGGATTAAGGATCACATAAAAAATAAGTTTTTGAAAATCGGTCCACATTTGACGGAGTAATTGAGGGATGAACACGCGGTTGGTAATTTGTGACCACGTCCGACAAGTGCGAGATGCAATAAATCTGTCAAAAAAGCAATTAGCGTTATTTTAATTGCTTTTCTCGCTTTGGCCGCCATTTTTTCGTACCGCCCTTATAAAAGGATTAAATACCCTTAATGTAAACATCAACAAACACTCTTATTTCGATATCTTGGAACGTATGAATATTCTAACTTGCTGCGGCCACCGAGAAACTATAATATCTCTCTCTTTCTAACGGAGGGTCTCTCACTCTTTGATACGTATGTGACGAATATTGAATGTGAGGAACATTCGACGGACTCTTTTACGAAGGTCGTCCTTTATTTGGCTTTTCGTTATGACTTACGAGGAGATCGTTGTTACCGAATATGTTTACATTTTCTCAATCGTTTTTTTTTCAACGCAGGAATTAAGATTTCTTCGGACGTATTTATTTACCTTCCGCATTATTATTTGCAATATATTATTACACGAGACATTGTTTTTTATTACTCTATTTAGGCGATTCCTCTCGTTGGATTTAAATTTGATGTACTGCAAATAGTCTCTTATTTATTATGTATACGTTAGACATGATTATTTTTATGTTACGATGCATACGTTCAACTAAATGCAATACGTTGGAATCTTTGAATACTAACAATTGCAAGATAGTTTTGGGTTCGAAATAAGGGATTTTCTCTGCTCAATGAAGTGGTCATTAAGAAAGTAGACACACGTTCCGAGGATTTTAAAAACTCCGTCTCTGACAAAATCACCTCCGGTACTTTATGCTACTTAATCAAATTCAAGAGGAATTGCGTTGCTTTGTATTTAAGCAAATGCTAGAAATCAACTAATATTTGTTGTTGATTTCGTAGTTATTTCTTTCATAGAATCCTTCCCGATTTGCGAAAGAATAAATACAAAAAACAGCCTATTTACACGTTTAGGAATTTTCCACTTTTTAAAAATTATATTATCCCATTATTCTTATAATTAATTTCCATTGTCAAATATGACCCGAGATTATTTCTAAATAAAGTTCATAGGTGCGTTATCGTCTAGTTTAGTCGAATGTACATGAAAAAATAAAGTTCGACTGGATAAAATTAATTTTTGCGGAAACGCAATAAAGCCGTCGGAACGCATGTGAGAAATTGGAAAGTAGTAAAAGAATAGAAAATATTGAAAATGTAGGAGGCACATCATCAACTGAGTGTCGCATCGGACAAATAAATATTGTAGCGATTTTCTTTTCTTTTTAGCAGGTGAAATAAGCAATTAAGCAAATGACGAATGCAAAATTCCCTTTTCCGTGAGAGATTCTTATTTCAACTGATTAAATGTGGGGACTAAGTATCTTCTGGAAAATACTCGAAAATTTGTCTAAAAAGCAATTGAAAAATGTTAAACAATGTTTAATAAAAAAAAATGAATTAACATGTTTAGAATGCTCTCTTTAGAGATTTAAATGAAAGATTTCATGTTTATTGGCCATATCAGTAGTGTAACTATGGGGGTTCTGGATCAATTTGCATAATTTCAAGGCCACACTTTCTCTGTTTTTTTTGCTTTATTTCAAGGACACACTTTCACTTTTTTTGCATAATTTCAAGGTTGCTCTTTCACCTATTAAAAATCAATTAACGTTATGCTAATTGATTTATGAAATTAATCACTTATTTAAAATAGGTGATATATTTTGAGTCTTAATTAGCTGTTTCTGATCTGTTATATTAATGATTAATAAAATACGTAATCGGAGATCAATTAAACTGACGGCAAAATGGGAAGGACGTTATGGGGGCAAAGTCCTATACTGTTTACTTTTTATCGATAATCAATTTTCAACGAAAATTTTGTCGGAATAGATTCATTTAAAAACGAGGTGGTTTCTAACAAGACTATTCAAGTTGGGATGGCAATATTGGATATCTCCAAAGCGATATGCATTCCATTATGATTACATGAAAAATAAGTATGATAAAACTAAATATGGACGCGCCATAATAATGGAATTGAATGAAGGCATAATTATTCTATCTAAGAGGATGGCTAAATTAACGGACGTGCTCCCAAATTGCATTCATCTACAATGGAATGGAATTGAAGGGAAGAATTAAACAACATAAATATGAATTTGTTACATGTTTATAATATATATATTGTTTTTTGAAATACATTTCTATTAATTACACCAAAAAGAAAAGGTAATTCCATAAGATTTTACATTTTCTATAGCACACATATTATTTCTGTCTACATGAACTGGACAATCATTCATTTTCTTTCCGAATTTTGGAGCATCATGATAATTTTCAACATTCTCTATTGATGAATATGATATAAATTCGCGAAGAAACAGTACTTTTTGATATCCACGAACATACATGGCATCATCGTCCGCTTTGACGAACATTTTTATAATACCTTCCAATTCCTTATATTCCACTAATCCATCACTATAAATCATTTTATGATGATTTTTTTTTCAGCCAGCATGCTTGTTTCTTATCTTCAGTAGATAATTCACTAAATGGTATAGATGGTTTTAAATAAAAATGGTAAATGTTTATTCCATCTCTTGTTATTGCCAATTCCTTGGCAATAAACTGCTTGTCATTGTTAAAACCTTTTACATCAATGCACACGTCAAACATTTTCGTCTCTTCGTCTATATGTTTCTTTGTATAAGATGCTGCTGCTGCTAATTAACCATGTATTCTAAATGAAAATGATATAAATAATGATAACTTAATGTTGATTACAATTGAGTACAATTATTAAATTACTAACTAAAAGTACGCAACTAAATAATACAACCGGATACAATGGATAGCAATAGCTATTAGGTATAAATGGTGAATCGAAAGGATGTTGATAAATAATTCAAAGAACAATAATAAAGATTACACAATGAAAAGACAATAATACAAATTGAATTGAAAGAAGAAAATGTCTTTAGAATATGCGGCAATAAGGTCGTACCAGATTCTTTATTAATAGTATTCGATGCCATTAATCCTTTTTGATTTTCCTAATTCTCAATCATATTTCTTTTCCTTAAAGAGAAACATAACAATAGAAAGTAATTTTTCTCTTTCAGTTGTTTAGCGGGGACCCTCGTTGGATGTGCGTTGTTCTTTTACTCGTTTAACTTGGTCAATTTCGCCGTTTATATCATACACGTGTCCTATTAAGGTAATGAATATATTATTGCAGACATTGTCTTGTACGTTTTACGTATTTCGCTTTAGTTATTCCTCGAAATGCGATTCTCGTTTTGATTCAAATCAACTCGATCCAATCGCACCAAGATTAAATCGTAGTCGCTTATTTAATTCGTAGATAATTGACAAAATTATTAGATTTTATCATGCCATAGTGAGTTGAACTTTCCGTCGGGCGATGTTTATCAATCTTCGCGTACAAACTTTGCATTGCCTCGAAGGACTTCTTAACTTGTTTCGCGTGTTCGTTTCACCAGAATCATACGTATTTCTTACCTTTGACGTCTTACAGTTTTTAATAAATCGAAAATAATTAGCTATTACCCTTATTAAACGATTAAATTTTAAAATTCAATTAATTATGCTGTTTTCTTGTACAATAATTACAAAAACCTTGGATTTTTGCTCAGGCAATGAGCTGTTTAATGTTTCGTTTGATGTTGGCCACTAACATTCATCTAAAGCTGGCAATTCGGGCCCATGCCGCCACAACGCGTTCTCTCTTAGTTCTATTGCCGTTTTACCACGTGAGACTAAATCTGCAGGATTATTTTTCAATCATACATGATGCCAATTTTCTTGGTTGGACAATGTCTGTACTTGTGCGATGCGGTTTCCAACAAAGGTTTGAAAGCTTCTGCTCTCGGAATTCAGCCATCCTAATACAATTTGACTGTGCGACCAATATTTTATGGAATTAAAGTTTAAATTGATCGTTGCTGTTACCAAATTTGTTAATTTAGCTAAAAGCACGGCAGCGCAAAGCTCCAAACGAGGTATTGACAAGCGTTTCAACGGTGCCACACGCGACTTTGCACACAATAATTGAACATTGACCCGTCCATTGTTTAGTTTAGATTTTATATACAAACAAGCTACGAACGCTTGTTCACTGGCATCCGCGAAGCCATGCAACTCTACTAACTCTGCGATTTCTAATTCTATTGCGTTTCTGGGAATTGATATTTCTACTAGATCTAATAAATTTTGATAAAATGCATCCCACAAGGCCATTAATTTAGTATCAAGCGTGTCATTCCAACTAAGTTTTGATTGCCATACATTTTGCATAAAGATTTTACCTAGAATTGTGACCGGGCTAATTAAATCAAGGGGATCATATATACTTGCTAATTTAGATAAGCAAAATCTCTTAGATGTCTTTTTATTTGTAGCAACGATGTTAGTGTTGTATAAAAATTCATCTGCTTGAGGCCGCCAATAAATACCTAACGTTCTTGTGCTACTATCTAGGTCGAATTTTACCACGCTATTTATATCGTTATCTTTGCAAATATCTAACAATTCTTTACAATTACTTGTCCATTTTCTTAAATGGAATCCACCTAACTTTAGTAATTCCATGGTCTGATTTCTGAGCGTTATTCCGTCTTGTAATGAATGTGCACCCGATATTCAGTCGTCCATATAAAAATCCCTTTGCGTTATAGGCGAACCGATGGGAAATTGGTCAATTTCCTTTATCGCTAGCTCACGAAGACATCTCATGGCTTAAAAAGGTGCAGATGCTGTCCCGTACGTGAGCGTTTGAAATTCGTATGTTTTTATATTTGATTGTTTATTTGGTCGCCATAATATCCTATGCAAAGGCTTTTCGTTGTCGGCTAATAATTTTATCCGCCGATAATAACAATGTAAAAATGGCCTGTTGCAAATTAGGTCCTGGCAGCAATATGTTATTCAACGAAAGGCCGTTGTCTGTTTTCGCGGACGCATCAAACACAACTCTCAATTTAGTCGTCGAATTTTTTTTTGTAACAGCGTGATGAGGCAAGTAATATGTTTGTCCAGGGCTGTCTACATTATCTATCAATTACATATGCCCTAACTTTAAATATTGGTTTAAGAATGCATTATATTCGTCATATAATGGTGTGTCTTTGTACAACCTTTTCTCTAGTTGATTGTATCTTTTCAGAGCAACGCTATACGATTCGCCCAATGTTTCTAATGCAGATGAGCGTGGCAAAGTTACTATAAACCTGCCTTCACTATTTCGCGTGTATGAATTTCCAAATTGCTCTTCCGCTTCTTGTTCTTTTGTACTCAGAACTGGTGGTATGCTTACGTCTTCTATTAACCAAAAATTTTCTACGTTTTCCGCGAGGGACAAAAGGCTGCTTTTCTTAACTATCTTTCTTTGATTGTGAACGTGGCCAGAAACCACCCAGCCAAATTTCGTTTCTTGCAATATCGGTTGACCATTTCTAATTAATCTATTGTTCATCAATACACTGTAAAATAAATTTGCCCCGATAATCATGTCTATCGGCTTAGCAACACGAAATTGTGGATCAGCCAATTTACAATGATAAGGTATATGAAAAAGTTCCTTTGCTATTGTTATATTCGGTAATCTGTTCGTAATTTTTAGCAAAACTAAACATGTTAAAGTTGTTTCAAAATTGCTAATTCTGGATTTTATTGTGGCATTGGCAACTGAATTGACATCGGTACGAACGCTATTGATTTCGACTACTGGAATATTGGTACTAGATGTTTGCAAATCTAATAAATTTATTATTTTCTCATCCATTGTAGGAAAAATAACTTTTGAAGATTATAAACATTGTATTTATAATAATCAAATATTAATTAAAAAACAAATGCTAATAAGATCGAAAAAACATAAAGTGCATACGACAAAGCAATCAAAAATAGCACTAAGTCCGCACGATGATTAAAGAATAGTCAATTATATACATAGCGATACAAAACCATGGGGCTTCAAGGAAAAAAGGTAATTTTATTTTTCCGTTAATAGTAGTGATTTATGTAAAATTAAAAATTCTTCTTCTTTCAGTATAATATTGGTTCAGTAACTAGTAGCATCGCACTATAGATTGTTCGAGTATTACTCGCTACAGCACACGCTTGTGAATCTGCGTTAAGGGATGTCGAACGATATTGCGTGGGAGTTAATCACTGATACGCTTGAAGATGTTGGTATTGCACCACCCGAAGACATACTCTACTGGACGGCTCTTTATAATGTCTCAGATTCTGCAGGATTATTTATTAAGAAAAAAGAATCTTATGGACACAATAGTGATCGATATTAATTGTTATTGTTTTCGCGAGAACGTTGACCTAATATCTCTAAATGATTTGGTAAATATTTTATTAAGTTTAAATTTGAATATACAGGGTGATTCAAAATAACGATAACGCTTAATGGGTGATTCCTCTCGTCAAAATAAGCTAAAATGTTCCTATGAACCATGGTCCGAAAATGCTTGGTCTTCGAGATATGGACCGCCAAAGATGGATTGCAAAATCGCGATTTAATTCATAAAAAATTAACGAAAGCATATTTTCTTTTGTACTTTTGAGGCATCTTTTGACGTTATTTTAAACTTTGACAAACTTCTGGAAAGTGGTGTTCTCGATGGCCAGAAGCCAAAACTTTTTTGCCTTTAGAATTTTGACCATTTGGAATGGATAATTAGGATCATCTGAATCGAAAGGTAATCTTGTTGGAAAACAATATCTTGCACCATTCTCGACAAATTTCATGTTTTTAGGACTATGTCAATTACCCACCTTCAATCATCTAGTAGGCTTATGTTACATACCAGTATGACCACTGATTTAAATATTTACGTGCTAACATATGAAATACGCAACTTTACAGCATAAAAATGAGTGCCACAAAGGTTGACGGGGGCGATTTATAGAGAGATGTTGGAAAACAGTCTTACAATTTTACTGGAGAATGTGCCGATACAAGCCCAAATAAATATGTGGCAGATGCACGATGGGGCACCACCACACTTTAGGTTGACTACGAGGGAGTTTTTAAATAATAATTGATCTCATCATTGGATAGGTAGAGGTAGCGAGACAAATTGGCCTGGTCGTATCCCTGACCTGAATGCGATGGCATTTTTCTTATGGACAATGGAACACTGCAAATGGTTAGCGGAGAAATGATCTTCCGTATTATGGAATGACGAGAGCAAGTTTAACTTATTCACATACCAATGGCATTGAATAAGAGCAGCATCCTAAAGTTGCTCGTTTCGATCCTCTCTATCAAATACCGTCTGTGAAGCATTGGGTTAGGAATGTGATGGCATGGATGCCACGATGTATGCAAACATACTAGAGCACTAAATCCTTCCATTTGCCACCGATACAACGCCTGATGAGTGGTATTTCAGACTAGATAATCACCCCAAACACACATCATGACTTGTCAAGGACTGGTTAAAAGAAAATAATGTTCGGGTCCTTGCTTGGCCATCACAAAGTCAAGACATAAATCCAATAGAGCATCTTTGGGACGAGTTGGGCAGGCGAATAAAGGGCACACATTTTGAAAATATGGATGAATTATTTCAAATTTTGAAGCGAGAGTGGAAATCAATCGACACCGCCACAATTCATAAGTTGGTACATTCAATTAAAGCAAGATGTACGGAAAATTTGAAATCCAAAGGCTTTTCAACACGTTATTAATTGTATTTAAAAAGTTTAGTTGCATTGAGTTAAATATTTTGTTGATTAGACTAACTTTTTTTTTAAAGTTGTCAAACTTTTGACGCGTTAAATTTTGTTTTGTTCTATTTTAAAAAATATATTTGATTTATATGAACTTTCGTTACGAAATCATTGTGCATTCAATAAGGATTTAAATTATGAAAAGAAAATTTAATTACATCAATTTAAACGAATGTTATGGACAAAAAACCAAAGTTGTCAAACTTATGACCGATACTGTAAGTAATAATGGCAAACGATGAACATTTGAAAACATGCTGCTTAATACGACTCCACATAATTGAGCGGTTAAATCAAATTAAGCTTAATCTCCAACTTGCGCATTCAATATTCTCTAATATTGAAATTTTTGTTAATATCTTTGGCTTTACCATTTCATATGTTTTACTTAAACAATTAATTTACCGAAATTAAAGCATTTTTGCATTCCCTGACTGTAAAATCCTCGCTTTATAAGCACGAACAGTTGTTCTTTGCCTGTATCCAAGTGTCGATTGGCGTTTATATTACATTTCAATTAAAAAAAAAATAAAGAAACAAGGTTACGTTAGAGATCGAATAAACAGAAACAACAACAACATCAACGTTCCAATATTCCACAGAAAATCGAGTACGTATGATTCTGGTGAAACGAACACGCGAAGCAAGTTAAGAAGTCCTTCGAGGCAATGCAAAGTTTGTACGCGAAGATTGGTAAACATCGCCCGACGGAAAGTTCAACTCACTATGGCATGATAAAATCTAATAATTTTGTCAATTATCTACGAATTAAATAAGCGACTACGATTTAATCTTGGTGCGATTGGATCGAGTTGATTTGAATCAAAACGAGAATCGCATTTCGAGGAATAACTAAAGCGAAATACGTAAAACGTACAAGACAATGTCTGCAATAATATATTCATTACCTTAATAGGACACGTGTATGATATAAACGGCGAAATTGACCAAGTTAAACGAGTAAAAGAACAACGCACATCCAACGAGGGTCCCCGCTAAACAACTGAAAGAGAAAAATTACTTTCTATTGTTATGTTTCTCTTTAAGGAAAAGAAATATGATTGAGAATTAGGAAAATCAAAAAGGATTAATGGCATCGAATACTATTAATAAAGAATCTGGTACGACCTTATTGCCGCATATTCTAAAGACATTTTCTTCTTTCAATTCAATTTGTATTATTGTCTTTTCATTGTGTAATCTTTATTATTGTTCTTTGAATTATTTATCAATATCCTTTCGATTCACCATTTATACCTAATAGCTATTGCTATCCATTGTATCCGGTTGTATTATTTAGTTGCGTACTTTTAGTTAGTAATTTAATAATTGTACTCAATTGTAATCAACATTAAGTTATCATTATTTATATCATTTTCATTTAGAATACATGGTTAATTAGCAGCAGCAGCATCTTATACAAAGAAACATATAGACGAAGCGACGAAAATGTGTGACGTGTGCATTGATGTACAAGGTTTTAACAATGACAAGCAGTTTATTGCCAAGGAATTGGCAATAACAAGAGATGGAATAAACATTTACCATTTTTATTTAAAACCATCTATACCATTTAGTGAATTATCTACTGAAGATAAGAAACAAGCATGCTGGCTGAAAAAAAAATCATCATAAAATGATTTATAGTGATGGATTAGTGGAATATAAGGAATTGGAAGGTATTATAAAAATGTTCGTCAAAGCGGACGATGATGCCATGTATGTTCGTGGATATCAAAAAGTACTGTTTCTTCGCGAATTTATATCATATTCATCAATAGAGAATGTTGAAAATTATCATGATGCTTCAAAATTCGAAAAGAAAATGAATGATTGTCCAGTTCATATAGACAGAAATAATATGTGTGCTATAGAAAATGTAAAAATCTTATGGAATTACCTTTTCTTTTTGGTGTAATTAATAGAAATGTATTTCAAAAAACAATATATATATTATAAACATGTAACAAATTCATATTTATGTTGTTTAATTCTTCCCTTCAACTCCATTCCATTGTAGATGAATGCAATTTGGGAGCACGTCCGTTAATTTAGCCATCCTCTTAGATAGAAATATTACGCCTTCATTCAATTCCATTATTATGGCGCGTCCATATTTCGTTTTATCATACTTATTTTTCATGTAATCATAATGGAATGCATATCGCTTTGGAGATATCCAATATTGCCATCCCAACTTGAATAGTCTTGTTAGAAACCACCTCGTTTTTAAATGAATCTATTCCGACAAAATTTTCGTTGAAAATTGATTATCGATAAAAAGTAAACAGTATAGGACTTTGCCCCATAACGTCCTTCCCATTTTGCCGTCAGTTTAATTGATCTCCGATTACGTATTTTATTAATCATTAATATAACAGATCAGAAACAGCTAATTAAGACTCAAAATATATCACCTATTTTAAATAAGTGATTAATTTCATAAATCAATTAGCATAACGTTAATTGATTTTTAATAGGTGAAAGAGCAACCTTGAAATTATGCAAAAAAAGTGAAAGTGTGTCCTTGAAATAAAGCAAAAAAAAACAGAGAAAGTGTGGCCTTGAAATTATGCAAATTGATCCAGAACCCCCATAGTTACACTACTCATATCCAAGATTTTCTTTTACATTTTCCCAAATACAATTATATTAGCAAAAGCGCCATCTTCAATGCATTTGCCAAATTGTCTTTTGTCTCATCTTCTGGCGGCAAAATCGCTTGCATCAAAAAAGAAATCTGTTACCTCCACTAGCATAAATGTGAGTAATTGTGAATAATTTAGGAAACGATTCGTTCAAAAAGTTGATGAATAAAGAGAAATTGCAAAATATGATAGCTTCTTCAAAAAAGAAAACTCAGAAAGAAAGAAAATAATTGTAAGAAAATATTGTCATTAATAATTAAAGCAGGAAATATTTATTTGTTCGTAAAGCGAATGAAATGACATGATTCAAAATATTAAAAAAAATATAAGCCTTTGAACAAAGTCTTTTAGGAAACGGTGACCAAATGGTTTTTACCATGTTCTAGGATTTTTTCCTTTATTCTTTGGGTTAAACGTTTCAAGGACAATGAAATAGGAGCATTTCTTTTTTGGTAGCTAGAGACACGGACCAAAATTCCTTCTTTTTATTAATAGTTTACGATACTTAATAATTTATTGGTCAAATAGGGGACTTGGACGTTTTGCATTTTTCTTTTTTATTGATGCCAGAATCGTTTGTTTAGTCACACTTTAATATTTGCGTCCTCTTTCTCGACTGTTAGTGTTCTTTGATTAAAAATAAAAAAATAAAATAAAAATAAAACAAACGTGCTTTTCCAGCGTATTTATTTATTTCCATTCCACAAAATTGTCGCTGGATTGACAAAAGTATATACGAGAAAGTAGAAAGAAAACACTTGGCATAGCTTTAGCATAGTGAAGGCAGTTTTATTTTTGCCGAACCATTTAGCCCGTCGCTTTAAGCTGTCGCCACAAAAAAAAATAAACAAAACGATTAAAAGTTCTCAATGTAAACAGAAACGATTATAACACGTGGGTTTAACATTCGTGCTTGCAAAGTTAAATAAACTTCCAATTATTTATTCGCTGATTATTAATATGGACTTCATTTATGTTGCGCTTTATTTTTCTTATAACATCCGCTTATTACTTAAATTTTATAACATTTACGGATGATGATAAGTAATCTTAGAATTAGCACGAGAGTCGAGTGGAATGATTACAATAATTCGAATTGATCTACCGCATCGCTTTGTAATATGATATCCTGAGTAAAATTCCTGTCATAAAATGGCGAGAAGATGTAAAGGAAAATGTGTAAAATCATCATTTTTTTCTTGTTCATCAAGAAACAGGAACAATCGAGAACTAAGAAGAAAGTTTAGAGCAAAATGCAAAACGTCCAGGTCAAAATAATTTATTAACTAGTAAATAGTAAATAATTGATAGAAAGAAAGAGATGAAAGCATTTTGGTGCTTGTACGAACAAAAAGAGAGAAGAGATTAGGCGTGAATTGGTTCCATTTTATTGTTCTAGAAACGTTTAACCCAAAGAATAAAGGAAAGGATCGTAGAACATGGTAAAAACCATATGGTCACCGTTTCATAAAAGACTTTGTTCAAAGGCTTATCTTTTTTTAATTTTGTATCATGTGTCCGTAAATTCCCAAAATTCCTAAACGTGTAAATCGGTAATGAAGAGTAAATGGTCTTCTTGTGTCCTTGCTATTATTATATTTCCCTTTTCCACTGGTTTATTGTACCCAAATCGAAATCTTTTATTGCTATAACTTTGTCACTTTATTACATCCAATATTTGCCTCTATAGTAAATTGAAAAGGAAAATCTAATATTTTTTTCTAAAGGGCATTGAAACAATAGAAAAATAATATGATCAGAAAGAATTATTAAGTTTTGTAAGAAATGGAAAGATTTTATAAAAATTCCATTTGTAAATTTTAAGAAATTGCAAATTACAAGCAACATTACAAATTTCTGCTTCCCTGTATGTGCAAAAGTCTTTGTTTTGTGATTAGAGAATGTTTACGATAAGATTTTATTTTACTCACATTCCTTTATTATTTCATCCTGTTTACCTACGAAGTAATCTTGCATTATTTTTTTTTTCGTCAATGCAATGCTCCTCCATCGCATTTTAATTCTTGATATGAAAAATTAAGTTTTCTTTATTAATATGAACATAAATTACAGACATTATTGGTTTCAGTCACTTCTCTTCGATTTCATATTATTTTCCCGTCAATTTTAGTTACTGCCTTTAGATTTTCGTTATGTTGCTTCGATCGTTCAAATAAATAGACAAAGTTTGAAAGAACTCAATTTAGAAGGGAATGATAACGAATTGAAGTGTTATTAGAAAGAGATCGTTTTCATTAAGTGCACACTTCACGTAATAATTTATTACATCATTAGAGGATTGAAGGGTTGATGATTGATGTATAAAGAGAGAATATATGAAAACGCCACAGAAACTCCAAAGCGAACGAGAAAAAAATAAGAGAAAATAAAAGAAGAAGGAGAATTATACATAATTATTTTTTACTTTCCCATCTCGGAAATAAAATAAGAGAAGAACTTTTCGCATTAATAATTAAAAGTTATCCGACTTAAAATTCGCTTTTTAATAATGATAAATGGTAGACCACTGAAGCATCATCTTTATGACCATCATTTGGCGATAAATAATGGCAACCGGATGATTAAATTAAATTTTGCCCACTGATTGACAAAAGGCGCGAAAAGTTAATTTGTTATTCATTTCCTTGTTGCAATTTTACTTCCAAGAAGAATATCTTTATCGATTAAAGAATAAAAAATAGAAGGATGGCAATTCTACAAAATTAAATAAAAATTAATCGTCACTTGTTTCTCTCTCTTGGTTTCCCCATTTCGCATTCGATCATTCGCAATTATCTCGCTTATTATCGCAGACGGCTTTTCCCCCGCCACTCCGATTGCGTCATGCGTCTGTCGTCTGTTCCGGGTAGGGAGGAGCGACGCGAGAGTCGATGTAGAGACGCAACAGGTCAGTTTTCGAATCAGTTCGCGTCGTTCCTTTGGTGTATTCGGTTGTCTGTGTGTGATTCGGCAGTGCAGCTCTTGCTAGTGTAAGTGCTTCGACTCGCTGCCGCTGCTCTACAAAAAGGTAAGTTCCCTCGGTACTGCTGTTTGCTGAAAAAAAAAGGTAAGAATTGAATATATTTCTGAACTCGCGCGTTGTTCGTCCCACCGCGTAATCGACGAGTAACAGAGAAAAAGCCCCGTCCGATAAAAAGCGAGATAATTGCAAAAGCTTCAATTCAAAATGGGGAAACGAGGACAGAGAAACAACTTGGGATTAATTTGTAATTAATTTTGTTGAATTGGCATCCTTCTATTGTTTATTCTGTAATCGATAAAGATATTCATTTTGGAAGTAAAATTGTTAAAAGGAAATGAATAACAATTTAACTTTTCGCGACTTTTGTCAATCAGTGAGCAGAATTTACGTTAATCATCCGGTTGCCATTATTTATCGCCAAATGATGGTAATACAGATGGTGATTCAGCGGTCCACCATTTATTATTATTAAAAAACAAGTTCTAAGTCGGATAACTGTTTTATTATTAGTGCGAAACGTTCTTCTTTTATTTTATTTCCGAAATGGACAGGAAAAACTAATAGAACTAAATTAAATATTCACGTATGAATCTCGTTCTCCTTTTATTTGTCTGTTTTGTTTTCTCACGTTTGCTTTGCAATTTCTATGACGTTTTCAGATTTTCTCTACGTTGATCGTCACCCCTTCAACACTCTCATGATATAACTTGATCACATTTTACTTTTGTTAGCTTCTATCTTATTTTGTTGAAATTGTTCCTCTCTTCATTTCTATACGAAAATGATATTAATCGTAAGCGATAGTTTGTATAAAGTCCCATAACAAAGTCAATTCTTTGCTGACTTTTAAATATGTTGAATAATTTGTTTCTTTTCCTCTCTTTTGATAATTTCAATGAGACCCAAAACTAGGTAAAGTAATAAATTATTACGTGAAGTGTGCACTTAATGATAACGATCTCCTTCTAATAACATTTCAATTCGTTATCATTCCCTTGTAAATTGCGTTCTTTCAAACTTTGTTTATTTGTTTTAAGGATCGAAGTAATATAATGGAAATCTAAAGGCAATAACTAAAATTTATCGGAAATTAACAAAAAAATTGAACAGAAGTGACTAAAACCAATAATTTCTGTAATTTATATTCGTAATGCTAAAGAAAACTTAATTTTTCATATTAAGAATTAAAATGCGACGGAGGAGCATTGGATTGACGAATAAAAAAAGAATGCAAGATTTATGTCATAATTTGCAAAATCGCCAGATTCCAACCCTCTATAATTCTTTTTTTTTTGGATATTTGAAAAGCTTAGTTTATTGCAAATGACATGGAGGAATTGAAGCAACGAATAGAGATCAAAGGTGCCATCGAATGTAAGACAAAATTTGATTCAACTGGAGCTAAAAGCTACCGAAATTAACTACATTCTACCGATTTTGTTTCTGTTCAAATAAAAAGTTGGTACAATAGGGCACGTTAACTTCGTCACCCTGTATGTTATTGTGTCTACTATTATTTGCAATTTATTAAAAAGTTGCATGGAATTTTTTGAGAAATTTTCCAATTAATAACAATTCAATAAAATACGGACTAAATTATATTCATTAGCAATCATCGTGCCGAATTCATCAATAATAGAGCGAATAAAATATATAATTCATTAAAGTAAAAATTTATGAAAACGCAAAAAATTAAAAACCTTCATTCGTAACAGTAGGTAACGCCAAATGTCGGCGACTTTATATTTAAAAGCAACTAGACAATGTAAATTTCTCTCTCTCTTTCGATTAGTATAGGATTTTAGGACTATTAGAAATTCATGGGAAACCTAAGACGAGGATTTAAACCGATTGGAACAAGTAGTAATTTCTGTTTCAAAAACTTTGAAATTATTTTTAATTCCATGTAACTCCGCTTTTTTATAGACACGCTCTATTCGAAGATTATTCGTTGATGAAAACAACATGATCAGATTATTAGAAATAATTATTGGGGGTCAAAGCAAATAGCAATTGTTTCCCTTTTTGGTATTTATTTCATATACAGCGTGCGACCAACATTCGTTCAATCATTTTCACTCTTATACTTTAACAGTGCGAAACTGATAAGTAAAGAAAGGACTCCGCATTGCTAACGAATAAAGTTCTTCTTTAGCTCAAATAATGGCTTTCGTAGAAATTACTATAAATATATAAAATTGATGCTTTTGGCCACCAAATACTTTCAAAAATTGACAGAATTTTTGTCATACACAGTAATGTTAATTGCAAAAAAAATTGAAATGTAAAGGTGTATGAAAATAATTTATTTCTATTTATCTGAGTTGATTTGATAAAACCTACTAAAGAAAAAGGTACTAAAGATACGATAAAACAATTTTTTTCTAGTTCTGCTCATTAATACTTTATGTTCATAATGAATAAAATTTAATTTTTCATGTTAAGAATTTAATTTCGTTAGAGCATGCATTTCAAAAAAAAAAAAAAAAAGAATACGAGATTAAGTTCGTTCGAAAACAAGAGTCTATCATATTAGCTAGAAGAAATAAAAAATGAAGGCGATACGTGCCTTTATTATAGCCGACTAAAATAAAATCTTGTCATAAACACTCGCTTGCTGTATGGAAAATGATAATTACAAAACAAAGCCATAAAATAATAGAAACATTTTGTTTTGTTGATTCTTTTGCGTACAATAAACCAGTGAAAAAGGGAAATATATAACAATAGCGAGGGCACAAGAGGACCATTTATTGTTCATGACCAATTTACACGTTTAGGAAGTTTCCACTTTTTTAAAATTATATCATCCCATAATTGTCATATTTAGTTTCCATTGTGAAATGCAACATGAAATTAATTTTATAACCAAAGTTAAGGGTACATTATCATTCGATGTACCTGAATGAACTTGAAAAATTTTATTGATTCGAAAATCGATTAATCAAATAAACAAATATCTGAAATTGAATTAACACTTAAATATCAAGATTATTCTATTATAAATCATAATATTTAGTTCGATGTAAGTGCGAATTATTTGCAATTTGTTCCTATGGATTATGTATGAACTTTAAACAAATTTTCAACGGCTGAGAGAAACCTAAAAAAGTATGACTTTACGAAAGTAACCAAAAGAATTGCAAGAAAAATGAATAAAAATTAATTTCATCTAGTTGAAATTTATTTTTTCAGGTTCATTCGACTATAACAAACGATAACGTACCATTGATTAACTTTATTTAAATTTGTGCTCAGGGATTTATTAATTGCACGATTTACACAGGCAATTAATGTTTTTTTTAATTGCATGGGATTTTTTGCAAATTTTCAATTAATAACAATTAAATAAAATACGGACTAAATTGTATTCATTAAAGTAAAAATTTTTGAAATTGCAAAAATTTTAAAAGTTACATGCGTAACATTAGGTAATTCCAAATGTTTATAAATGACTTTATATTTAAAAGCAACTAGACATTGTGGATCTCTCTTTCTCTCTCAATTAGTATAGAACTAGTTGAAGTGGCAAAAATTCGCATGAATCTTTGTTTTGTGATCAACCTCGTTTTACAATTATAAGCATTTTTTTGCCGAATCTTGAGAAAAGATGCAATGCGGAAGCGCGGCATAATAGTCCCCATCGGTTTTCAATAATGTTTAATCATTAAAGTTATTGTTCAATACTTGATATTTGTATTGGTAATTTGGAAGAGAAATTCGCATTAATGTTCCCTTCATCTTTCATGTAGCCCTTTTGCAATCTCACATCGCCTCTGTAACCAACATTTATTACAATAAAAAATCATATTTTGCCACGTTTTATTCTCAAGTTTTTAAAAAGTCGATTTGTGCCTGAAATGTTTGCATTATATTTATTAGTTTCCCAAAGTTGGCGTGGCAAAAATTCGCATTTTTGGGTGAATCTATGTTTTGTGCTCAAGCATGTTTTGAAATTAAACGCATTTTTGGGGTGAATTTTCAGAAATTTGGAAGAGCAGCGTAATTGTCTTAATCGATCTTCACTAAGTCTTCTTCATTCAAGTTATTGCTCAAATTACTGCAGTTGGATATGTTCTAATAGAAATTCGCATTTTGATTCCCTTTTTTAACACTTCATGTACCCCTTCTGGATTCTCACGTAGCCTATTTAACAATAACCAACATGTGTATTTTAAATGCAATGTCTGTATTTCAAATAGTTAGTTAGGAAAAAATTCGCATTTTTGCATGAATCTGTTTTGTGTGCAACTTCGTTTTAAAATTATACGCACTTTTTGGTGAATATTGAGGAATTTGGAAGCGCGGCATAATTATTTTCATCGATATTCACTAAATCTTCTTCATTCAAGTTATTGCTCAATGCTCGATTTTTGCATTGGATATGTTCTAATAGAAATTCGCATTTTGATTCCCTTTTTTAACACTTCATGTTGCGCTTTTGGAACCTCATGTAGCCATCAACATTTTCTACGATTAACAAAAAATATTTTGCCACGTTTCTTTCTCAAATTAGAAAAAATCGATTTGTGCCTCAATCGTTTGCATTATTTTCGTTAGTTTCGCAATTGTACATATGTATAGAAACCCATTTTTGGAAAACCGATTATTGCATGTACTTTTAACTAAGAACAAAAAGAGAGAAGAGATTAGGCGTGAATTGGTCCCATTTCATTGTCCTTGAAACGTTTAACCCAAAGAATAAACGAAAAGACCGTAGAACATGGTAAAAACCATTTGGTCACCGTTTTATAAAATACTTTGTTCAAAGGCTTATCTTTTTTTATATTCTGAATGATGTGTCCGTAAATTCATTCGCTTTACGAACAAACAAATATTTCCTGCTTTAATTATTAATAACTAAATATTTTCTGATCATTATTTTCTTTTTTACTGAGTTTTTTTTTGAAGAAGCTATCATATTTTGCAATTTCTCTTTATTCATCAACTTTTCGAACGAATTGTTTGCTAAATTATTCACAATTATACACATTTAATCGAGGTAAGAGATTTCTTTTTTGATGCAAGCGATTTTGCCGCTAGATGATGTGACAATCGACAATTTGGCAAATTTATTGATGATAGTGCTTTTGCTAATATAATTGTATATTGAAAAATGCAAAGGAAAATCTTGGAAATCGTCAAATAACATGAAATCTTTGATTTAAATGTCAAAAAAGTATTCTTAACATGTTAATTCATTCTCTTTTTCTTTTTACTAACCATTGCTTAACGTTTTGCAATTGCTCTTTAAACATATTTTCCAAATTTTCATTGAAAAATCCATCAATTTATTTCACGGAATGGGAGAATTAATTAGAGATCGTACATGCTTCGCCATCTGTCCTGTTATTTGGTTTTTAGTTTTGCTTTGTTCAAATCTCTGTTTAATATCGATCAGAAAGATTTAATAGTTTTAAAACTGAGTATTAGGTCGGTACATAATTATCCGCCGTTTTTGAAAGCTATTTTTAAGTAGTTCGCAACAAAAAAAAATATCATAAAGACACCAACTTTTTAATAAAGGTTCAAATTATCATCCATTTGAATTACAGCCTCCTAATTGCTTGCTAGATGGCCAATTCCAAGTGTAGAAAAGAGCCAACAATTTGCAGCTTTGCATGCTCTCACGTCGGTTACTAAGTAAATAAAATTTTCGTACACTTTACCAGTTTTTCAGGTGATGATTTATATGGTGATATGTGGGAATATTTTATTTACTTGGTAACCGATGTAAGGGCATGTAAAGTTGCAAAGTTTTTGGGCTTTTCTACACGTGGAATTGACCATTTAGCAAGCAATTAGGAGGCTGTAATTCAAATGGATGATAATTTGAACCTTTATTAAAGTATTAATGGTGTTTACGATTAATTTTTGTGTTGCGAACTATCTAAAAAATAGCTTTCAAAAAAACGGCGGATAATTATACACCGACCTAATAATTACGTGCTTCATTGTAATGTTCGATGTCGAGTACTTAGTGCGACGCAGAATAATGCAACTATCCATCTCTCTCTCTTCTTCGGGACCACGCGGTTGGCTTGTAAGCAGAGGGATTTTTAAAAGGCTGTTAACGTTTCTTAATTTCAATGGACAGATCTTAAATTTAAATAAGATATTATTGCTAATCAATGGTATCTAATGGCGCACCCAAATTCAAAATATTAATTGCTTGACACAAAAATCCCACAAATATAATAATTCTGACCGAATTATATTGAATAAAAAACCACTATTTTCGTAAAGAATTAGCCAAATATTCCGAAATGTTCCTCTAAATCTATCGTAAATTGTTCATTATTCAGTATCACTATTTCCCCAGTATGATTAATTTCCTAAAAAAATCGCTAAGAGGAATAATTACCCACATCTTTTGCTTCAAAGCAAATTTTTCACCTACATACAGGGTATGAATGAATTATTGGCATCGATATTTCTCTAATTCCTTTCCTTTGCATGCACATTTCCCCAATTTTCATTGATAACTACATCCATTTCTGCGGATTATCCTCCTCACTTTTCCCCCAATATCTCGATAAATATAATCGTCAACGGAGTTTGAATGGTACCATCGTAAAGCGCGGAAAATTTCCTACCAGAAACATCCATTATCTCAAGTTTTACTTTTTCATAAATTTTCTAAGGGGTATCCCTTCGGATGGCCGATTTTCCTCGGAAGTCTTCACCGCACGCACGGCATCGCTCCGTTTGCTGTCCCACTCTTTGGGATTCTTCGCTCGATTCGAGACTCTTGAGCGATACCACGCATCGATATTCCCTCACATGTATCTTAAGTTAAGTTGAGGCGAAGAAGAACGGCCGAATAATGGTCCGATGACGACTTCGAGTAAGTCGCTCCCGCGCACACGACTCGCGTCCTTTTTCGATTCCCTTTTGTGCGAGGATTCGTGAACGCGAGACTCGAGGAGCCCTCGGAAAAATAGAAAGAGACACCGGAAAATTTCTCGTGCACCAGACACGACGCGCCAAGTGTGTTTTATTAATATTAATAATGTAATTTGTAAATGTTTAAAACGAAACGTGATGTAAAATAATTTTGTATGTAACCGAACATACCCGAGGAACTTTATATGAATATAATAAAAGTGAAAGTTATCAAGCACAAATAAGTTTTAAGCTGAATATAATAGTATCATTAGCCTATAAATCGAATAATTTGATCCTTTATTTCTTACGCGATTTATATTGATTGTCATTCCTTCCATAAGCAATAAATCCATTTCGAAATCAATTTTGTTCGAACTAATGAGAATATAATGGAGAGATAATGATAATTTTACGATTAATAGAATTATTTTAAAACGGGAGAGAAAAGAACATTGCCACAAGATGGGATTGGCTTCCGGATTGGAAGATTCCTGTATTAATTTTATTTTCATCGTTTTCTTTGTTTCATAATCCCCAACGTTTTTATAAGACGACGAACGAATTGAGGCTGTTTAGATTCAATGCAATTGTTTCCAGCAAATTACTGCAGTTTTTTAAATTTTGTTTTATAGAAAAGTTAAAGGGAACTTGCAGACAATATTTAGTTTGCTTAAATTATTATAAGTTTCGCTTTCGTGCTTTTTTGACACTAAGTGTGTTCTAGTTGCATGGGATTTTTTGAGAAATTTTCCAATTAACAACAATTCAATAAAATACGGACTAAATTATATTCATTAGCAATCATCGTGCCGAATTCATCAATAATAGAGCGACTAAAATATATGATTCATTTAAAGTGAACATTTATGAAAACGCAAAAAATTAAAAACCTTCATTCGTAACAGTAGGTAACGCCAAATGTCGGCGACTTTATATTTAAAAGCAACTAGACAATGTAAATTTCTCTCTCTTTCGATTAGTATAGGATTTTAGGACTATTAGAAATTCATGGGAAACCTAAGACGAGGATTTAAACCGATTGGAACAAGTAGTAATTTCTGTTTCAAAAACTTTGAAATTATTTTTAATTCCATGTAACTCGCTTTTTTAGAGACATACTCTATACGAAGATTTGTTGGTGAGAACAACATGATAAGATTATTGGAAATAAGTCTTGGCAGTCAAAGCAAATAGCAATTGTTTTCCTTTTTGGTTTATACGGGGTGCGACAAAAATTCGTTCAGTCAGTTTCTCTTTTTACTTTAACAGTGCAAAACTGATAAGAAAACAATGGACTCTGCATTGCTAACAAATAAAATTTATTGTAGCTCAATAAAGTGCTAAACTAGAATTTGCAATAAATGTTTAAAATTGACATAACTTTTGCCACACCCTGTATTGTTCATTGCAAAGACAATAAATGATGATGTAAAGGCGTAAGAAGTAAATAATTTCCATTCCACAAAATTGTCGATGCGTTGACAAAAGTATATACGAGGAGGTAGAAAGAATCGCTGGCCTAACTTTAGCATAGTTTTAACCATTTAGCTAGTCGCTATAAGCTGCCGCCGCAAAAAATTAATAAAACGATTAAACGTTCGCAATGTAAACAGAAACAATTATAACACGTGGGTTTATCGTTTGTGCTTGCAAAGTTAAAAGCCATCGAATTATTTATTCGCTGATTATTAATGTGGACCTCCTTGATTATTTTGTTTTATTTTTCTTAAACCTCCGCTTATTAATTAAATTCTATAACATTTACTAATGATGATAAGCAATCTAAGAATTAGCACGAGAATCGAGTGGAATGATTGCAAAAATTCGAATTGATCTACCGCATCGCTTTGTAATACGATATCCTGAGTATATGAGAATGTATGAGAAAATTATTCATGTTTAACACGAGTATTATCGGCTACAAAGAAAATAAATTAGCAGTTTTTAAGCGTAAACATTGAAATATCAAAGCTTCATTTTGTGCTCATTTGCTTTAATCTACAATATTTGTAAAATTCCTTTCATAAAATGGCAAGAAGATGTAAAGGAAGATGTGTAAAATCATCAATTTTTTTCTTGTTTATCAAATGACAGAATCGAGATGTAAGAAGTTTAGAGCAAAATGCAAAACGTCCGGGTCAAAATAATTTATTAACTAGTAAATAGTAAATCATTGATAGAAAGAAAGAGATGAAAAAAGTGTTGGTCCCTGTTGCTAAGAACAAAAAGAGAGAAGAGATTAGACTTGAATTGGTTCCATTTCATTGTCATTGAAACGTTTAACCGAGAGATAAATGGAAAGAGGGTAGAACATTGTAAAAACCATATGATCACCGTTTTATAAAAGACTTTGTTCAAAGGCTTATCTTTTTTTAAATTTTGAATGTGCCCGTACATTCATTCGGTTTACGAACAAATAAAGATTTCCTACTTTAATTATCAATGACTAAATATTTTCTTATAATTATTTTCTATTTTATTGACAAGAGGAGTGCACAACATGGTACCAACAGATTCCATTCGAAGTTTAGTATGTTATAGGGTAGATGCCCCTAATTAATATTGCAAAATACTATAACGCAATTTGTATTCGTTTTTGTAAATTCGTAATAACGCACGCATTGCCGATTTTGTTTCTACGCACTGGCATTTATTTTAGCATTTTAATTTCTATAGGAAACGATTAGATTACTTCGGAGATGAAATAATATCTTAGCGATTTCATACAAGAAGAGAATGTGCAACGGATTCTTAATAAATAAACAAAATGCGGAGATTCTATTCAAAGACGCGCTAATAAACCGTGTAACTTTACAATACGCCTATAGCCATCTAGCGGAAAGCGCCATTAACTACGGCTCGGAAGTAAACTTGGAAAATGAACAAACGTCGTCCAATGTGTAACTGGTTAATTAAGAATGTGGTAAATGTTTTTGCAAGTTAAATTCCTTTCGTCAATTGTTATTTGTTGTAAAATTTTTTTTTGGCAAAGTAAACAATATTCCCCCTCCTCTTAAGGAAGGGGTGGTAAATCGTGGCGTTTCAGTGGTCCTGAATATCTGAAGCAAGATTTAAAAATGGTTTAAAGTTTCCACTGACAGAGGCGCATAATAATAAATTGGTCGTTAATTTAGCGAAATAAATGAAGTTTTCATTGGTGATGTTGGCATTATTTCACACGAAAAAGACGCACTTTTTTCAACATTAGATTCGAAAACGTTTAATTTGTTTTCACATTTGTTATGATCATTATTTTGCCCCTTTTTATTTAATCGATTAAATCTTGATTTACGAATGTATCGTTTCATTGACTGCATATAAATAGGTGAAGATTGAGAAAGAAAAGAAAATGTTAAAAACATTCTTATTACGTCGATTTAAATGGCCGATTTGATAATAATAATTTTTTTTGCGGCCCTCTTCACTAATTTATGACAATTTGTTTATTAGATATTCCTCATTGGATTTCTTTATCTAAAATCCAAGAAAGAATAAAAAAAGACAATTTATTATGGAGGGCGTTAAAAAAAGTGGCACAAACTTTAAGGGGCGGTAATATGGCCCACGATAAGCAAAAAAGTCTTGATGAACATGGGGCCGGAAATGGACGGTTTCGAAGAAATGGAGGATTGAACTTATTTGTAGCATATCTTCGTTAGATCGGTGCATAATTATCAGCCGTTTTTGAAAGATACTTTTTAAGTAGTTCGCAACAAAAAAAAATTTCGTAAAGATAATCAAGTTTTTAATAAAGGTTCAAACTATCATCCATTTCAATTGCAGCCTCCTATTTGCTTGCTAAATGGTCCATTCCACGTGTAGAAAAGAGCTAAAAATTTGCATCTATGAATGCCTTTACATCGGTTACCAAGTAAATAAAATATTTTGATTACATGCACATTCTCGCCAAAGCACTTCGATGCGGCGCTCTAATTAATTGGCAGGAACGTTTGACGGTGGTAGTGAATTTCTCAAAGCTCGAGATGCGCGAAATAATAATGATTGGGGGCGTCTTTTTCTCTCTTAATTTGACATCTTCTGCCACCGTAGAAGATTCGACTTCTTACTCAATGGATTCGTGAGTGAGGATGGCGAAACTGTATTCAGTGATCAAATTTATTGTTTGGGGGTAGTTTGTTACCATGGTATTTGACCATCGAAATCCTCCTCCCTTTGGGACGTGCTCTCTTCGATCTAGGGTGGGCGGGGGATGACTGTAGCTTGATGCCGACGGGCGTTGACTGGCCCGCGGTAGATGTTGAGGGCGTGGCCCGTGATGTTGAAGAGGTCGTTAGTTGATTGGTGTCCATTTCGCGATGGTGCACTCAATGGCGCCGCGGAGATAATTTCGTGGGAGGGAGCGTACTAATTGATTGTTCACTCCAGTTAAACTGGGGATGTTAAACGAATTTTTGGCGTACAGAAATGGCGTTGAAATACGGCTTAAAAATACGGAGGAAAAGGCGCTTGCACGATCGGAAGTGAATTGTATTGGCGAATTGAATTCACTATTTGACCGTTGCGTGTTTTTCGTTATTTATAGAATCGCCCAGTATAAATATCACGTACGTGTATGTACCAAACAATTTTATTATTATTATTATTACTTTTACTGGGACCGTTTGTACATTGTAAGAAACCTCATTTTCGCCTTTCAATGTGCGAGAAATTATCGCCGGTTTCTGATGGGTCGCTGCCGATTCATTTGTGGGCGCATCCCTCCCTTTTTGTGTATGCTTTATTATTTTTCCTCGAAGGACTACGTGGTAATTCACGAAAATGGTAATTATCATTTTACTCGATTTGATTATGCTTTGCGGCATCTTTCGTGCAAGAGATTTTGTAAGACTTGAATTTGGCTTCTGCCTTTTGTCCTTTGCTTTTGATTCTGTGAATCGTTTGCGATAAATTAGCAGCCAATGCTTCAAATTTTAAATTTATATACTACATTACGTTGAAATATGTTTCTTGGAAACGGTCATATGCATCGTCGTCAATATTTTCTGAATTTTTATCAATTTGTAATTGAATCGAATAGAATTCGTCGCGAAGAGCTCTTAAGTTGTCTCTTAATTCTTTCAAAAAGTTTGTATTTTCTTTGTTTCTATTGAATAAGTGAACACACTGTGTTAACCGACCGTTTATGGTTTCTAATTAACAATTCGGGAGTAGCTATTTTTTGTTTTCAACGAAAAAAACATTCATTACAATTTAAATTGTACAATTTCTCTTGTTGATATGTAAATGTTATTTTGATGGACGTTTTATATTTGCTCTTAACAACAAACATTATTTATGCTTCTTCTGCGACAATGCTAATAATAAGCGACGACGGTAAAACAAAATAATATTTTTATTACGTTTTACCTTTCTTTGCACGGTGCACCTTAATTATACCCTTTGCACCATTTATCGATTCGACTATGCATCCACCTTTTGTTTCGACACGTCTAACATTTTTCTCTTCCTCGCAAAGTTGTCAAATATTATCTGCTCCATCTTGACCAAAAGTTTTGATGCAGCTGTTCTATATGTTGCCATCGAGACAAGCAACCAATTTTTTGTTGCGAAAGGTCCGCTTCTACGTTCGACAATAATGAATCGTAGACATATTTTTCCCCGTAAAGGGATTGGTTAATTTCAATATAGATCGAAGTTTCATAACTTTTAAAAAATTGTCGCCCATGCTCACCTGGTGAAAGTTCTCTTGTGTTATATTTTGGGCATTGCTGAAGGTGGCATCCATCCTGAACTAATAAAACGACGACTCTTAAAACAATAACTAAATTATATTGCACAATGCAACAAACATGTATCTACAAATTACCATTGATTACTGCTACATATCACTTGTTCTGGTTATCGGCCCTAATCTCAGTCTGTGTATTAAGGGGGGAAGTTCGGAGAATGGCGGTTTCGTCGCCATGTAAAGTTGCATAGCCACCACAATCCAAGGAATTAATATTTTGATGTTTTTTAACTTCTTTATCAACGGCCCCAAGTATTGGCTATTCGAGACCATGATTGTGATGTGCCAATTTATGTTGAAGCTTAACATTTGTGTAAGAGAAAGTTAATTGGCGTCCAACAATTTCCATGTTTAGTATTACATAATTTGGCAACTATTTGATCCTCCAAAAGAGCTGCAGACATAAAATCTGAGCACTGAAGTTTAACATTCCGTACATATACCTTCACTATAGGTGACTTGTGTCTTGAGACTCCGCTGTTTCTGACGATATCCGTAAGGATGCGAACTGAGATCACATTATTTACACTCGGTTTTCTCGACCGCTCCGTGTCTTATTCTCTTGCTGGTTGGTTTTGCAGCGATGTATTCGTGAGAGGGAAATTTTGAATCTTATTGTATCGCCTTATTTAATTTTTTATAAAATTTGGGAATACCCCAAGCAATCGCTTTTTGCGGAATCCAATTTGCGAATTCCAGTTTCACTTTAATAATATATTGCAGTTATTTCGCATTTAACTGATAGCAATTGCGAGGGACAACAAGAATAATACATTTTTGCAACGATTTGATAATCTTTTTGCGAACAAGATAACAACGGTTCTTCGTACTCAACAATCGTATTCCTAAATGCCAGTTACTAAATATAATAGTCGATAGATTGTGTTTATTTTCAAAATAAATGCTAGCCCGATTGTGAATTACTTTTAAAATGCAGATGTAACTAATAATTAGCGAAATAAATTAAATTCCTACCTTTTATTCAGGAAGCTGCTCGTAACGAGTGGACCTACTTTTTCTAGCGAAGAAGCGGCAGCGAAGGTTGAAGCACTAGAATCACGAGAACTGTATCACAAGATTGTTTTCAGTGATCAAATTTATTTTATTTTTTTACTCGAAGAGCCAATATCTCGCTGATGGGCGCAACATGTCGGAAGCTGCAGAATCAATCGCACACACAAGCGAACAAACCGAACGAACGACCCGAATTGAATCCAAAACTAAACCACAAAAAAAAAGAAGGTTGACTGGGAATAATTTGTATTTTCCTCTCTTCTGATAATTTCAATGAGACCCAAAAATATGTAATGTAATAAATTATTACGTGAAGTGTGCCCTTAATGAAAGCGATCTCTTTCTAATAACATTTCAATTCGTTATCATTCCCTTGTAAATTGAGTCCTTTCGAACTTTGTGGGTAAGGAAGGAGCAAGCATCGACAAGCGGGAAGGTTTTAGGTCGTCTGTGCAGTTTTTGCCCTCAAAGGGGGCCCTGCATGGAAAATCATTATTTGAACACTAGCGTTTCATTTGTAGATTTTATGCAATTTTCAAACGTTACGTGAGTGCAAATTCATTATGATCACGATTATTATTAGTAAAATATCCATGAATTCGTAGATTAACGCGAAATTATACACCCATCTATCGCATAATAATCTAGCCATTATCGTCATTTGCTTGGCTAAAATGCAGATATTTCGCAAGTATTACGCAAATTACTAAATACACACGTATAATATTCATTTCTTCTGCGCAAACCGTTTGATATAAGATTGAATAATACTGCCCCCATTTAAATTAATAAAATAACGTACAATCGATTCATTCCAAAAACTATCCGAAATTCATTAACTTTCTTATTCAAACATGCATCATCCACCGAGCGATCACGAAACGGTCGAGAACAATTTGTACTTTGCACCGAAGCGTTCTTAGGGTGTTTCACGCCGTTAATTTGGCAGTTTTACGTCGAATAACAGTGCACTTAGTTTCCCTCAATTGCAATTTCAGGATCCAATGCAAACCTGAAAATGTTTAACAGTTTCAATATTGGTTTATAATTGGATAATTATAGTGAATGGAATTGTTGAATAAATGTTAAAATGGTTCTTTGCAATTTTGTGAAAAGATAAATGTGAATAAATTGCTCGCGTCTAATTTTAATCAAGATGATCAAATAATGTAACCAATCGGCGATTCCTATTTTATCGAATGGCAGTCCAACAGGTATGGGTTGTAGGAAACCAATTGTTTTCCCATTCGCTGCACCTTTCGCCCTTAACAATCGGGAAAACTCGTCACGTATTTTTCGATGCCTTTTCTAAGACCATCCCAATAAAATCGGGTCTTAATTTTGTGATACGTTTTTGCAATTCCTAAGTGGCTCTGCCTTATTTGCGAACAGAATTTCTTTTACTCAATGTTTTGGGATTGCAAGTAAATTATCGCTTATTATAATAAAGGATGTGTTATTGCATCTTTTTATTATTGCGTTCCACGCAATTGCGTAATTTGCTTCGGCTGAGCGAATGTTTTCGATGACACTGAGTGTTTCGTCTGCTAAATCGGATTTCAGATATTGAAAAAAGGAAGCCTACACAAACATCGAATTCCCCGTTCGTATTGTTTTTTTCCTGCTCGATCATTATTACACTTATTTTTTTATCACGTCTTATATTATAATTATCACTTAAGTGTTTTTTATCGTTATTATCACCAAGTGCTGTGACATTTATTATGATCACTACTCACCACTTATTTTATTCTTTTATCACCCGATACACATTGATCTAGGTCGGGAGTCCGCGGGTCGTTGCATGAAAGGGCAACAATTTTAAAAACCTCAAGACGAAGGATATTATTTGGTCGTTAATCTCATATTTTCCAATCGATGAGAGTAACTCATTCACATGAATTTTAGAGGCCGAGAAAAATGAACAAACAACGAAATTCTCTTTCGTATTGTTTCTTCAAAGAATCTTTCAATATACTTTACGAAACTAATTCCGAACAATCAAATTTCAACGAAACGCGCATGATGTGGCGCATTGATTTTAAATTCGAAATAATTATTAATTGCTCATTTATGAAATTATTCCCTTAAATTAACTTGCTACAATAAATATAAGTATAATTTTATAATTAAATCTACAAAATTGGATTATAAAATTTATAATTCAATCGAAATGGACAAGAAAGTAAAATAAAATTTAGAATTGTCCTAAAAAAATCATCTATTTAATCTCAAATTCTATATTCAAAGCAAATCTCAAAGAATATTTGTAATAACGTATATTTAAAATAATTTTGAGAAAATAATAGTACATTCATATTACACGCTAAACAAATTAAAAACTGAGACTATTTTTAAAATCTATTTATTTATTATGATGATGGATGGAGAATAAATAAGGATTTTTTTTTGTAATTAAAACGTATTTCTCAGTTGTTAATTAATGCGTTTCTTAAGCTATTTGACGTGTTAGAGGAGGAACGCAAAAGAAAAACGTCACTTTCACCAACTAAAAATAATGGTAAAACAGGAAATGCAAATGGGTAAACATTTAATTTAATCCTTATATTATATTTGCATAACGACTCATTAGTACCACCTCCACGATATGATCGTCGTCGATCGAGTAGAGGAATTAATTACAAATTAGCGCTGAATAAAGAAGAGTTTTCATAAATTTAATTACATATCGTTAGGTAAAATTTATGGATATTTTTGAGAAGAAACCGAACCAAAATAAAGGAAGACGTTAAATAATTAATATTACTACTTTAACGATTACTACTTTTGCCATTAACATATTAATTACCGGCCGTAGCTTGTTTGGAAATTCTAATCGGTCGTTATTAATAAACCTCCTTTTGGGGAAAAAGTAACAAACAATTCTCACAAAATTTATTAGAAAAGATGTTTACATTCTTTCGCAACAAAAATTAATTTCATTAATCGTGTGGTTAACGATTTTCTTCTTCTCCTTCTAAATAAGGCAAAACGATGTTATTGTTGAAATTCTTACCCTTATTTAAAATCAAATGCAATTAGCATTGTAATGCTAATTAGCTGTTAAATTGATCGAAAAAGAGAAATAATAAGGTGTTCAAAGGGCTTCGATAAAGAATTCTAATGAAAAATACTTGAAAAACTCGTATGCCAATTGAACGTGCTGGAGTAAATAAAGTAGCAATTAAATGTTCTCAATCAACGTCAAACGGAAACAGTTGACAAGTATATTTTATTATTTCCTTCTCTTTGATAATACAAATAAATGGTCTAAAACCAGCGTTAACAGTCTTATTAATACCGAAGTAAACTTTATTGTTTGACTCTTGAAAATTATTTCTTCTTATATCACAACGTGGTAAATATTCTCAGACAAAAATATAACCACTATTTTGATATTACATCAGCATAATACTCTTCTAGACATCATTCATTCATATTCATGAAGTTCTAAAAGAGATATGAAGAGTAAAGAGGAGTCTACTTCTTCTTATTTTGCCCTTTCTTCTTATCAAAACATTTTCCTCAATTACTTATTTATTTCTGCTCCCTTCTGTGCTACTACGACAGATAAAATTTACTTAAATGCAAATAAGGATATTAAAGTAAATACCTACAGATATTCGTGTCATGGAAATTACCGTATGTACACGAAATATATTACATTTTCAAATCTCCCAAATTTACCTGTTTGGACCCGAAAAATTCCTCCAACCTCCAACAAAGTGCGCTATTCCATTATTGAATGGAACGTTGTGCACGGCACTAGATTTTAACGTAAACTGCACAAAAGTCTAATAATTTCTATTAATTTCACTAGATTTTATGGCAAATCTCATTAAACACACATAATTTCACTTAAATTGCAACTTTAATTTGATTCAAGAAATGTAAATATTAAGAGAAAGTGTGAATAGGATAATCTATACAGAGTGGGGGGGGGGGCGTGGAAAAGAAGTTGTATAATTTTTATTCTTTGAAAAAGCAAAAAGAAATTCTTGATGGGAATCTGCTCAACGTCGATTTCTGCGTAAATCGCTTTGATTGGAATACGTGTTAAATGTCATTTAATAGCAAAAGAATTGTGTTTTAATCGAAAATCCTTTTTGCAATTATCGGCCGACAAGTTTGTATTTGATCCCAAAACTTCTTTGTTATTATTAATTAAATAAATTCATCTTCCTTCAGTATCACATTACAAAAATCTCCGATTGATTACAATTGTACGCGAAATTAAATTTTGTCTTTATGCCTCTTCCGACAAAATTCGCATCGCAAAGAATAGGTACGGGGTGTGTTTATTTATATTTACTTATATATGTTACCTTTTGGGGAATATCCTGTAAAAACTTCTTTCAATCTCACTTGTATTTTTTTTCCATAAGGAATAAACCAATAAGTTTTTGTTTGTATTTCGTTTCTAAACGTTGAATTTAAAGGTTATTTTCAAAAAAATAAAATAAAATGAAAATGTGCGTGACATTCGAATAAAGAATAATGATTTATGAAAAGTGATGATTGCTGATTTTTCTCTTCTCATTTTTATATGTTACTGCTTGAGATGGTGGTGGAAGTGGCCCTTTTCCTTATGATTATTTCAACACTCAAATTTAACGAGAGTGAACAATCTTGGGCCTCTTTCACTTCCAACTTACAATACAAATGTTCAGTTTTTTTTATTAATGTTGAGGACAGTACTAACTGTTTACATTGTTTATTATTTTTGTAGCTATCGTTTGTATTGCCTCTGGTTGGTGTTGTATTCTTTAGACAACAATCCGATGATTTGTTCAAAATAAGGTGCTTTATAAATCTTAGAACAACACGCATTTAGTTTAACTAACTGAAATATATACAATGCATAAAAATTAATTATAATCAACAAATACACAACAAGCAATAGACAAAGATTATTGTACAGTGCAATGTCTGTTCTCATTTCTTTGGTAAGAAGGCACTTTGTGTTCGGTATGAATATGTGGGTCTATATTCGTGGAACGAACAGAGGTAATAATAATAACGTTATTATTTAATAATAAACACATGCATCCTTTAACTTCTGAGAGAAGCATAAATCATTTAATTCACGAGTTCGTATTAAGGGAATAATAAGAGGAAATGCTAGTAATTGTGAAGATTCCTTATTATGAACAATACTATGATGCACTTAAAATTCTTTACGAGTATATTAACATAACATTATCAGTTGGTCTCTCTCCTCTTTGATTTTCATTTCATTCTTCATTTCTTCTTGTATTTCGTTGCATTCTTTCCATAAATAGGCGGCGTCAATAAATGGAAACTGATTGAAAAAGGTTTTGTTTATTTAATAATACGTATCAATAAATGTCTTATAAAAGCACGTGAAGGAAGTTAAGAAGTATGTATTGCGTTATATATTTTCCCTTATGTGTCCCTGTGCTAGTTACTTCCATTTTAATATAAACTAAAAAATTAATCTAACTCTTGGATATTATCCTGTCCAAACTTATAACTGCAATTAGTGCGACATCAAACGCTATTGAACAATTTGCTGAAGACGATTATTACCAAGTTTCGAGTTTATTATCAAAACTTCCACATTAGAACTCTTCAAAGAATATGAGAAAATAAGTGATGGGAATTTTAAATTTCAAATTTGCAATATTGCAATAACAATTTGTTGAAGTAAATATTACAAAATTCGATGAGCAACATCAATAGATTCGAATAAAATTACGAATCCCTTGGGTTACATTAAAACAAAGTGTACATTTTGTTATTGTCAGCTACCTACTTTCATGTTTGAATTTTTTTTTGTAACATAATACGCACGAATGTAAATTAATTTCAACTTTAAAAGTACAAAAGTGTGCATGGACAATTTTTAAAATTTATAACGAATGTTTTAAGTTTCACACAAAATGGATAGTAACATTTGCTTAAAATGATTTATTCTACAATTTTCTATTGCCCTATTCGTATGCCCGATATTTTATTCATCCACCATAAGTGTTGAAGTTAAAAAAAAAAATAAATAAAATAAAAGCTGAAAAAATTCGAATTTCATCCAGTGCGACATTCACAGAGAAAATATTGATGGTTTCGTTTCCACTTCACCTTACAAATGTTGGATGGATAATGGGAAAGTGAAAAGTTCCCATTTTCTTATGCTTCCTTCACAGAGAAGGATAATTTTTTTTCTTTGGAACGGTGTTCTATTATCTACGATCGTGTCTTATTTATTTTACAAAAATATTTCTATTATAGTTGTTTAATGTGCTGCTGTTGTGCACATTTTCCTGTCTAATTACAGTAAACAGGCGGTTTTTGTTACTTAATTAACGACACTTTCATTCTAAACTAACTTTATTTTAATCAACTATTTCGACCGTTCTGTTTG
Source organism: Hololepta plana (assembly GCA_963695495.1). Taxonomy (NCBI): domain Eukaryota; kingdom Metazoa; phylum Arthropoda; class Insecta; order Coleoptera; family Histeridae; genus Hololepta; species Hololepta plana. The sequence goes on along the minus strand of OY968833.1, from coordinate 425,759 downwards.
AGATCCAAAAGTAATCGGTCTCTTCACTTCTTCGCTTTCTTCCTTTCTTTATGCAGATAAGGGATCACATTGTTGGTTATACATCTAACAATAGCCTTCAATATATAAAACATATAAGAACAATCTTTGACCGCATTAACAATCATGTATAATATCATTGTTTATTTACGGTCACGCAAGTTACAAAACTGCGTGACACAAACGAAAGCAGAACGAAAAATAATACGACATTTAGAGAAGAGAGCGGACCGGATCCGCAATGATTATTAACATTACGATTTGACACCTTTAAGCATCGCCTATAAAGGAGCGTTTACTTAATCGACCTCGACAATACGTGTTTTCCTCTAGGTCTAATTTCTTCGCAAAATAATTTTAATTATAATAATTCAGTTATTAAAACAAAATTTCAAATTTATTTTGTTTAAATCGGTTCGAAAGGGACGTAATTTGAATGGTTACGTTGCGCCTTTAGGGCATTCCAAGTGGTATATTTACATGTGTAGGTTTATAAGTATTAAAAGCAAATTAACTGATGTTCGAAATCATCATATCGAGAATTCATCAAAATCACCAAACAATATTTCAATTGTTTTTTTTTAAATTAAAATTTATTCAACGGACGACAATACGAAGGAATTTGATTAAAAACAAAAATGAAAACGTTCTCATTGGATTTAATGGGCGTTCCGTCATAGAATTTTAAGTGGTTGCACCTCATTTGATTTTATAAAGTTAACGCGCGGAATCTAATTCGGTTTAATTTTAGTTGTTAATATAATACGACTTTCGCGTCGAATAACACTCACACGCTCGATTGAAGCGCTTAATCGCAATCATTTAACGCCCTTTTCAAGGAAATGTTGACGCATTTTTACACGTTTTAACCACCCGGAAAAAATTTAATTAAGTTTGCCACTGTTTGACAAAAAAAAAAACAGTTGGATCGATATTATCAACTTTTTGCTCAGACATTTTCCATTTTGGTAGTCGTCTAATGTTCAATTGAATTAAACAATTCGTTAGTTTTATGTTGACGATGAAATTATTTATAATAGTTCCAAGTGACAATGGTGGGAAAGGAACCTCTCGTCTAGCAAATTCCTCATCGTTGTTGTTATTTAATTTGTAATTTTATATTTCACTACTGAACTATCTCCGCATGTTGCAGAAAATATTCACTTAGGATTCATGTAAAACGTTTCATATTCTCACTCGGAATTTCATATTTTATGCACAGTATTGTTTAAATTTCGAAAAGACCGAATACAGCTGTTAATGCTTTTAAAGAATTGTGATAATAAAAAGAAACAATTTTTATTGAGTCTACATGATGATTTTTTTTTTTTTTGAGGAAATGTAAATTATTTTTTCTTTATAATTTGGTCACGGCGAAGAGATTCACACGTATGCGTGGCGAATGATCTAGTTGTAAGTAATTCAATTATTTGTTGTTATCAAGTCTTTGCCATGTGAATGCAAGATGACAATCTAATCTCACAACCGCATAACAACTTTAATTTGTACTGCAATAATGTAGTCACTTTCAGCGATTTTCTTCTATGCTATTGCAAGGTTATAGTTTTAATTAAATTAACACAATAAGTAATAAATACTAACCAATCCCGATGTTGGTAAATATAAAAGAAAATTACTTTTAATCGACATCCAACTAGCGTTGTTATAAATCTATGTATTAAAACTTTGAATAATATGATGTGTTATTGTCCTCAATATATCTTTCGAAATATAATGCGTAAAATTTCAATAAGTGATCCATTCTAAGGTGCCAAGTCGTTTCCTATTTTATATTATTTCGGTGATTTATCATCTCGTATTACGACAATAAATCTGTTATTGCTACTTATACGTCACGTCGATATCACTCCTTGTTATAATTCAACGTGCATCCTTCGTATCGTTTATAGAAATCAATTAATTAATTCTAAAGGACAACGTTTATTTGATTCCAATTAGAAATGGAAAATAACATAAACCATAACTAATAGGTCGTTGCATAATTATCCGTGGTTTTTGAAACCTTTTTTTAGGCAGTTCGCAACTCAAAAATGTATCATAAAAGCCATTAACTTATTAATAAAAGTCCAAATTATCATCCATTTGAAATTACAGCCTCCTATTTGCCTACTAGATGGCCAATTCCATGTGTTCAAAAGCGCAAAAACTTTGCAACTTTGCATGCCCTCGCATCGGTCACCAAATAAACAAAATATTCCCACATAGCACCATATAAATCATTCGCTGAAAAACTAGGAAAGTAAATTTTATTTTGTTAATAAGGGATGTAAGGACATGCATAACTGCAAATTTTTAGCTCTTTTGTATACGTGGAATTGGCCATATAACAAGCAAAAGCAAGGCTGCAACTGAAATGGATGATAATGTGAACCTTTATTAAAAAGTTGATGTTATTGCGATAATTTTTGTTGTTGCGAAGAACTTGAAAAATAACTTAAAAAAACGGTGGATAATTATGCACCGGCCTAATAATTTTATCGAGACGTAAAATATTTATAATGCCACGACCTTAAAGAGAATTGTATCTTGATTTTAATAAATTGAAAGATTTTCGAATTTATTTATAACATTAACTCAGATATTTGCTATTAAAGTAATCATTTCGCAACGAACATTTTTGCATTAATTAAAAAGAAACTAATATTTGAAAATATCATAGAAATGGTTTGCTGCCAATTCAATTTAATTGAACGCAAAATCATCTCTTTCGATTCTAGTTCGTGAAGAATTTCCCAAAATGGAACTTACTCTCGTCTAGTTTTCGTTGATTTGTTAAAATTTCTTTTGATTTTAGCTCATTTATTTCGTTTTGTATCACATTAAATATTTTTACTTTCATATATTCTAGTCAATGTTCTCTTCGCATTTTAAGTGCAACGCAATATGTTTAGTTTAAAAGAATCAAATCAGCCCATCTAACACTCGGTTGGTTGGTGTTCGGGGTATTAGTAATACTTTCCCCTCAAAATGCTAATTTTCTGTTTGTAAAATTCAACAGATAGTGACGCATCGAACACTAAATACAAATAAACGAATAAAACTTTATTTCCGTTGTTTAAAGATGAATTTTAAGTTATGCTCAAACTTTAAAATTGCTAAATAGTTGGATTTTAAGTTAGCGGTTTAATTTCGGTTTATACATTTAATATTAAAATTAATGTTTTCAGAAGAAACTCAACTTTATTTAGACATACCGTAATTATATATAATTTAGGTTTTCTTACATACTCTTACATACACTTTGTGACAAAATTTTATACGATTAAACTCGATACATTACATTTCTAAAATTAAGAAAAAATAAATCTACCTTCTTTCTTATAACCATTGAAGAAATTTTTCCTTTGACTGACATGTAATAAGTCGTATTTTGCACCGGCGGTTACCGAGAAAAAGGGCTTTGAAACAAACAATATTTGAGAAAACTTATGAGTAGTGAGCAAGTTCTACGTATGACGTACAGTTTGTGACAAAATGTCCTTCGATTAAAGTCGATTCATTGCAATTCTTACAATAAGATTATTTATGCTTTACTTTTTGTAACCACTTAGGAAGTGTTAATAAATAAATGCATAAACTTTATATCAAAATTTCGAACGCAATCAAACTAAGTACTCTCGATTTGTCGTAAATATTTATGTGATGATAAATCTCGATCCGGAGGAGGAAAGGCGCAACACCTGAACTAAAATAATTCTTTCGGCAGTTATTCTTCAGTTAGGTGCGGTTCGTTTTTGAAACATTCCCATATCGGACTTTTGATGCGATAGAATTGACGGGAAACTAGAAAAATAAATTATTCACTAGGCCATCCAAGATTCATCATTTAAGTTACGTCTCCAATCTCATCTCGTACGAAATTGATTATGGTTGAAATTATTTCTTTTCTTCAAACTAAATTAATCTATTATGGTAATTAATTAATGCATAAACATTTGGCGAGGAACATAATTGTTTGTGGGTGTTATGTTGTATTATCTTCCGGTTTATGTGATCATTGTCATTGTGCAATTTTAAAACGTCTGAAAAGTAACGCAAAATAATCCAGGCCAATTAAATGTTTGTTGACGTTCTACATTTTATTTGCTGTTAGAGTAAATGGCATCAATCGACATTTGCATATGCGCAAAGAACAACTGTTTGTGCTTAGAAAGTGGAGATTTTGCATTGAGGTGATATAATGCACGTCAACTTGCTTTAACTTGCGTTAATTAACTGTTTAATTATAACGCTTAAAATGAATGAGAAGGTTGAAGATTAATTTTATTTAAAGGGTTAAATGTGTGGAACTCTCTTAAGCGGCATATTTTCAAATTATCTTCGTTTGCCATTATTACTACGGATCTGCAATAATGGAAATCGTTCGAACAATGACTAACGACTTGTTTAACTTGTTACCTTTGGATTATTGTAGGTACATTGGCGACAAATTGAATTATACTCAGGTTTCCCCCGCTCTGGTAAACAAGTTTTCCTCGATGGTTGTTAGCATAAGATGTTGTCGCTTGATTCGCGATTCTCTCCTAATTCAATAGCATCGCTTTTGATATATTATTTGAAGGTTTTACTGGGCCCAGAAATTGTTAAACAAGCGTCAGCTAGATAGCCGACAGTTGCTATTCGCCCCTACGTGTAAAATTTAAGCATAAAGCAGAAAAATTTATGATTTTTATTAAATTCTCCTTAAAATCTTTCCGCGCAAACAATAGGAAATAAGTTTTCTAAAATATTATTATACACCTGGACAATTATATTTATCGAAAAGGTGGAAATAATTTGAATTATTTTAACAGGTACGCAAAGTTTGAATGATGCTCGGTGGGTCTTCGTCGGATTGACGATTGCGCGGGTTATTAGAGCGTGTGCGCTCGGAGATTTTCGTCGTGCATCCGACGATGATGCTGCCGCTTCGAAGGCCTCTTTGGCCGCACTAATTTAGTGTTTGGTCCAGTGCATGTAAGAAAGGGGGGCAAAAACATAGTGAACGCCAACCCTAGGGGATTATTGAACTAACCGTGGTTTATGTTTAAGCTAAAAGTTCTTGTACAAAATAAATGTAGATCTTTCTTCGTCTTTGCATTTAATTTCTCACTTGTGCAAGAATTCATGTCGAACTTCGTAGTTTCCCACTCTACCTTCTCATTTGTACGCTATCATTCTTCTCATTGTGGGTATTACTGGCCATATTAATTGCAAAATATATTAAATTCTGAATTGCGAGTGATTTTAAATATGTCGCAAAAGTTGAAGAATAAATAATTTTATCCATATACATATTAAGCAGTAATGACTGATAATTAATTAGCATATCCGTGTCATCAAATTTTATTGTTTATAATTATCGTTCGTTAATACCATGAAATTCGTACTGCGAACTAATGCATAAAAATCACCTGATAACTGATGAAAGCCCAGGACGCAGACTTTTTTGTTTATAGTTAGGGCATTTACACCTTTTAAAGAGGCGTAAAAAAACATATGTTCGTTATCAAATTCTCAGAATCGACTTTTGGTGACTGGGTATTTAGTAATAACATTGATATGAGTGCGATTTCATAAGATGCACTCTTAATATACACGGTTTAAAAAAATGTCACAAACTTTAAGGGGATAATACGGCCCAATATAAGCAGAAAAGTCTTAATGAATATGGGTCCGGAAATGGACAGTTTCGGAGATGTAGAATATTTTGCAACTTTTATATTATTTACAATTACTTACAAGCAATGCAAACTATGAATAAGAAAACAATGGAAAAATAACTCAAATGTTCTAAGTGCCCTCCTTCTATTGCAACAACAGATCCACTTCTTTTATTGATGAAAATTTCTTATGTAAGATGCGTTATAGAACTTTTGCTACTTTGCACCAATAATATTTTTTAGAAGCGAACTCTTGGCTACATATTAATCTTAATATTGATCTTAGTATATATAAGGACGAATTACTAGTATAAAATTATGAATAATGCGCTTTTGGAATTTTGTTATTGTTAGTAGTTTTGTAAATAATCACATAATACAATTTATTACTTGCAAAAAAAGCCTTATTCTTTAATTATGTGTTATTAGTCATTTCTAATAGTCGTTAATAATTCTAATTGTTCCGTAATCCGGATCATTGGTCCGGATTACTACATTACTACATAAGTATATACATAATTTATTTACTTATTAGCTATAGGAAATTAAATTAAATAGAAATTGCTTTTTCGTTCATGAGTCTGAATCTGCTCTATTGCGCGTAGGAGCGATTGCGAGATTACATCATATGGTATATGAATGCATTTGCTATCGCCAATAAAGTTTCTCGAGCCGAGCGAACAAAGTAATTGTAAGAAAAGTTGCGATAAAAGATAGAGATACTGCGTGCGTGCGGTAAGGACTTCCGAATAAAATCAAGTGTAGAAAGACATCTCTCTAGGAATATTTAAGGAGAATCTTTTATAATTTTGTTTCTTAATTCTTAATGTTTCTGATAGGAAATTAAACAATAAAAGTTGAACAAGATTCGATACAAATAAATTCTAATTGAGGGAATATTGAGACAATTAATCTCTTAGTAACATATATCTTTGCAATGCTGAGTGTTCAAATTTTACATATTCTGAAAAGGAGAGTTAACTTTTTGAAGCGAAAGCCGAAACCGAACCGAAGAAATATTAATTTATTTGTTTTCATCTTGCTTAAAATTTTGATTGATATAATATCAAACCTTCGTATTCCTTTTCCTTTGTTTATTGAACGTAAACTAAATTAGATTGATAAACATTTATTGATATTATTATAAGTAATTATTATTATCGATATTATAATACATAAAACTCGTTATTTTTTCCGGATCGAAATCCTGAACTGAAATTCAACAAAATATGCATTTAATTGCAAATCGCGATTGAACATGTAACAATCATTGATGCAAAAATGCGGAATTTTATTACATTTACTAATTATTAATCTTAATTAACGAATAATAATTTATAAAACTTTGGAAAATTGAGCGTTTTTATTTTGTCCCAAAATTAACCCATGTGCGTACAAATATGCAAATATATTTAAAAAGGTCTTATTATTTATTTTATTTCCAATTTTGTATTTGCATACAAAATTATGGAAGGTGCGCTTTAGTTATTGTGATTGGCCTGTTAAAGCGGGAAGTATAAAAAGAGGAGCGATTGTGGTCCGCCGGTTAGGGATATTTGAACTAAAAGCTGTTGAATTAGCTATGGTTCATAATAAATTAAAAGTTAACCAATTTTTAAATAAAGTACGTGTAGCAAAGTGGTTATGGCGGTGGAGTGATAGTTGGTTAGGTGTGGGTTCGAATCCCACTGGGTAAACGGATAAGAAGTAGCATAGAAAGACGGAGTAGGAGCAAGTTTTTGCTCTTGCGCCGGACAATTTTTATTTCCCAAAGTGATCCATTGTTAGTTCAAATATCCCTAACCGGCGGACCACAATCGCTCTTTTTAAACTTCCCGGCTTCATATAGTCGAAATAAGAGCCTATAGAGGTCGTAATTTTGAAATAGTTCCTCGATTTTGTCCCGAAGGGAGGGCGTCTTGAACGAAAATTCTTATATGGAATAGGCACATCTCTAGGTATAATATCTTTGGTTTGGTCGACGTTCGTCGGTGTTGGAAGTGCCGTTAGAGTTGTCGTTTGCCGCTCGGTTCGCCGGCGTACGAAAGCTCGAAAAGTATTTCGCGGATTATGCGATATGAAATAATAATCAATCGAAAGGATTCTTGGTTTGTTAAACGAATAAATTGAAGTGATAATTAATTAATCGTTAGCAATTAATGAAAATAATCGCGCAGACAATTTGATTTGTTTTATTTAACGTTTTCCATTTCGTTTGGTGACGAGTGATGAACGAACTTTTAATCAATGTGATGCGTTTGCGATGAGATCTTGGATAATCTATTATTACGCACTCCATCTGACTTCTGTTGTTCTTTCAGTTTGCGCCGATAACTTGGGTAATTATAACGATTGATTTCATACTTTCATCATCAGCTAAATTCCCATTCGCTGCAAATCGTAATTTAAATGTCTAATTAACTGTTCCTCTTCTGTTTCCCCTTAAAAAAAAATCGGTAAAAATGCAGTTTAGCACACACTCTAATGCGCAAGCGCGTCGTGCTGCCAACCGCACGAAATATTAAATTCAAGTATATTTCGTAATATGTATAATAATCGTTGAGGAACACTTATAATAGAAAATCCTTTACGACTATCTAACAATGCAACATTTGTACATGTGAAAAGAATGAATTTAAACTATAACAACAACAAAAAGTCTGCAATTTAGCTCAATCGATGTATTCGTTCGAGAAAGCAAATGAAAAGAAGCAAAGTCTTAGAATTGAACATGAAAAATCATCGAGACGGGAAAGTTGATTTGTTTTTCAAAATTTATCAGATTGGGGAAGTATCATACATGCTCTGCCATCTATCTTAGAATTTGCTCTGTACAGATTTCTTTTTAGATATCGATAATACAGATCGTGTGTTCCATGTCGAGCAGCATAAAAGTTTTCTTCGGGAACACGCTTTGGTTAGTTTGTAAACAAAGGGACTTTTGTATTAGTTACATATATCACAGAATAAGTTTCGGGATTACTCGAGCATGATAATGATGTATAAAGGACAGATTACAATTTAGGAGCGAAACGAAACATTTAAATATAATACAAATATATATATATATATATATATATTCTTTATTATTTTCATTTTTCTTATACATTGTATATATTATACAGCATTGCCCGCTTGCGCATTAGCGTGTGTGCTAAACTGCATTCTTATCCGAACGGCCTACTAAATTAATTTTTCAATTAATTATCGTCTTCTGAGAATATCTTTTTGTCCCACACTAACTGCTAACAGAATATTCTTTTATAAAATATTTATTATTTGGTACCGTGTATAATTATTTGAATGGTGCGGGCAGTTAACTTTGAATTATAAATTAATCCTTAATTTTTTTTCTCTTCCTCACAAATTGGGTTATAAGTAAAATATGTTATATAACTTTTAAAATGTCTTAGTTAAGACAAACTATTATATTATATCGAAGCTGCAATGGATGGTTTACATTGCATTCGGAAATTAATTAATATTATGTGTTTCGTCCTAATTGACGTAAACTTCGAAGGGCCACCGCTAGATTTATTTATCGAACGGACGAATAATTTACAAATTATTTGTTGCTGTTCAAACTTCAACTGCGAATTTTATTGTTGCGAATATGTTGACAATTCAACTGCGAAAACTTAATCTTAACTGTAACTTGGGTTGCAACTTGTTGTCTGTAACCCGTTACTTTTTTGACTGACTTATTTTGAACTATTATAAAATGATTTATAAACTAACTTGGGGAAGGGAAATATGCAATATAATTCTTATGATTGTTTTGTTAATCTACGGCCAAACGTACGTTAATTCTGCCTTTGATTATCTACTGTGTGTTGCTGATGCATATTGATGCAGCTGCGTTTTCCTTATTGATTGTTTCTTTCAGTGATTGTACATTCATTGACTTATTCAACATAAATCGTTCCTTTGAAAGCGTGAATAAACGGTTAATGGTAGCAGGCCGATTCATCGTTGAGGAACACTTACAATAGAAAATCCTTTACAACTATCTAACAAATGCAATATTTGTACAACATGTGAAAAGAATGAGTTTAAAATATCATAGAAATTTCCTAAAGAAAAAGGCAGCTGCGACATTCTGTGTTATTGGGATAATTGATTGTTCCTTTCTTTGCAATTCTTGCTACTTGCTTTTATGAAATAAACATTACTTGCTCTCATTGTTGCACAAATGTGTTTCATTTCGTTATTAAGCAAATTATTCGACTATTTAAAGGTTTAAAATCAATATCGATTCTTTAGCTTTGGTTAAATGTAAATCGTGTGACTACTGCAAGCGTTATATTGCACTTTGTAAATTAGATTCACTTTTGTTCTGTACGAATCGTAAATAACAATTATAATTTTTGTTCCTTGAAACCGAATCAAAATTATTTCTCCTCTACATACGAAATCTTGCTTTTGGTAATTTTCGTTATTTACCACTAATTGTTACACCGAGTTTTACGCACCAAAAAAAGAATATAATAACGCCCATTAAAATTTCGAGATCGTTATAAATGCTTTATTGTGCAATTAATTGAAAGAATGTGCTATAATTATGATAAAATAAATTTACGAAACGATATTCTGAAAAGATAATCCACAATGTCAACGTATTTCTGTACATAAAAGGAGAATGTTTTTGATGCCAAGAATTCGTTTCGAACTCTTATATAAATGTTACACGATACAATTACTCAAATATTATTTTACTTGTGCAACGTACGATCTCCAACGTTATATGGGTTGATTCCTCTGGTTAAAATAAGCCGAAATGTTCCTATGAACCATGTCCGAAAATGCTTTGTCTTCGAGATATCGGCCGTCAAATCTCGGTTTAAAAATCACAATTTTATTCGTAAAAAATAAACGAAAGCACATTGTTAGAATTTTCAAAGCGGCAGCTGATTTAGCGACGAAAGATTTAAATTTTTTGTTGCTGCTACACGTTTACGTTAGCTTAGAATCCGTTTCAAAACAAAACTTTAGAAATACAGCAAAATGCGTTTTCTACATTGTTTACAATAATATTTATTGATGTATTATAATAAAATAACCTATTAAAGAATCTTCATGATATTATCTTTTCGTTTGTCTTATATCTTAACATCGATCTTCTGGAAGTTTCGATGTGTCTACATTATAAATAATATTTTATTGATTCATTCATATGTACGCAACAAGAGCAAAGTCGCTTGTAGCTAATGCGAATTATTTAAATAAATTTTGTACTATTCGTTTTTTGTATTGCAAATTTTAAGATCTCCTAAGAGTTGAAAAATTTTAATACGATTAAGTCGAATAAATTTCTTTACATTCTTTTCATTCTTCATCTAGTTACGTAAAAGTTCAAGGATTATTTCCACTAAAATTTTATTATGAAGAAGGAAAAAAATTGTGATTACACGACATGTCTTAAGTTAATAATGAAAATGAAAGAGAGAGAGAGAGAGAGAGGGAGAAAGGTAGGAGTATGATTTTCAAATCGAACATTTTAAATTGTCAACGTATTTTCCGTTAAATAAATAATCTCTTCAGAAAAATTGCTTTTGTATTTTGCAGCAAACTTGATTGTTTAAAACGTAATATTCCTCTTTATTTAATTTTAATGTTTAACGTTAGACGAAATAATTACTAATAACTAATAAAACATTTATAATTAGTGTAAGTGAATTTTATATTAACCAAAATTGAATGATGGCCAATATTATAATATTAAATTTAGATATCTTCTTAGATTAAATGCTTTGATACTTTTTGCGAACTTTTTACAATTTTCTATTGCAATTAGAATAAATTATAATATATTTTGGTGACATGCATACGAGAATCAATTTTATTTCCAAAATTTTTAATGAATTAAAATAAATTTTTATTGTTTTCTTTTAATTCTTTTATTTTATTCAGCTTAAGTAATATTACATCGAAATTTATTTCTAAGAAAATATAGTTAAACTGCCTTTATCAAGCTTAGATCTCATGAGATACTTCACCCGGTTGAGTTTAAATTTTGTTTATTATTGCGTACTCTTCATACTTATATCGCTGTATGTACGAAATTTGGAATAATTTTAATTAAAATAATGGAGCCAGGAATCATAGAAAGAGGTTAAAAAAATCAATTTCGTAAGCAATTCTATGACTATCGAAAGCCCCATTCAGCAAGTAATTTAGGCCCACGACTTGATTCCTTAATTAGTTGTTCTCTCAGATGAATTAATGCTTCTTCTATTTTTAAAATGAATTTTGTAAAAAAGGTCAATCGCAAAGGGCGACTTAAAACAACAAAAATATTTTATGTTTAATTAAATAAACTGGCGAGAAAGAAAATCTAGATTTGGATTAAGTTCGCTTCAACGTCGTTTAAACTTACATTTACGCGAGTAAGTCTATCAATTGTAAATAATAAAATGATTAAAGGGTCGAAAGTGCGCTTTAATTATCGACAAGTACGTGGTTAATTTAACTTATTATAAAGTTAAGGTTAATTACATCTTCTACATTTAAACCTTAAAAAGGGAGGATTTCTCATGTTAAATGCCGATTAAAGTTTTTACCTGATTTACAAATAATACATCTTAGTAAGATTTTTTTTTCGTCCTCCTTGTAACAATGCTTTAAGTCAAAAAGAAAGTTTATTGCACCTTTATTATTAATTTCTTCTAGTGACCTAATTCTATTTCTTTGTTTAAAAAATAAGTTAGTCGATAAATTTGTTGATCTTATCGGAAGAAAGGGAGAGTGTGATGGAACAAGTATTAATGTCGAAAGTTTTGAGATAATAAGGCCTCGTGTTAAAATGTATGTTTAAAGCCGTTAAAGTTTGTATCGATTATAAAATTAGTTAAGAGCAACGTTATAAGCCGATTAAAATTCACCTCACGGCCATACACGATCCCTTCATTTGGCGAGCATTTTCAATTAATCGAAATTTAATCATCATCAACCGAACGCATTATGCATTGTCGCCGCATTACGGTTGCGTTTTACAATATTCTTCTTTATCTCCATCTTTTCACTTTATTTCGACTACATTAAACGCAAATCGATAACGAATCTCTCGTTACGCATTAGGTCGGAGCTAGCAAGGCGCAACAAAAGAAAATATTTCAAAAAGTTTTTTCGCATTTTGTAGAATGTCCAAACAATCGAATCAAACTGCCTTTAATTGAAGGCATTAACTTATGTTTTGCTGGTTGTAAAATTATTGGTTAAAGTTTTAATAAAAATACAAAACAAGTTTTGAAACATCATCTATTTTGAAACAAAAGACATAATTAAAATATCAACACATTAAAATTTTCATTGAAAGGAAAATAAAAGAAACTATGCCATTAATTACAATAATACAACTTGCTTTTAGGTGGATGTTTATTCAGGATTAAGCAAGAGGACGAGGGAAAAAGAACTATTTTAAATACGCTGCCATTAAATTTCACTTTTCCCCACTGTTTGCATGATTGCACACGTTCAGTTTAGAGGAGTAAATTTCCCCACACCCATACAGCAAACGACCTGGTAAATACCAGGAAAAACAAATGTTTGCTTTCTTTTTGAGCATCCTATTTTTGATTGTCGAGATATAACATGCCGTAGCAAATAAAGGTTTCCTATAGAGGTATTTTTTATCTTTCATTTCGACAACAACAACAAAATACACGAACCAGGCAATTTCTTCTCTTGTTGTACATACGAAACATCTTCTTACTTTACAATGCAAACGGTATTAAATTTGACTGTGTTGCTTCAAGTGGAAAACGATTCACAAAACAATCCGTTCCAATTTAAATAATATTAAGGAGATTTGCGTGGTTCAAATCTCTGCTTGATATCGATACTAAAGATTTACTAATCTTAAGAACAGCGAGCTGCCGAATATAATTACGTGCTTATCGTATTATTCGATGTCGAGCACTTGGTGCGACGCATAAAATGCAACGAACCATCTCTCTCTCTTCTTCGGGACCACGCGGTTGGCTTCTAAGCAGAGGAATTTTTAAATATCGTGTATTTTAAAGTTTATTAATTAAATGGGTCTTCATTTTAAATAATATGATAATTGATAATTTATGATATTTAATGGCGCACCAAAATTGAAACTATTAATTTTTTGAAACAAAAAATCCTTCAAATATAGTAATTCTGCCCGAATTATATTCAATAAAATATCATTATTTTCGCAAAAAATTAGCCAAATATTCCGAAATGTCCCCTACATATATCGTAAATAGTTAATTAGTCAACATGAATAATCATCAGTAATACATTTTTTGCTTCAAAATGACGTATTTTACCGACATACAACGGAATGAATTAATTAGTGGCATCGATATTTCTCTAATTTCATTTATTGCCGTGCACATTTTCCCAATTTTCATTCATAATTCTTTCAATTTCTGCGGATCATCGTGCTCACTTTTCCCCAATTATCTCCATAATTATAATCGTGAGCAAAGTTTGAGTGGTATCATCTTAAAGCGCGGAAAATTATCTGAAAACATTTTTTCCATCGATGGTCGATTTTCCTCGGAAGTCTTCACCGCACGCACGGCATCGCTCCGTTTGCTCTCCCACTCATTTCAGAATCTTCGCTCGATTCGAGACTCCTAAAGTAACATATAGTTCATACACATTTTAAATGCGTCGTGTGCATTTCGAGTTAAGTTGCGGCCAGCGAGATCGGCGAGAGAATGAGCGATGACGTAATCACCGGATCGCTCCCACTCGCATGATTCTTCGATTCTCTTTCGTGCGAGCGTTCGACCCCACTCCACACGAACGTGAGACTCGAGGCGTTAGAAAGAGAATTTGACGCGTTCTTTTTAATTCGATTTCGCACCCTTCACGTAACCCTTTCGGATTTTCGCATAGCCTACCGGATGGCCGAAATATTGCCCTTTATTTAAAAAAAAGATCCAGATTCCTACGTGCACCCGTTCGCTCGGTACCTTTGACGGAGTCGAATCTTTCTTCGAGGGAGAGAGAGAGACGGCGACAACTCTATATTATTATATTAACTGAATTCGAATAGTATATGCAATATTATCAATCCTACAAAATTTCTTGACCAGAATAATCGTATTATGCAGAACGATGAAAGAAAAACACACATTTTTCAAATTATTTCCCTCGCATCGATTTTCAAGCTCTTTAAATGAAAAAGTTAGTTTACGCGACGTTAAGTTTGACACCCTGTATTATATTGAAAGAAAATCATTTTCCACATTAATTTCACGCAGGAATTGAAAAAAAAAAAATAATAGAACACAGAAATTCCGCTTTAAGCCAACGTCAGACAGCCTGAAAATGAAGCTGAAAATGAATTATTCAACATAAAAAAACAAGCGTTTTACTTGTTCCTCATATTATAATATTTTATTAATTAATAGAAATAAATAATTCCCGAATATTTTATTACGATGCCTGCTTTTTCTCCCCTCGCCAAGCCAGATATTTTGTGGCACAAGTATGCACCTTTACCTGATTAAAGGGTCTAATAAAAAATGTACGTGATCTGAACAAAAAATAAATGAATTGATATTTTTGCATACTTTGTAATTTATGTCAATTAAGCGGAAAGAAAATAAAATTAAAAAGGTTTAGGTACTTGTTTAAGAACTTAGAAAATGATTGGCATAAGATATCGTCGTTATTAATCCTTCTAAGGTCCTGGGGATGTATATAACTGTTGGGGCTTGCGATGATATTTGTTTATTTTTATCAGGTCGCATGCACGTGAGGTGCTGGTTTGAATAAATTCACCTTTTTTATTTAAATATGATGATTTAATTATTAAATGTGGATTGTTAGTTGCTTAAATTAAAAACGACGAAAAATTAGATTACAAACGATAAACGACAACGATAAAATAACAACGATAAAGGACAACGATTAACGATAAACGAAAAAATATCTTGTGTTCTTTCCGGTCGACTCTCGTTACTTTTACATACACAGAAATACAAAACAATACGCAACAATACTCAAATCTCGTAACTTTTAAAATACAAACAATACACGATGTTGGCAATAAAACTATGTAGGAAGTCTTCTTAAATTCGAAGTTACTCCTAATTTATAGGGCATTTTATCTCTCCCCGAATTGGAAGGGGAGAGTATGCCTCTGTTTTGAAACAATAATATCAAATCGACAGCAATCCCTTGTTACGATGAACTTTCAATCTTTCGCTTGTGTTTTTCTCGTGTTCAAACAAACGGTTCATCGTAACAAGAGCGTTCTGTCGATTGATGGTTGTTTCTTTTGTTTCTCTTGTTTACACTATACAACAATAATGTATTTAAGAACTAACAATTAATAAATTAACAAGCAAGAATAAGATCGCCATTTTTAATAAAAAATCTATAAAATCCATTCACATATCAATCACGCACAATAAATACTCATTCATAACCAACATAATATAGAATACATCTATAGAAACTTATCACTGACTTTAACGTATGATACAATTGATTAACCTTAACAACGCTCGAGCGTCCAATAACTTTTTAAAAGGTTAGTCTCTAGGACACTTTGACACCCTGTAGATTACTGTGCCTACTATTAATGGCTTTCGCAATTTATTAGAAAAGTTACAGGGGATCTGTTGCAAATTTTCTAATTCATAACAATTCAATAAATTGCGAAGAAATTTGTATTCATTTAGGAATCATCGTCGATAATAGAGCCAATAAAATTTGCAGTTTATTTAAGCAAAAACTAATGAAGGCGCAAAAATTTCAAAAGTTTCATTCGTAAAATTAGGAAATGCCAAATGTTTGCAATTTTACATTTAAAAGCAACTAGAGAATATAAGTCTGCCTCTTTTTCTCTCTATCTCTCTCTCTCTCTCTCTCTCTCTCAATCAGTGGCTATTATTAATTTGTGGGAAACCTAAAATTACGATTTAAAACGATCGGAGCAAGTTGTTGTCATTTCCGTTTCAACGACATTGAAAATATTTTTGTTTTTATGTAACTCGGATTTTTTAGATACACGCTGTATATGATGAAGCTCACTGGTTGTTGAAAATAACACGATACGATTATCAGAAGTACGTTTGCGAGTCCAACCAAATAACAATCGCTTTCATTCTTGGATTATATACGCCGTCGTATTTAATTGCGATAGAATTACATTGCATTGGCAAAAAATAAAGAATTCAACGTTAAATTCGTTGGTAAACAAGGTCCAATGATATTTGCTAGACGCAGTGAAAAAAGAACGCGATACATTTACTTTATCTTGGTATGTGGGCCGCCTCAAATAAAATGTTATCGTATGCTATAAGAGAAATTAACAATACAAAGACACGGGGAAGCAGATATGAATAGAACGTTGTTTTTAATTTGAAACTTGTTAAGATTCACAAATGGATTTTTATGCGTATAATACATAGAAATACAAGTATATTTCATTATTTCCTTCTCTTTGATAATACAAATAAATGGTCTAAAACCAGCGTTAACAGTCTTATTAATACCGAAGTAAACTTTATTGTTTGACTCTTGAAAATTATTTCTTATATCACAACGTGGTAAATATTCTCAGACAAAAATATAACCACTATTTTGATATTACATCAGCATAATACTCTTCTAGACATCATTCATTCATATTCATGAAGTTCTAAAAGATATATGTAGAGTAAAGAGGAGTCTACTTCTTCTTATTTTGCCTTTTCTTCTTATCAAAACATTTTCCTCATTTACTTATTTATTTCTGCTCCCTTCTGTGCTACTACGACAGATAAAATTTACTTAAATGCAAATAAGGGTATTAAAGTAAATACCTACAGATATTCGTGTCATGGAAATTACCGTATGTACACGAAATATATTACATTTTCAAATCTCCCAAATTTACCTGTTTGGACCCGAAAAATTCCTCCAACAGAGTGCGCTATTCCATTATTGAATGGAACGTTGTGCACGGCACTAGATTTTAACGTAAACTGCACAAAAGTCTAATAATTTCTATTAATTTCACTAGATTTTATGGCAAATCTCATTAAACACACATAATTTCACTTAAATTGCAACTTTAATTTGATTCAAGAAATGTAAATATTAAGAGAAAGTGTGAATAGGATAATCTATACAGAGTGGGGGGGGGGGCGTGGAAAAGAAGTTGTATAATTTTTATTCTTTGAAACAGCAAAAAGAAATTCTTGATGGGAATCTGCTCAACGTCGATTTCTGCGTAAATCGCTTTCATTGGAATACGTGTTAAATGTCATTTAATAGCAAAAGAATTGTGTTTTAATCGAAAATCCTTTTTGTAATTATCGGCCGACAAGTTTGTATTTGATCCCAAAACTTCTTTGTTATTATTAATTAAATAAATTCATCTTCCTTCAGTATCACATTACAAAAATCTCCGATTGATTACAATTGCACGCGAAATTAAATTTTGTCTTTATGCCTCTTCCGACAAAATTCGCATCGCAAAGAATAGGTACGGGGTGTGTTTATTTATATTTACTTATATATGTTACCTTTTGGTGAAAATCCTGTAAAAACTTCCTTCTATCTCACTTGTATTTTTTTCCCATAAGGAATAAACCCATAAGTTTTTGTTTGTATTTCGTTTCTAAACGTTGAATTTAAAGGTTATTTTCAAAAAAATAAAATAAAATGAAAATGTGCGTGACATTCGAATAAAGATGGAATGAAATTATTTAATAAGGAAAATTAAAGAATGAACAAATGTAATTCCATTTGTTTGAAAATAAAACATAATCTTTAATGGAGGACTTATGGGCTTCTTAAAATAACTCTTTGTTCAACTTATTTCCTAATTAATTTGTAGCACTTTCTCTTGGTCCATAAACATCCTTTAATTTAAAATGAGACACGAAAAAAGGCAAAGAGCAAAGATAGGGGAATTAATAAACGAAATAGAATGAATCTCTTAGCTGACCAACGAGTTCTCAGTCTGAAACCATTAATTTCAGTAGAAGGTCAGTCACATTTAGGCCACCCCGGTTTCTATTTAATCGTTTTGATTAAAACATAAAGTAACCCTTCAATTGCAAACGTACTTATTGCGATTTTCTTAATTATTAAAACTTTGAATAATATGATGTGTTATTGTCCTCAATATATCATTCGAAATATAATGCATAAAATTTCAATAAGTGATCAATCAAGTCGTTTCCTATTTTATATTACACCACTGATTTATCGTCTCGTATTACGACAATGAATCTGCTATTGCTACTTATACGTCACGTCGATATCACTCCTTGTTATAATTCAACATGCATCCTTCGTATCGTTCATAGAAATCAATTCATTAATTCTAAAGGACAACGTTCATTTGATTCCAATTACAAATGGAAATTAACACAAACCGTAACTATTAGGTTGTTGCATAATTATCCGCCGTTTTCGAAAGCTATTTTTTTTTTCTTATTCATAAATGTCCAAATTATCATCCGTTTCAATTGCGGCCTCCTATTTACTTGCCAGATGGCCAATTCCACGTGTACAAAATAGCAGCAACTTTCTCTGGATTGTTTTTATGGTTGCTCTTAAAAGCTCAAGGAAGCTACAAAACGTTTGGTATTATGTCTGCGAAAAATTCAATATTTCTTTGAAAGTGATTTTCATGAATTTTTTTGTAAGCAGATCATCGTATGAGGAAATTGAATCATATTAGTTTGATTTTAAAACATCGTGCGAAGCAAATTATTTCGGTACACGAATTTAGTTTTTAGTGGTTCTCTAAAATAATTAAACTATTTTAAAAGTTCCCGCAGAATTTAACACCAGAACTTATAGAGAAGCAACGTTCCTTTTAAAGCCTTCGTGTATAATTCTCTGCGAGGGACTTCTAAAATGTCCATTCGCATTTTATCATTTAACAATTCTCTTTGATTTTGAGTAGCGAAAATCAAAATATAATGCTGAAGTGTAAGCGAAAATTGAATTATTATTTCATTATTTACTTCGTTTTGTTAGCTAATAACAGTGAAACATGTAAAATCATCGTCAACAAAAATTCTAGCATTCAACACCAACAAAACAATTAAGGCTTAACGAGACTATTTTTCGAATTCCATTCCAACTTTAAGCGGATGTAGCCGATATCGTAAAAGCGTTTCTTTGGTAATAATTCAGGTGCTTTTGTGCTTTTGAGAATGTCAATTAACGCGTCATTTCTGCCATATATGAGACTTTCAGGATTTCATATTATCTAAATTTAAAACGAATACCTTCTATTAAATATCTATTTCGGTTGAAATTAATGATTAATTTTAAATGGTCGAGTATGAAAGTTAATTTTCTACCGTTCGAAAATGAAAAGAAATTGCTAAGTAAAAGCAAAAAATATTACGTAGTTAATATAGAGTTTCGAATAAGGATAGATGGAAATGATAAAAAAGGAAAAGGGAGAGGAAATGATGAGGAAAAACTATTAGAATGCAAGATAATACATGATTTGAGCCAAGCCAAGGAACTGAAAGTTGTGTAGCTTTAACTCGATGGAAACTCGTTTGTCATTTGTTCGTTTGAACATCCTGTACATGAACCAACTAAATAAACAAACTAACGTTTATTCGCCAGGAGATTTACGTAAATTTTGGTGAAGAGGAAATCTGAAGAAAACTTTTGCCATGCATTTAATTATTTCACAATGTTAAATTAGAGGACATTCACGAACAAACTTTCTTTTATGTTTATCACTTTTGTCACTTTGACTATATTTTCGAACTCCATTTCGAAAGTTGCAGAGCTATTTAGATTAGCATACGATAACATTTTATTTCAGGCGGCCCACACACCAAGATAAAGTAAATGTATCGCGTTCTTTTTTCACTTCGTCTAGCAAATATCATTGGACCTTGTTTATCAACGAATTTAACGTTGAATTCTTTCTTTTTTGCCAATGCAATGTAATTCTATCGCAATTAAATACGACGGCGTATATAAACCAAGAAGGAAAGCGATTGTTATTTGGTTGGACTCGCAAACGTACTTCTGATAATCGTATCGTGTTATTTTCAACAACGAGTGAGTTTCATCATATACAGCGTGTATCTAAAAAATCCGAGTTACATAAAAACAAAAATATTTTCAATGTCGTTGAAACGGAAATGACAACAACTTGCTCCGATCGTTTTAAATCGTAATTTTAGGTTTCCCACAAATTAATAATAGCCACTGATTGAGAGAGAGAGAGAGAGAGAGAGAGAGAAAAAGAGGCAGACTTATATTCTCTAGTTGCTTTTAAATGTAAAATTGCAAACATTTGGCATTTCCTAATTTTACGAATGAAACTTTTGAAATTTTTGCGCCTTCATTAGTTTTTGCTTAAATAAACTGCAAATTTTATTGGCTCTATTATCGACGATGATTCCTAAATGAATACAAATTTCTTCGCATTTTATTGAATTGTTATGAAATAGAAAATTTGCAACAGATTCCCTGTAACTTTTCTAATAAATTGCGAAAGCCGTTAATAGTAGGCACAATAATATACAGGGTGTCAAAGTGTCCTAGAGACTAACCTTTTAAAAAGTTATATACATCCCCAGGTCCTTAGAAGGATTAATAACGACGATATCTTATGCCAATCATTTTCTAAGTTCGTAAACATAAGTACCTAAACCTTTTTAATTTAATTTTCTTTCCGCTTAATTGACATAAATTACAAAGTATGCAAAAATATCAATTCATTTATTTTTTGTTCAGATCACGTACATTTTTTATTAGACCCTTTAATCAGGTAAAGGTGCATACTTGTGCCACAAAATATCTGGCTTGGCGAGGGGAGAAAAAGCAGGCATCGTAATAAAATATTCGGGAATTATTTATTTCTATTAATTAATAAAATATTATAATATGAGGAACAAGTAAAACGCTTGTTTTTTTATGTTGAATAATTCATTTTCAGCTTCATTTTCAGGCTGTCTGACGTTGGCTTAAAGCGGAATTTCTGTGTTCTATTATTTTTTTTTTTCAATTCCTGGACGAAATTAATGTGGAAAATGATTTTATTTCAATATAATACAGGGTGTCAAACTTAACGTCGCGTAATCTAACTTTTTCATTTAAAGAGCTTGAAAATCGATGCGAGGGAAATAATTTGAAAAATGTGTGTTTTTCTTTCATCGTTCTGCATAATACGATTCTTCTGGTCAAGAAATTTTGTAGGATTGATAATATTGCATATACTATTCGAATTCAATTTCTTAATATTTCTCCGAAATATTAATTATAATTAATTTCTTAATAACTCTCGAAATTTCTCCGACATTTCTTTATATGAATAGAATTGGGATAGATACGATTTTAAAACAAGCGGCGCAAATTCTAATTATGATTATTTATACGTTCGTTGCTATATATTTTTTCTCTTAAATCTGAAACTGAAAATGAATTATTCAACATAGAAAACAAGTGTTTTACTTTTTCCTCATATTATATTATTTTATTAATTAATAGAAATAAATAATTCCCGAATATTTTGTAAGGATGCATACTTTTGGGACCCTCTATGTGAAAGCCGTTACTTGCATTATATTTTAGCTTTTTCTAATTTGTGGAGGAGATCATCTCCAAAAAATTGTCCTCAATTTGCAATCGTTTCTTTTAAAAAGTTTTCATTTTATTGTATCGTGAACAAACGAGCGTTTTTTATGAACAATTTAATTCATTATTTGAAAGGATTCTGTCTGAAATGAAGGAAAAATTCTGCCCGAAAGCATTCAATGGTTTCTTATGGAAGATTCATAGTGTATTCCTGGTTGCGTTTTAGGTGTATAGGACTCTTAATTACTAATTGTCTGTTTTGCACTTCCCAACGACAGATGGCAGTTACGACGTATAAGTCAGAGTCAGTGTGTTGTCAAACGTAAACAAACAGCAAATTCTTGGCTGTCTGTCATTACAGAAGGCACAAATAGAGTATCAAAGAAAGAAGAAACATCAAATTTGAGAAGTTTCTGTACGAAAACTTTCAGGCCACATAAACCTTAACTGCTCTAAAGCCGTAAAGGAAGAAAAAAAAAGCAACGAATTAATAATGTGTGTTGTCTTTGAAATGAGTAATTAGAAAATCAAAGGGTTTGTGGTTCCTTTTAAAAGATTTTAAAATAACTATTTTATTAATAAAGAAAATACGGACAGTAAGTAAAAATTGTAATTCCTAACACAAAATTTAATGAATTAGGTTATGTTGTAGACGGGATACATTTTGCGTGTTAATTCGTCTTGCATTTCATGGAAGGGGCCATTTTCTCCAACATTTCTACTTCTAGCAATGGCTGTCCTGTTGGTGCCGACTTCAATTGTCTGAGGATCATGTGCCATTGTCAGGATGTGCTCTGACCCAAGGAATTTTGGAAGTGTGCTGAAGAGTTGAGAATCGAATTGCCAGTCTCTCTCCATCAAGAATGATCCATACGAGAGATGACAAATACCCAGAAAAGTAGCTGCAGTTGTACTACTCCTCAGCGCTGTTAATTTTTGGTGTCTGTTGCCTGGGCCAGTGCCTCATAATAGAGTTACTTGTGCTGCGTTATTACCTCGATGTCAGATAATGTGAATGCCATGACATCACTGCTACCCCAAGATGTGTTGGATATCGTGGATGTACAGTTCAGGTCAAATCCAGGTACCTGAGTTGGCCGTGGAGAGGCTTTATCCGCTTTCTGGTGCATTGTTGGCTTGTGATCTGTGTATAAAACACAAAAGTCTCTTTCTTCGATGCGTTGCCTGAGTCTTTTACTACAGTCGAGTAGGCAGCCAACAATTGGAAACGGTCGAATGTGCTGCATCTTCTTTGTGTCGGAGTCAGTTTTTGTCAGTTTACAGCTGATAGTTTCCGCGCGTCTTTTTCTTGTTGCCAATCGCTGTTTATCTGAGGCGTCTACGCTTATTGAAAGGTGAGCTTTGGTGTCGGGATACACTAACACAGTAACTTTGAGTGTCTTTACCTGTGTTAACAAGTAAAAGTGCGAAATAAATTATTTATTCCTCCGAATAATTTATTTTTTAAAACAAATTCCGTGCAAATTGTGCTGTGATTGTGCAAGTTGTTTGGAGTTTTCCGTGTTGTTTTTCTTCCCGCTGCTGCCTTTTCCAGCGGGGAATAAATTCGGTGCGTTGCATTGCAAGTTGTGCTGCGAAGTGTTTCCTTTTCAGCGTCTTTTTTGCAGCCGAGAAAAAGACGTCCCGGCTCCAGCAAACGACGAAAGGTAGGTCCCCTTGGAACCGCTGGTTCCCGTAAAAAGGAAGGTAGGATTTTTCTATTAAATCCCTCCCCAGTTCAGTTTCTTTTCCGTGTTTTCGCCCGGAAACCGCGCGTCACGTGGATGTTCCTAAATCCTTAATTCTTTAATATTTCTCCATTAGATTAAATGCGCAAATTTTAATTGTATTACCTTTTTATATTGTATTAAAGGGTCCTTTGTGTTACATGTCCTCTACCTATTTCATAATTTTTAGCTCTTTTTTCTTCATTTCTTTGTTATCTATGTTCTCTTTCTTGTTTTCTATATTATATAACATAAGCACAAACAAATCCAAACGATAAGAATTTGCTATAACTTGCAAAGCTTCTGTTGACTTCGTTTTGTAGGCACATGTTACACCTACTAGAGCAATTCTTTGTATCGCGTTAATTTTTCTTTTCTGCTTTATATTCAATTTTTCTCCCCAAATTTTTGCACCATCAGTAATTGCTGCCCTAATTGCTCCATTGAATATTGTTAACATGGCATTTCTTTTTAGAGCCCACTGTGTTTTAGAGGCTGATTTTAATTTGAATATTCTGTTCCTTGATTTCTCTACAATGTATGTAATGTGATCGTTCCAATTTAATTTTTCATTTGTCGTTGGTCCTAAATATTTAACTGCACTTTTACATTTAATTAGTTTATTGTCCATTCTAAAATTTGGTTTCTCTTGTTTTTTGTTTTTAGTAAAAAGAGACTATTTCTGTTTCATCTATATTGAATTTGAATGTTTTCACTTCAGCCCACTCAGTTATCTCTTTTAAAAATGAATTTACTTCAGTTATTACTCCTTCATAAGTTACACTTGCGATTATTGCTGCAATGTAACGATTGTTCTATTGTTAGATTCATTGATATTTATATCGTTAAATAAAATTTTCAACAATTATGGCGATAATTTGGATCCTTGTGGACATCATTTTTCCGCGAATCTTATTGTATTTTTACTCAATATAATTTTTCTTTTTCTAAAATAATCTTTAATTAAATTAACGTATTTTTCATTTACTTCTAATATTTTTAATTTGTTTATAATTTCCGGTCACCAGGCATTATCAAATGCTCCTTCTACATCAAATAGAATTCAAACTATATATTTCTTATTTTCTTTTTCTATTTCAATTTTTTAACTACTTTTCCTATTGCCATTATTGTATTTTTCCCCTTCATAAAACCATATTGATTGTTTATAAATCTGTTTTTGTTTCTAATTTCTTCTTCTACTCTATTATTTATTATTCCTTCAAAAAAATCCAATTGTATTAATCATACACAAAATGGTCTATAATTTTTTTGCTACATTATAATTTTCCTTTCCTGGTTTTGGAATTAGTATTAGCTTTTCTGATTTCCATTGTGTTGGGAAAATTTCCACCTGATTTCTAGCCAAATTTTACTACTAATTTTATCTGTTTTCTTAATTTTTATTGTTTTTATTACATCCTCAATTTCTTGTATATTTATTTCTTTTGGAATATCAATTTTATTATTATAATTATTTTGTTAAATTTCCGCATTTTTTCTTATTTCCTTTTGTAGATCAATATCAAATTATTTACTGTCGTGTTTAACAAAATATTTAATCAATTCATCTGCTGTTTCTTTTACATTTTTTGTATATGTTCCATCTTCTTTTCTGATTTGTGCTAAGATCCTGTTATTTTTCTTTTTCATTAAAACTTTGTAAACTGCACCCCATTGTTTATTATGCTATGATAACAAAAGTTTTTCTGATCGTGCATTCATCACGGCTTTACTATAATTTTTTTCTTCTCTTTTATAAATTTCTTTAGCTAATATTAATTCTTCTGTTTTTGTATTATTATCTCTTTTTAAATTATAATATGATCTTCTTAATTTCTTAATATTTTGCTTAATCCTTTTTAATTGTGTGTTCCAAAAGTACATCTTATTTTGATTCATTATAATTTTACTTAAATTTGTATCACAAATGTTCTTATTCAAGTTCTTCTTTATTTATTTCCGTGCTTATTTTTTTCTAAATCTCTTTTTATTTTCTCACTTACTTTTAATGTAAATTTATTCCAGTCAACTTTTTGTAGATTATATCTTTCTTCCTCTCTATTTTCTTTTATATTTTTAATCTTAACTATTATTGGATTATCTGATGATGATTAACTGTATGTAATTCCGTTTCTTCATCTAATATCCCGTTTTCAATTGTATCAAATAATCCTTCACTTATTAATGTTATGTCAATACCGCTTTCGCCTCGTGGTCCAATAAATGTTGGTTTATTTCCTTCATTTCATATTATTAACTAGTAGAAGTGGCAAAAATTCGCATTTTTAATTGTCTGAATCGGTTTTCACTTATTGCTCGAAATACTTGATTATTTGCATTACTATAAAATCCAATAGAAATTTGCATGAATATTCCCTTTTTGCACCCCTCATGTAGCCCTTTTGCAAACTTACGTAGCGTATGTTACGGCCACCAACATTCTCTACGATTAGAAAATATTTTGCCACGATCCGTTCTCTAGTTAGAAAAAATCGATTTGTGCCTCAACTGCTTTTATTATTTTCCTTAGTGGAATCTTTGATTTGCGTTCAATCTTTTAAAATTATACGCACTTTTTGGTGAATATTGAGGAATTTGGAAGCGGGGCATAATTTTTCTCACCGATCTTCACTAAATCATCTTCATTCAAGTTATTGCTCAATACTTTATTATCTGCATTGGATATGTTCTAATAAAAAAAAATTATCAGTTTCTTTATTTCCCCACTCTTTTGCTTTGCTATTTATATCTCCTGTAATTAAAATTTGTTCTTTTCTACTCTTTCTTTCTCCTATAATCTTTTTTATTTTCGTAGTAATTTTTCCAAAAATTTCTTTATTATTCCGTTTCGGCGGTATATATACATTTAGAATATTTAGAAATGTATATTATGATATTCTATTTGTATAAAAATTATATTTTCATCATTATAATTGTCCATGTTTAATATTTTAATATTTTTGTTCATTATAATTGTTGCTAATTTTGTATTAGTTGATTTATATATTGTGCTAATTGAACACCTCTTACATAGCCACCTTTAATATTTAGTTCTTGTAATGTTATCATATCTATTTTCTTTTCTTTACGATATTGTAATAATAGATTCATAACTTTTATTTACATTTATATTCATTAAATATATTATTTCTCGTTTATTAGCTTCATTATTAATCATATTATACTTTTTTTATAATTCTATCTTTAATTTCTTTTATTAATGGGCACACTTTTTTCTTCGCAATAATGCTCATAATTTCTATTATTTTTATCATTATCAATTTAGCATAAAATGCAATAAGCGCTTTCAATATAATTATTGCAAGAATTTGATATGTAGTATCTATTATGTTTTTCTCTTTAATATTTTTTTCAATGTTATCAAGTAATCATCTTGGATTATTTTTCTCTATTGCGGTTAATTTTTGTGTTTTATTCAAAGTATCTTTAATTTATTCCATATCAACCTTATTATTTGTTGTTATCAAAACTTGTCCCTTAGTTATTTTCCTTCCTGCTTTAATTCCAATTTTGTTTTTTTATTGGATATATGCTGTTTGTAATTTCTTTTTTGTCTCCTCTCCATTTTGGTTTTTATTTGGTTTTATAAAAATTTTATATTCTGCATCAGATCTATTATATTTTAGTTTTTCTGCATATGAAATTGGATTTGGTTTATTCTATTCAATTTCCTTACTAAATTTTTCTGTAATTTTCTTTTCAATAATTTCTTCTAATCTCTAATTTTTTTCATTCATTTATTTCATTCAGCAATTTTATTTCTGTTTTTAATGCAGTCTTCTTCATAAAGATCTTTAAAAATTACTCTTAATCTTTTTTGGTGACTTACAGTGATTGATTTTGACTTTCCTGTAATAATTCCGTATATTTCCTCTAGAATATTGCCATTCATTTGTTTTCCACTATCGCTTTTTCTTCCAATTCCTTCACTTTCTTCACTCGAAGGATAATTATCTTCCATTTCTTCAGTTATTGCTTTTGTTAACTTTGGATTATTATTTTATTCAAGTCATTCACACCGGCAAAATATTAAATTCTGTCATTTTTTTATAATTTATTTAAATAAAACTTTTAATTTAATTTTAATTAATTTATTGTTTTAATGTTTTTATTTTATAATAATTATATTAAAATTTATGATTTTATGCTGATTTTTGCTTGCACGCACGTGGAGAATGTCAATTAATTGCAACAAAATTAAATTTGATTAAATTTGTTTTCTTTGCCTTTTAATCAATTTTATTATAAAATATTTTTATTTTAATTAATTCACTTCCTTTTAATGTTTTGTAGTAAAATTTTAGATAAATTTCTGTTTTTAAACTATTTTATTCACAATAATTTAAAATGTCAAAATTTGACATTCACTATAAATTATATTTAAATCTTCAAAATTAAGGATTTCAACGAAGAAACACAACAAAATAATAACTGATCACAATAAATAACTTATTTTTAAACAACAATACTTTTTTTCAACAATTTTGTCCTCTGTTTTTTCAATAATTCTAGTAAATTTTTCGCCCCCCCCCCCCTTCTCAAGCGTCCCCTAGGGGACAAATCGGAACACCGCCTTGTTTCTTTGTCTTGATTTAATCGTCTGGTATACAAAAGCTCTTTGTGAAGTTTTTAAAGTCTCCCAAAGGCATAATACTGACTTTATTGTAATTTGTACTTTCGAGTCACTTCAATGTGTAGGAGTTTAAAACCACATAATTCGTCCCTTTTGCCAACACAAGATGTAGTTGCCATAGCCGGCTCCGCGATCGCACTCAAAAATACGTAAGCATTTAAACTACTTGCAAATGTGTTACTGATAAACTGGGCTTCATAATTGATTTAAATTTTTTCGAAGGCGTTCGGGGCAATGTGGATGTTAGTTATTTTTGTTGTGTTGTTGTTGTGTGATATACATATTACTTACCTCCCTTCATTACATGTGCTTTTTAATGAACTGATTTGTCGTAGATTTCCTTAACTTTATAAAAGTTTGGGCCTTGATCTACACCAACTACTAGTAAACCAATGGTGCTCAACTTCTTAATACATTCATGCATAAGTAACAGTAATTCTTCCACGTAACAAGTGTCATTTACAACAAAATACGCAAGAGGGTGCTTCGATTTAAATTCTAAGCCTCTAAAGACTACTTGCTTTGGCCGGGAGTGCAGCATGTCAAAACCAATAATTTGAAATGTTATAAAATAAGTGCCATTTGAAGCTCATTTCATCAGTGCCCAAAACACAATTTTTTCCTGCTTGAGGCATGGAAGCAACTTTACTTTGTGCCATACTAAATACGAATTTATTTAGTCCTGATTCAATGCTCAACTTCGATGTAATTCTACATAATGTTGACTTCGATGGTAAATGAAATGTGGTCGAATGTTAAGAATGAATTTCACTCAAGTGTTTATATTGCTCGATTTGTGGTCATGATTATTTTATTTTTTTATAGAAGACTAGGAAATCTTTAGTTGAATGTTTTCCATATGATTCTAGAATGAATCTTGTGTTTAACTGCAGATATTTCTCTTCTCCGCGTCTGTGTATCCATGTCATCTTTAAGGCAACAATCATTCGCTATTTGTTGTTGGCAAGCAAATACTGAAATTCTTTGTGTAAATCTCTGTGGAGCAAATGAAGAATTATGTATTGTAGTTTGTTGGAGAAATTTCGAATCAGACTATTCTTACACTTTACCTTTCCGATTATGGTTCATTCAATATCGCTTTATGAATACCGCTATCGCCAATTAATTTTGTTTGTATCGAATTCTATAAGTAAATACTCATTGTTTGAAGCCTTCGAGAATGAGGTCCGACTCAACATTCAACAAGGGTCCCACTCAATATTCGTAGCACTGTCTTCCTTATCACATTAACATGGCGCAGTAAATATATTTCGACAAAACTGCTATTCTGTAAAGAGTAAGTACTTATCTTCTACGAAACAATTTTAAAATGTTTGTTACTTAGCAGCATATTTGTTCACACGGTATGTTCTTTTCTGCGATGCTCCGTCACCGCATTCATACAGACATTTATATCGCAAAAGTTTCCTGTTTCTGCTGGTGATATAAGGGTATCTTGCCCTGACTATAGTCAGAGGCGGTGGATATAATCCAAAGTAGGAGCGATTCATTGATTTAATTTGCTGCTTTACTTGCTTTTAGCCTTAATAAACATTTTGCAAGTATCTCATTCCCTTATTATTCTTTAGTAGCAAGAATAAGCAATTCATTTTGAGCCTCTCTAATTCACGAAATATGTTGTCCATCTCGATTATGCCTCCGTTAGTCACGAGACTATTTTTGCAAGTGACTTAATTATTCGTTTGCGATAAAACACGATAAATAATTGTTCTAGTTACCGACATATTGTGCATGTGCATGGAAATTAGAGTCTGATTATTTTATAAAATACACACTACATATTTAATTAAAACATATACTGGCTCCAAAATCCAATGGCACACAAGTGTGTTGTAAAGCAGCGGCATATAAAAATGTGTGAATATTAAACAGATACATGTATATGTTTAAGGTTTTATAAATTTTACTAATGTGTACATTTTATTTTCATTTTGTACCGCCACATACATTTATAAGGCATTGTTTGTTATTGCGCTTCTTGATCTCTGACGTCTATTGCAGCTAATCCACTTTCTTTAGAGTTGTTTTCGGACTCTTCGTAGTCAGAATCTCCTGTATTTGCAGTAAACTGTAAATTGTCAAACGCTTCATCCAAAAACGTTTTTTACCGTATAGCTTTGAATAACCTCATCAATATGAGAGCATACAGCAAACCCCGATTGCTTTCATTAGTCTATTTAAATTTCCTCTTTGCCAAGGAGTACTGCGCCAAGCAGATTTTTAAGTGAACATTATTTTGAATGTTGACTATTTCAAATTATATTTCTGGTTGGTTGGTGTAAAGCAGCCAAAAGATTTCAGCGCAGTTTTAATTCTGCTGTAATGAAATGTTAATGATGGTGACAATTCCTTCATTGTTATTAAAATCCGTGAACCTCTCGTGACTTTCATTCTCTACTATTTCTGTTTCATTTATGCATTTCTTTGAAATCACACTTCTTAATGACTGTCGTTCTAACTTTATAAGTGCCAACGCCACTTGTACAGGATAGAAAATTTTCTTTCATGTTTCCTTTTTCGCCATGGCACTGTAGTTTTTCCTCGGCTGTCCGCCGTGAATGTTGCATATAATCTTTCTGCGTAACTTTTGTGTGCAACACAGTGTAATTTAATAAACAATTGGGGATTTCTGTGCCCCCTTTCTTTCTTCAGTTGCAGTCAAAACGTGACAATTAACTTTAGAGTTTTGCAAATTATAGTGTAGTGCTGGTTTGTGGACAGAAGAGCTATGTTGCCTCTTCCGAAGTGAATAGCACTGATCGAAGATAGTAAATAAAAGGTAATATGATTTCCTTATAAACAATAAACTTTTACTATACCTTATGGATTTTAAATAATATTAATTAGCAGACATGTATATACATATATCTGCAATGAAACTATAAATATTTAAATTATTCTGTCTCCCCCTCAGATAAATTTTCATTTACGCATTCACTTGGATGCTAGCCATCATAAAAACAGTTGAAACATAAAATCTCAACACACACTGCACATTTTACGCGGCTTATATTCCTATAACTGGTGAATGTTTTGCAAAAAGAATTTTTGCCGGGTGGCTTTGCAGTCGCGGTGGATTCCCGGGTCGGTGCTGCCACCGTCTCGCCCCCGGTGCGGCCGTGCAACTGTTTGGCTGGGTGGTCGTGCAGTCGTAGTGGATTTCGGGAGGGTGGGAGTCCCATCCTCTTCCATCATCATTTGATTTTTCTCCTCTGGAGCTTCTCCGCATTTGTTTCTCGTCGAATCCTCAGCTCTCCGCCTACTTCCATGCGTGCTTCCATTTGAAGTCGAGTCCACTTTTTCGCCGCTCTTCCCGCACACATTTGCAATTGTGTGCTGTTAACAAAGATTAAAAATGTTGGTTACTAAGTAAAATTGACAATTTCCTCTTACGCCTTTTATTTTCTATCCATGTCGATTGGAAACAAAGTTCTATCCTTGTTGAACTTGTTCTCCATCGCCTTCTGTTGCTGGTAGTTGGTGGCTGTAAGTGAAATTTTATAATGAGATATTATTAAATAAACAAAAAGATAAAGGGGCGAAATTTTCTCTTGCCTCGCGTGTAGAAAACTTGCGTTTCTGAATTTTCTTCTTCGCGTTGGCCTCTCGACAAACGGTTGCCTTTCGAAAAGAATTGAAAATTAGTTAACGATTGAAAATGAAAGTCGAAAATTTGCAATTACCTGCTGTGGTTTCAGCTGATGTTCGATTAGAAGAAGAGTCCCTTTCCTGGTCTTTTCTTCCCCGGATGCGTGTTTGATGGCAAATGATTGCTGTGAACAAAACGTTTCTGATTAGCAAGTGATTGAAGACACAATTCTAAAGTAAAAGAAAAAAATTTCTTACGAAATAAACGAATTCCTGAACTAAATGGGGTGTTCTCTTTGCTACTGCTGACATTCTTCTTGGCTGCCGTTGTCATCCTCTTCGTATGGGGGCACATTTCGAATTTTTTTTTAACTATTATTTAATATCTTACATTTTTCGGAAATGCTACGTCTGCCAGTCTGATAATGCGACAAATTCGGTTTTAATGTGGTGCAATTACAATTAAATTCTTTAGTTGAACTATAATATTGGTTTACTCAAACCTTGTAGCACATTAAAACCTCAAAAATCATTATTTATTTTTAAGAAAGAAATAATTAAAAAATATCTTAACAATTAACTGCTTATCAGACAAACAAAATTCAACCGTTAAACAAATGGCAAATGAAAATTATACAAATATAAATATTTAAATGTTGAAATTCACAACGGTTTCATAGCATTTCCCGATATTTGCCAACAAAAATTTAGGAGGAATTGGGAAAGAAGGAAGAACAAAGGAGGTAGAAAGTCTACGACTCGACGTATCGAGCAGGATCTAGAGATCCAATCCTGAGTTCAGGACCGCAACTTTTCGATGGTTTTTTATTTGATCAAGTGGAATCGATCCCTTTTGAGATCGATTACAACCCTTCCGGATACACGATATTTTTCGTGTACGTTTTCCCCTGGTCCGAGCGGTTCAGTTTACCTTGATTGGATGACTCCAATAGGTAAACGTACACGCCGTGGACTGTACGTGCGCGCGAGAACGCAACGTACAATTGCCCATGTTCGAACACCGTATTCGGCAAGTAGATGCCGATCGAGTCGAACGATTGCCCCTGCGACTTGTTTATTGTCATGCAGTATGACAGTCGCAATGGAAACTGACGACGTCGCAATAGGAAAGGCAACGTGTCGGTTTCCGACGTCTGAAAATGGATGCGGGCGATAAAGACTCTCCTGCCAGAGAGGGAGCCATCGAAATTTATAACCTCCGCATCGACGTGGTGGTTGCCCAGATGCCTCACTACTAACCGAGTGCCATTGCAAAGGTTTGCCTTGACATTCAGGTTTCGCAAGAGCATCACAACCATTCCGACTCCCAAATTCAATTTGTGAGCCGGAAATCCAAAGGGCGTCATTGAATTGATAAATTCCATGGGAAATAAATCCGCGTCCTCCGGATTGTCTGAAACGATCATGTCGTTTGAAACGTACACCTGCTGGACCGTCGTCGCACTCATTTTGTCCGCGATAAGTCGATTGACTTTATCGCAGTCGTCGTTGAGTGGCGTCAATATCGCGCTGTGCGTCACCTCGCCGGGACGCAGCTCACCCAACACCTTGTCGATGAGCTCGCTTAATGACGCGACGACGCATTGTGGCGACGCCTCTATCAGGCGTCTGCGCGTCGTTTCGCCGAACGTGGGCAAACGATCGTTTCCCAGATCGTCCAGCCAACAGACGAATTCCAATTCGTCCGCACCGACGCGCATGTTGATGCTGAGGTCCAGCACCTCGAACAGTGGCCACAGAACGCTCTGTTTTACGCATTGGGCGATGCTCGTCGCCCTATCGGCGTTCACCACGACCGGCAGGATCTGTTTAAAGTCCCCGCCGATCAGCACGACCTTGCCGCCAAAGGGTCGATCCACGTTACAAACGTAACGTAGCGTTTTGTCGACCAGATCGAAGGACGTCCGTGTCGCCATACTGATCTCGTCCCAGATGATAACTTTCGTCTCTCTGAGGGACGACGCTGCGTTCGACTGAAGTGTGATGGCGGACGTCGATACTTCCGTTATCGGGACCGGCAGCTTGAAGCGGTTGTGCACCGTGCGTCCCTTTTTCATCAGGGACGCTGCGAGGCCGGTCCACGCGACGGCAGCGACATTGATGCCGTTCACGTTGAAATAATCAATCAACGTGTTGTACAGGTACGTTTTGCTCGTACCTGCGGCGCCGCGCAAATAAAAACGTCGAAGTTCGTCGCCGTCGTTTTCGACGGCGTGCACGATCACGTCGAACACGTGGCGCTGATCGTCGTCACGTGCTGGTAATACTTCGGGAAGCCTCTCGAGCACACGCCATTCTCGGACATGCACACTTCGGACGGATTGTGTGGTCCGCAAGGTCCGTGGATCATGTGCTTCCCTACTAATTCTGCCAGCATTTCCTCCGCGACCGGATCCGGTATCTCGGCGCTGACTAGCTGGTCTATTCTCAGACACTCATTCGGCGTATTTCGTGCGCCGCTATATTGTCGCGGATCTCCCTCCAATTGGGGTTGCACGTGAACGTGATGAACAGCGATGGATAACCCATTTTGTTGACGATGGCCATCGCGTCCTGGAAGCGCTGCATTTGCGATCTGGGGGACATTGCAAATGTAGGGGGCAGTATGACCATCCTTCCGATGGGTACATCCTCCTGCTCGCCTCTCTGTCGAATGTAATCGACCAACCCAGAATATTCTTCCGTCCTGAACAGATGCTGGTTCGCTCGGAAGTATCGAATGCGATTCGCTTCGATCTTCAAGTACGCACTCACTATATATTGCTGCGACAATGTTCCAGCGAGCAAGAGTGCATTCGATCTGTTCGATCGATAAGCCAATGTATACGCGTAGTACTGGCATATGGAGACTTTCGATCTCGCAATTGTACTTGGTCGACCCGTTCTTTCATGAGCTACCAATTGCATTCTGTAATGCCAACCCAATTCTCCGTTAGGGAACAACAGC
Organism: Hololepta plana; assembly: GCA_963695495.1. Taxonomy (NCBI): domain Eukaryota; kingdom Metazoa; phylum Arthropoda; class Insecta; order Coleoptera; family Histeridae; genus Hololepta; species Hololepta plana. Next base: position 390,575 of record OY968833.1, on the reverse strand, counting down.
GGGAATACGAGCGGATCGCAGTACTCGCTCTCTGGGTATATCCTTCTCAACCCCGAATCGTGATCCTTGAGGAACACGCGCATATTTGGATTGGGCGGCCTGTTCTCGTCGTATTCCACGACGGCCGCCACCTCGCGTATCTGCGGTAAGTTGCTTTCTCTGTTTGCGGGATCCGTATCGCGGCATCTCGCCACGGTTGCGTCTACTTTGCTCCTCGTAAATGTCACGCAAGTGACGATACTGGTGTGCAAAGGGATTCACGGCGCTCTCAATAGTTCGTGCGACAGTCCCACGTTCGCTGCGGATCTCTGCCGTGCCGCATCCTCGGGATCCAGGAAGTAGAAAGGCCCGTAGCTCTGGTCCCGCCGATTCAGTTTTACGTCAGAGTAATGGTGGTAAATCTGACCCTGATTGGCGTACACTTGCGGACCACGTCCCGGTATTGTTCGGAGGTAAGCTCCCACGCTTGCGAACTGAAATGCGTGATTGTATGCCATCACGTTCCTTCTGAACTCGTTCGCCATCAAATGTTCTCCTCCGAACAACTCCATCAATAACCCGGGATACGCCCCAAGCGGCGGAAGCACTAGTTTTCCGCCTGCGCATCAATTTGTCTACTTGTTCCGTGTTGTCGCTTCACGCTCGAAGTACATGGCCTGGCATTTATCGCACAAACGGCTCACGCTTCCAAGTTGAACATCTTTAGCATTGGCTCGTTGGGCCGCGAACATATAGTTGGGCCCGCGACGTATCACGCCCCCTGGCGTTCGGTCGCCCACGAAATCGCGTTCGTCATCGAGCATTAAGTCGGCAGCTAGAGCCTGTAGGGAGGGGGAACACGCGGAACGTCGAAAATCTCGTTGTCGCCGTGTAGCACGTTGGCAACGTCGACGGGAAGTGAAAGTTCCTATCCTGTAATGACGACGAAAGAAATTCACTGAACAAACAAACTCTAGAAAGTTTATTTACAAAATGCGTAAATACACAAAGGTTAGATGCTCAAAAAACAAACAAACTTTTTGGCTTGGTTTATTCCTGCCATCTATCGTCCGATGTCCCACACTAAGTTGCCATAGCTTGGCGTAACTACGATCGCTTGGCTCTCTGACTTACCATATGTACGATGATCGTTCGTGCACAACTTTTTTTTGTTTTCTTAATTTATCGCATCCTCGCGATTCGGTTTGCGATTTTTTTAGGGTGAATCATAGACGGGCAGCTCATTCCCGACCACGATTCAACCCTATGGAAAATAAATAAAGGGAGAGGAAGGGAATAGGAAAATGAAGAGGGCAATAAAAAGAAAGTAATACAAAAATTTTTTTTTTATTTATAATGATTAATTGTAAAAATATTGCACTTGAATGCCACCATAGTACTAGTGGCGGTGCTGCTGTTGTCTTCCGCCTCGTCCTCGTCCTCTTCGCCCTCGTCCTCCTCCTCTTCCGCCCCCGCATCTCTTCCTCGACCGCCCCCATTATGATTTCTTTAACGCCGCTTGCGTCGCGGCCGCCATTTCTGCGACGCCGACGTCGATTCCTTCTCGGGCGCCGACGTCACCGCCTCCCCATCTACGCTCACTTGCTGCAAAAGAAACAAATTATTACATTATTATTAGTTTAGGACGACAATGGAAGAAAGGAAAATTGAAAAAAGTAGAGAATAATAATTATGTTACAATTACCTTAATTTCCTCTTGCTCGATTTCCATCGTTGCGATCGTGAATAATACTGATGTTAAAGACGACAAATATTGTCCACATGCTCCCATTCGATGGAGGTGGCAAGCGATAAGAATTTGCGGGAAAGAAGTAAAATGCTGACGTTCATTTAACGGGCTATAAAACTCTTTCTTTCTTTTCACAATTGCCCTTCACAAATGATAATACATGTGGAGATACAAAGTGTAACGTAAAGAAATAATACAACGTTCATTCTACATAGTGACTATGTATTGAGAGAAAAAAAAAAGATTTTCACAAATATTCGCATTCTTGCGATTTGACGTGCGAAAAGGGTATTTTAATGGTAAATCGGGGGTCGGGGAGCACAATGCCGACCTCGATTCACTCCCAGAGCGGCTCATTTACCTCGAAAATTGCACCTTTCCTCAAATTCATAGATTTTCTGCCGTTTTTTCCGCAATTGCTCGGCCGTCGTGCAGCTTTTTTGCACGTGCGACACGCCGTTAGATGCGCATTAGCGAGACGAACAATTTGCGGTGTCACACGCCCGGATCGAATCGCAAATTCTTCATCTCACCCGCCCATGTCTCTTCACCACTAATCGGTCTAAAAACCCTTCGTTGACCCCCACGACCACATCGAACCGAATCGATCGGCACGAATCGCACACCGTTGGTTGGGGCTCGCGAGAAGGAAGAATTTGTCGCGTCGCAATAGAAGATCGTTTCATATTTGCGTCCTCCAGATCGAAAAAACCGATTTTTCAATCTACGTAGTGACTAGGTAGTGGCAGAAAAAAAAAAAAGATTTTCACGAATATTCGCATTCTTGCGATTTGACGTGCTAAAATGCTTCTTTAAGGATAATTTGGGGTCGGGCAGCTTATTCCCGACCCCGACGCGCCCCTAAAATTTCATCTTCCCTGAAAAACATTGAAAATTTGCACATTTTTTAAGTGTTCGCAAATAATTAATTTGTGGTAAGATAAGAGAATAAATCTTCATTATAACTTCTGCAAGCTCTCTGCTCCCTTGCAATCACTATTGTTTAGTACTCGATGGAGTACTTCTTTTTTGCTTGAAGGACCAAGTTGTACAATAAACTTAACTTTTATTTACAACTGTTTACAAATTATTTACACCAATTTTGCATGATTGTTTGCAACATGACACAACGACAATTCGACAGTAATATATGACAATAACACTATGACAATGACACTTTGCTGTTTTCAATTGCATATTGACAACACTGATCCTGTTGCAATGAATCGTCAATCGCTTGATTGTGGTTTTCATCAACCAAAGCGACATTCATCGCAACAGGAGCATTGTGCCAATTGGCGATTGTTCTATTTACACTTCACTTTTAATATACAATGCTTAATATACAAGTTTAACAATACACACAAGGCGCAAACAACTACCAAGCATTATCAATATTTTTTTGCATATATTTTTTCTTGGCGAAACAAATGTAGGTCTCGGGGATAACAAATTGGCTTACACTTGCTGGTATTGTTTCTATACTCCATGAATCAAGGATTAAAAGGAAATTGTTCTTTTCGACATATGTAAACAACTTAAAAAAAGTGTCATCAACAAGTTTGGTTGTTTCCGGACTTTGTACATGTGACAACAACATTTGGATATAGTCCACTGCATTGATTACTTTTTTTAAACTTGTGGACCAAAGACTCCACTCGTTTCATGCAAACATATAAATTCAAGAGGTGACCCTGCCAGAATCCGCAAGAGCGTACAGTATACGAATAAGTAAGTGAACACTTACTTTGATTTTTAAGGATTACTGTTTTTGCGCCCTTTTTTGGTCAGAGACATATTATATGCCATTTGATAATTGGCAACCAGCCTGATCAGTATTGATCACATAATCGAGATCAAATTTTGATATAAGTCCCCTTGTGTGGTTTCGAAATTTTTCCGCTTCATCTATTATTTTGTCGATGTTTGCAACTTTGTTTGCGTCACATATTTTGCGCTGCTGTATTCTGTTTTTCCGTTTAAATTAATCTGTTCAGGGTTTGCTTGCAATAAAATGAAATTCTGGCAGAATTTCAAATGTTAATCCCCTCAAAAGTTCGTCGCATTCTGCGACCGTATAGTATATTATCCATGACCCCAGCCTTGAGCAATTGCTCTCTTGTTTTCATTATCACAAATTATATTGTAATGTTAAACAGTAGTTGCACTAACTGATTATTTACTATTTACTAATTACGGCATTCAATGAGCCCAACAGTTTCTCATACGCACAATATGAATATGGAGGAACAAATATTGAAGCTAGATTGACACAGTTTATTTAGATATTGTTTTAGGGAATGCTGGTACGGAAATTGGTGTTGCGGTTTTTTTAGTATATCGCTTCGGGATGGTTAGGTTCTTTGGACAGTTTATGCCTTCGTAAGGACCCTGTCCAAATGGATTACTTATGCTGGGTTTCAAGTAATATGGCCAACATAGAAGAAGGAGAAGTACATAGAAGGTTCAAATCTTCTGGTAAATCCATTATTCACTCTGATACAAATGATTAAGATTTGGAAAAGGAAACAAGCTTTTCATGAAGCAATTTGAATAAGTTACTCGTCTATGCAGGCTGGAAATAAGGTGGTAAATTGCGTTTTAAGGCTATAAGGGCACTTCAAGCTTCGGTTTGTGCAAAATACTAAAATGCAATTTGTTTTTACTTTCGCAAAAAATCAATTGAAAACCTTAATCAATTAGGGTTCTTCATAACAATCGGTCTTGTCGTTCGTACGTGCTTTGATGTGCACCTGGATTTAAAAGTAAAAAAATGATAATATTTCTTTTCTTAAATTAAATTTCGTTTTTATTTACTATACTTCGTAACTTACAAAAGTAACTTTGCAATTCGCGTCTAATATAACGAACACACTTCTGAATAATAACGAATCTTGAATGATGAATAATACTAATCTGAATGCCGAATAATGAGTAATAATCGAATGATGATCTATTAATGAACAATGAATTTATATACGATTTTGGTCATTTGATGATTGGCTCTCAACTTGATAAATTTTTCCCACGAAGGGTGGATTTTAACTTGGGCATTAATAAACATATTTGGGGTCGTGCCACTTGACATTTGACCGCTTGAGATGATGAAAGTTAAATGAAACATGTGTTTGTTGATGTACGTTTTAGAGAAAATAGTTCCAGCTGGCATTTACATATTTATTCGTTTGTTTCTTGCTAGTTGTGAGAATGATTGGGAAAAATGCTTATTAACTACTTCTGAACAATGAAAATTCATTATCGATACGATTTATTAAAAACAGAGATTGACGTTATCGATAATGGTTTGCATGTGTGCGTTTGAAGGATATCCAACAGCATCTGGGATGTTGTGTGCCTCCACGTCGTTTTTGGCGTCGAAATTATTCTATGGTGACGTCTTAATCCTCTGGTGATTTCCCTGTTCTGATTAAGCTTTATGCATTCAATTGTTAGAACGTCCTTTTTCAAGAAGCGTTAACTGTTGCAAATTATATTGCGAACGTGTCGCATTTTGACAAGCGCGAATAAATGACAATTGATTGCTAATCGCACAAAAATATTGCGATGCTAGATCATAAAGGCAAATAAGAGGTATATGATGTTGGATTAGTATAAAGATATAAAGTTTCCTGATTTTGGGTTTTTACATGTTTTTAAAAAGAAGTTGTTAAAATAATTCCAAAGGTACAATGTCTCTTACTTATTGTTTTAATTTGACTTTGTTGCTCATATTGCTTTATTGCTTCGCTGTTTGCCGATTGTCAGTTTATTGCGGCCTTTTGTTCGATTGTTGCGGCGGGAATATACAGTCTGACACAGAAGTATAAGGCACTTGGGTTTTTAAGCATAACTTTTTTTTGGGTGATGCTACAAAGATGAACTTGAGATTGTTGTAATCAGAACGACGAGCTGCATCGAACCATATATTATGGTATGATGATGGTAGTATGATTATGAATAATGAATATAACACCGGCAGCGCTTAACGGTTGATTCATCTCGTTAAAACAAGCCGAAAAGTTTCTATAAACCATGGTCCGAAAGTGCTTGGTCTTCGAGATATGGACCGTCAAAGATAGATTTTAAAATCACAATTTTATTAAAAAAAAAATAAACGAAAGAATATTTTCTTTTGGGCTTTGGGACATTTTAGTTTCATGTTAGGGAGCCTCTTTTGACGTTATTTCAAACTTTGAAGAACTTGTGGAAAGTGGTGTTCTCGATGGCCTACTTCTTTCGGTGTTTTAACTGTTGCGTCATGGCCATAGGTGCAATTAGAGCTTAATTCGACCGTTTGCAATGGCCTCCTTTTAGTCCCGTTTATACAGAGACTTGTACTTAATTTCGTGGCCCATTAATCTCTTAGAGAAACGATTTCTCAATTTCTCTCTCTCTCTCTCTCAATTTTCTTACTCCTCCCTTTTATGGTCGTTTTGTTTTATTTCCCTAAATTGATGTCCTTTCGGGCTTTTATTGTCGCTTATTAAAAAACTTAAAACAATCTTCATTGCGAACAATTATTACGTAAAAAAAATAAATTCTCAGTTTTTCGTTCCAATTAATGTCACCGGAATTACGTACCTCATCGAGTTTCCATTCGAGTTTGGTAAAGATATTTCGCATTCGTTTAATCTCATTGTCAATGGCTGGTTGTTGCGGTTTATTTTCGGATCAACAAAAAACTTTAATGTTTAATGATATATTTTGATAAAGGAAACACCTTAGTGCGAATATATTTATTAAGTTATGCTATTCGTGGCGCCCTTAATTCGTTTATTCTTGCCGTACTCCAACACTAATAATGGACAGAGATTCAGAAGGACATTTAAACTTTACGGTGATCCCGATGAAACTTTGGTTTATTAAATTTTTTCCTTGCATCAATTTAAAAATGATTGTGGGAACTTTTGGATTGAAGGAATTTATTTCTGCTTCGGAAACAAAAAAAGTTTCGTATCCGGGTGTTGTTACGCTTTCGGTGCCAAACACGAAACAAACAAATAAATAAAGGAAGCTTTTTTAAATTATGACAATCGAAAATCGCTGGCGCCTAATTTTATTCTTTACTTCAAACGATTAATAGTAATCTTCGCCTAAACAGATTTTTTTCCTTTGTTCTTTTTTCACTCAAAGTTTACGTGCCTTGTTTTTTCGCAAAAATCGACACATCAATGCAATGGAAACGAAACAAAAATTGGAGACTTTTTGGTTTAATGTAGAAATATTAAATAACAATGAAGGAATCACGTAATCGAGAAAAATCTTCAAACATTTATTCATTCCTTTTTTCGTTTATTATTATGTTAACGATTTTTATGAGGATTGATAAACAAGTAGATAAACAAATGAATGATTCAAAGGATTATAAACGTAAAAAATTAAATTAAGATATATTAAATAAAAATTCGCATGGTACCATTGATAATAACGAATAACAATCGAGTTACAACAAGAAAAGAAAAGAAGCAAAAGAGAGAAATAAGTTTAATTTTTCTAATTAACATTCTCTGATCGACGTCGACTATATAAATAATAACAATAATAATGGAAAATTGCAAAAACAATGACAAACGATTCGTTTTCAATTCGATTTACATGGATTTTCTTTATTTTTTCATTGACTGAAGAGGATAAAATACCCTCGATTGGATTTCCCCCAAACTGTTTTCAAGCAAAATAACTCGTTAAGCGTGCGTCGTACGTGAAATTCCCAAAGAACGTTTTCGATCGAACAAGTGAATGGCTACAATTTTGGCGGAACGCGTAAATCGTGATAAAATTGATAATAAGCGAGATAATTGCGAAACATCGAATGGGGAAACGAAGAGAGAGAAACAACTGACGATTAATCTGAAATTAATTTTGTTTGAATTGGTATCCTTCTATTTTTTATTCTTTAATCGATAAAGATATCTTTCTTGTAGCGGCTTTTATCAATCAGTGAGCAAAATTTAATTTAATCATCCGGTTGCCATTATTTATTTTATTTTTGTTAGATTCTATCCTCTTTTGTTGATATTTTTCCTCTCTTAATTTCTAGACGAAAATAATATTAATCGTAAGCGATAGTTTGTATAAAGTCGCATAACAAAGTAATTTTTTGCCGACTTTTAAATATCTTTTTGAATATTAATCCTCATTTAATCATCCCTTTTTGTCCATTTTCAAATTTTAACACAAAGCACATGTTCGATGACGTCACACTCCCTTAACAAGGGACCCCGCTTAGAAATCGGAAACCTCATAAAAGAAAAAAAAGAAGGTTAACTGAGAATAATTTGTTTCTTTCCTCGCTTTTGATAATTTCAGTGAGACCCAGAAATATAGTGATACATTACTACATAAAGTGTGCGCTTAATGAAAACGATTTCTTTCGGATAACCTTTCAATTCGTTACCATTCTCATATAAATTGAGTTCTTTCAACCTTTGTAGGTAGGAGCAAGCATCGACAAACGGGAAGGTTTTAGGTCGTCTGTGCAGTTTTTGCCCTCAAAGGGGGCCCTGCATGGAAAATCATTATTTGAACACTAGCGTTTCTTTTGTAGATTTTAGGCAAACGTTACGTGGATGCATATTTATTATGATGACGATTATTATTATTAGTAAAATATCCATGAATAGTAGTAGTAGTTTCGTAGATTAACGCGAAATTATGCACCAATCTATTGCATCATAATCCAGCTGTTATCGTCATCATTTGCTTGGTTAAAATGCAAATATTTCGCAAATAGTATCCAAATTACTTGTTGAGCTGGCGTTAAACCCTCAATTGGATTGTGTGAAATTGACAATAACTATTAAAAACTGTCAAATTGACACTTAAACAACTGAGTAACTGTGAAATTGACAATAACTATTGAAAAATGTCAAATTGACAGTCTAATATTTTAGAGTGTGAAATTGACAATAATTATTAAAAATTGCCAAATTGACACTTAAAGTACTTTCTTCAGCCTTTCTTGATTTTTCTGGTTATTTATGATCTCTCCCATCAATCATCCTTGATGTACTTCTGAAACAAAGTGAAAAATCAATTTCCAAAATATTTCAATTAGGTTATGGGCGATTACTGTTGTTGGGGTGATAACTTGTCCCTTTTTTGGTGTATGTAGTGTTTCTTCGTCTCGAAGGACCACGTGGTAATTCACGGTTTTGATTTAATAAAACAACGTTACGCCTTATTTAAACTTGTATTAAATTAACTCTTTACAATATTTACACGTTGTTTTGGGTTTTTCGCGGATTTACTTAATTTGTACTCGCGATCGAACTTGAGAATTTGTGAACGACTGGACTTAATGCCTTTATGGATGCCGTCTTTTCTCGTTTGAGATGTTTTTAATTCTAACGTAATTTTTGGAAAAATCTTAATTTTTCTCACAACATTGGTGGTGGAAAGAGAGTAAAAATGACGCTCTGATTGGCTGGTAAAAATTAATGGACGGGTTTTTCGGAATAACCCGTGGTCGGTCACCTTTATTACTCCCTTTTACCTGGAAACCCCATTCTTGGTGCCCTAGCAATAATTAACAAAAGAAATGAATATTTGGGTTCCAGGTGTTATTACAATTGGCAATAAAGTGCTAAACTAAATGAAATGAAATTCAAAACTAATAAAATTAATATCTTAAAATACTTTTAAATGAATAACTATAAACTAAAATTTATTCCTTTATTGGGGTGGGCCGTTAGCCTGGAACATGCCGCCCCCGTTGACGAACGTCTATTTATTGTTCAATTGGCAATAAGCACAGTTTTTTCACTCCACGTTTAAAGAATCCACTTATTGTTTTAACTGTGGCAGTGCGCACGACCCCGTCACGTCCAGGATGGACTACTTCGACTCTACCCATTGGCCAGCATAATGGTGGTTGATTGTCCTCTTTCATTCAAACTAAGTCACCAACTTGTATATTCCTGGCATCCTTGGAGAACCATTTGCAGCGTTTTTGTAGAGTCGTGAGATATTCCTTGCTCCATCGGGCCCAAAACTGCTGTCGTAGAAGCTCTAGATGTTGCCATCGAGACAAGCGCGAGGTCTTCACCGTTGACAGGTCCGGCTCCGCGTTGGTGCAAATATTTCGCAAATAGTACCCAAATTACTTGTTGAGCTGGCGATTTCGTGTTAACGCACGAGCATTGTCAGTTAGTTTTGTTTGTAAGATTTGTAATAAGACTGGACGAAAAGCTGGGTCTATAAGAGTATCTGCTTTGTTACAATTGTCTATGAATTCGTAAAGTCGGCTTTTATCGCCGTCGAATTTGAAAAGCATTTCTTCTGCTAAATCGATTGATATATGTGCCATATTTTTATTTATTATTAAAAATTATTTTTATTTATTATTTATTGTTTTTTTTTGAGACGTTACAAATAGACAAAAATCGTACTTACAGTAACAGAAACAGGAACATTGATGGACTTTGACGATTTCCAATTCCCTTTTTAAACCAAGATTCAAATCTTCTTATTCGTCACTCGGATGTGGAGATTCTCCTTGTACTCTTCAGATCAGCACTTGATCTAGTTGTCGGATCGTTGAATCTTCGAATCTTTGAATCTTCAATTTTCGGATCCTCAATCTTTGGACGCACTATCCTTGGATTTTCAATCAGTCGATCCCACTTCTGACACCAGTTGTAAATGTTTTCACGTATATAAATATATTTCTATATGTTAAAATATATACGTGCGTGGTTTGGTTCGGGATAATTGAGTTGAACTCGTCAAAATACTTTTAATTAATAGATTTAATTTCTTTCTTTTCTCAGAATACAATTAGAGAGGACGTACTGTCCTTGCGTCTTTTCTAATGCTCTTGATGCTTCATACTAACTTTCTTTTTGTTTAATGGAACTAATGTTGTGGTGGAATGGAGGGGTGGTATTTCTAGGAATGACTAATTTCTAACATGATCGTGAATAAGAATGACTAACAGTATTTAACTAACTAATCTTACAAATAATGGGTTCTTATAACTAGAATTATCAATTGATAGTATGAGTACTAAGAATAAGTGGGTACATTACAAATGTAATTTGCAAAGCGCGATCGCTCGAAACTTATCTTCAATACGGAAAAAGAATTTTACTTGACAACTAAGCACATTCTATGTGCTTAGTCCTTAAAGATATTAGCAAGGAAAACGCCACTATCCATTCGAAAATGTTAAATTTCCTTCTTCATCACTAGGCTTGTCTGTTATTTTATTGTCCTGATCTGGTAAGAAATCTGTTTCACTAAACAAAGGATATAATTTAGGCCATCAGTGGCAAATGATTTTGGCTTAAATTTAGAAGACTTTTATTTAATTTCAACTGCTTTTCCAACTTCTTTAGCATTAGCATCACATAGTTACTGTTATCTCTGCTTCTTCATTTCTTGCTGTAACTTTAACTGTTTTTTTTCCGTTTGAATAACTTTAATCTTACCATCAGTCGACCTTTGACTCTATAAATGAACTTGATTCAAATTATTGAATTTGGAGATATCATATGAATGTACCGCCTCATAATTTCTTTGTTTATTTGATTTCTCAGGTTCTAGTTTCTTCACATGATTTGGAAACAATCCAAATTTGACTGGCTTATTCCTATTGAAGAAATATTCGTTTTTCGTCGCTTTCTTCAGTAAACGTTTTTCTTTGCGCAATTGCTTACAATTTTTTTCACATTTGCATTTCTTGCTAATATTTTATTAATCTAATTATATACAATTTCCCAAAGGAAATAAATAAAACTTTTGTTATTTTTAGGTTAAACGCAGGTTAGGTAAACAATCTTTTGAAACATGAATACTGTCTTTGAATAATTTTAGTGTTTATCATCTGATCACAAAATTGCATTAAAAAACAATCATGCAAAAATAAAACCAAATACACAAGAATTTTAAGATCTAGAGTTTACGATATGATTCTTTATAAAAGACATCGTGAAATAGTTGTTGGAAAATTATTATAAAGGAATTACAAATATTTATAATCAAATAAGGTTATGTTTACTTATATTGTACGGCTATGAAGGTACTCAAATAGAGAAGATTAAGAAGCACATTGATAATTTAGAGAAAGTGAATGACGAATTAACCGAAGTAATTCTGACGATGTTATTCTTGCTGAGAGAAAGTGATGTCATATATGAATTAGCTAGAAAATGTCTATATTATCACATGTTAACAAATGTAACATACTATTGCATTCATTTGTTTATAGGAAGATGATCCATGTTCCTTTAAACTAGATGAGAAATATCCATATGGCATTTCTACTAAAATCTTGACTTGAAAATAGAAAATGATATAATGTGATTGATAGAGAGCATAATATCAGCAAATTTAAATTGAATTTGAATGGACAAGAATCGTTTTTCCTAATTGCACAAGATGAATGTTCCAATAGTGTTTGTAACATGATTACATATGTAAGCACAGATACGGAATTTGATGTAAAAGTACGACAAGATGATATTGCTAAACGTTCGGAAGTTGAAGAAAGAAATTGGCCAATGAATTGATGAATGATATTAAATCATTATCAATTTTAAGTTAATCCTTTACTAAATACTATCTACCGTTACATTGTCTGCATCAAAATTAGCTTAAGTTGATCAAATAGGAGATCACATACAGGATGTAATCAACGTTTCATATAAATAGTTAATTATTTTGATCAGATATTTAGCACTTTTTAAATTTTCAGTTTGGTTCATCAACATCATTTGGCTGTGACTGTTAATTCAACAGAGTTCTAGTTACAATTGAAGGAATGAATCAAATTATATTGGACCAACATTCTAAGATGTACATGAATTGTGGTAGCAAATTCAAGAAATTAAATAATTTGGTAATTCAAATGAACTTTAACATGAAGTGCAAAAGAATTTTATGTATCAGTTATAGTTTTCTCATTTTAAACTGATACATTTAACTAAACTATATTAATATTTGTAGGAATTCATAAACTGCATCAAAGGATATTTGAATGTCTATAATAGCTATATATTTCTAACGTCCTACCAAAATAACTTAAGCATCATCAAATGCACAGCAGAAAAGTTACTTGGGTAGTTGGATATTTTTTGGGACATTTTCTATCAAATTCTAGCAAAAGATGACGGTGATAGAATAAACTATTTGAAAATCTTCAATTATTTGTATGAGAGAATCCATAATTTGGTTGATGGTAAGAAAAGCCAGATTTACATGTACATTTTATATGCCTGTCTACAAAAATACTACAGGTAAATACCATTTTAAATCAAAATCCGCAAATGTACAAATAGATCATATTTTGTAGTCGATTCCTGCGACCGTAGCTATTTGAGGGATTATTAAATCATCCTTACAACGACTTCATTATAATTGTCTCCGTGAAATATGAAAAATATGACTTATTAAGAAAGAATACTCTTATGGGGTAAATCAATTCAAGTACTAAAAATATCTGTGGGTAAAGATATAAACACCATCACATTAATATACTTTTCTAATCTAGTTGAAGAAAAGATATGAGATGAGTACATTTGATAGATCTTCTTTCACGTGTTATATTGAGTTCCTACGAAAACGGTTATAAAACTGATGGATGCTTCCTAAATTTGAAGATGTAAGAATGAGATATTGAAAACGAACGATAGTCCAACGACAATTAATGTTTCACTTTGATAAGAGAAACGCTTTCTCTTTTATAGATGTTGTCCGATTGGAGAGACTCGATTTGGAACAACAACGAACCGAATTGTTGAAGAACATCGAGGGGGAAGATTTTGGAGTTACTCTATGAGTCCGTGGGAAATACTATATTGGACGACGAAGAACTGATCGTTGCATTGAACGAGAGCAAAATAATATTTTATTATATTGACGAGCGGCCGAGACGCGTTTAATTCTACGAATTGCAGGAACCTTCGGCGAGCTTAATCGAAACGGAGGCGACGGAGGAGAAGATATCGATTGCAAGAGAAAAATATAGTCGCCGCTAGAGGTTATGTACTTTATTTCGTTGTTGCGCAACTGAGCGAAATCGATCCGATGTGTCAGTATTCATTGAACTATTTCAATCGGGTAATAATTTATTTCCAGCAATTAGTCTAGAGAAATTAGACAAAAATACAGCATAAATTTCCTAATTTGGTTCTTAACAATATGTCAAAATCTAACGACGTGGTTGCCCTCTATGTTGGCTTCGCGTAACTGTGCTCGTTGTGTCGCCCAACCGGTTGTTTGCTGTAGTTGTGATAATCGAGTAGCCTTCACAAAACAAAGACGCATAATACGATCTGGAGTGGAAACTGCCAAAGATAATATACTTAAAAATGTGCATATTCAACATAAACAAAGACACGCGAGTGGAACCTGCAATAGTGTTCAATATAGTGCTAATAGATAGCAAGACGTCTAGTGTAAACGAAACAATATTGTTAAATATCTTATATTATCTTTGATAAATAGACTGAGTGAAAATCGATGACTAATTAAAATAAAACTGGAATGCAAATCAATATTAAAGAATATATTTGTTAACAAAGAAGAGATAGGAGGTTAAACATGAAAAGGTTAGTGTTAATAAATTTTGTTTGAAGTGGCTAACAATTACTTTGTAATTTTATTTAATAGGTTATCATTATGGGAAAGCGAAGGAGGAGGTGAATGAAAAACAGACGTACGGAAAGTAATCACTGATTATATAACGAAAGGACCAAAATTTGCAGATGGAAGGTTATGTCTTGTTACGAGTGACATGCCATCGAAGCCACATAATCCATATGAATGGGGATCAGCAACTGTGCAGAAGTTTAACCAGGAAAAGATTAAGACTTTGCATATGAATTATAGATTGATCCAGTTAATTTTAGGTTGCTCTTTGTTGTTGGAACAAGATGAAGAATAAAGCAGGTTAAAAATGACTGATGCTATGTCAGAATGAAAATAAAGAAGCAGATTAAAAGCCAAGTGAATCTGAAATAAATTGAGGAATAGTTAATGGTAAAATAATTTAATCGATTGAGGGGTTCAGGTAAAAAAATTAGTAACAGTAATTGCCCATAACCTAGTTGAAATATTTTGGAAATTAATTTTTCACTTTGTTTCAGAAGTACATCAAGGATGATTGATGGGAGAGATCACAAATAACCAGAAAAATCAAGAAAGGCTGAAGAAAGTACTTTAAGGGTTAATTTGGCAGTTTTTAATAGTTATTGTCAATTTCACACTCTAAAATATTAGACTGTCAATTTGACATTTTTTAATAGTTGTTGTCAATTTCACAGTTGCTTAGTTGTTTAAGTGTCAATTTGACAGTTTTTAATAGTTATTGTCAATTTCACACTCTAAAATATTAGACTGTCAATTTGGCATTTTTTAATAGTTGTTGTCAACTTCACAGTTGCTTAGTTGTTTAAGTGTCAATTTGGCAGTTTTTAATAGTTATTGTCAATTTCACACTCTAAAATATTAGACTGTCAATTTGGCATTTTTTAATAGTTGTTGTCAATTTCACAGTTGCTTAGTTGTTTAAGTGTCAATTTGACAGTTTTTAATAGTTATTGTCAATTTCACACTCTAAAATATTAGACTGTCAATTTGGCATTTTTTAATAGTTGTTGTCAATTTCACAGTTGCTTAGTTGTTTAAGTGTCAATTTGGCAGTTTTTAATAGTTATTGTCAATTTCACACTCTAAAATATTAGACTGTCAATTTGGCATTTTTTAATAGTTGTTGTCAACTTCACAGTTGCTTAGTTGTTTAAGTGTCAATTTGGCAGTTTTTAATAGTTATTGTCAATTTCACACTCTAAAATATTAGACTGTCAATTTGGCATTTTTTAATAGTTGTTGTCAATTTCACAGTTGCTTAGTTGTTTAAGTGTCAATTTGACAGTTTTTAATAGTTATTGTCAATTTCACACTCTAAAATATTAGACTGTCAATTTGGCATTTTTTAATAGTTGTTGTCAACTTCACAGTTGCTTAGTTGTTTAAGTGTCAATTTGGCAGTTTTTAATAGTTATTGTCAATTTCACACTCTAAAATATTAGACTGTCAATTTGGCATTTTTTAATAGTTGTTGTCAATTTCACAGTTGCTTAGTTGTTTAAGTGTCAATTTGACAGTTTTTAATAGTTATTGTCAATTTCACACTCTAAAATATTAGACTGTCAATTTGGCATTTTTTAATAGTTGTTGTCAATTTCACAGTTGCTTAGTTGTTTAAGTGTCAATTTGACAGTTTTTAATAGTTATTGTCAATTTCACACTCTAAAATATTAGACTGTCAATTTGGCATTTTTTAATAGTTGTTGTCAATTTCACAGTTGCTTAGTTGTTTAAGTGTCAATTTGACAGTTTTTAATAGTTATTGTCAATTTCACACTCTAAAATATTAGACTGTCAATTTGGCATTTTTTAATAGTTGTTGTCAACTTCACAGTTGCTTAGTTGTTTAAGTGTCAATTTGGCAGTTTTTAATAGTTATTGTCAATTTCACACTCTAAAATATTAGACTGTCAATTTGGCATTTTTTAATAGTTGTTGTCAATTTCACAGTTGCTTAGTTGTTTAAGTGTCAATTTGACAGTTTTTAATAGTTATTGTCAATTTCACACTCTAAAATATTAGACTGTCAATTTGGCATTTTTTAATAGTTGTTGTCAACTTCACAGTTGCTTAGTTGTTTAAGTGTCAATTTGGCAGTTTTTAATAGTTATTGTCAATTTCACACTCTAAAATATTAGACTGTCAATTTGGCATTTTTTAATAGTTGTTGTCAATTTCACAGTTGCTTAGTTGTTTAAGTGTCAATTTGACAGTTTTTAATAGTTATTGTCAATTTCACACTCTAAAATATTAGACTGTCAATTTGGCATTTTTTAATAGTTGTTGTCAATTTCACAGTTGCTTAGTTGTTTAAGTGTCAATTTGACAGTTTTTAATAGTTATTGTCAATTTCACACTCTAAAATATTAGACTGTCAATTTGGCATTTTTTAATAGTTGTTGTCAACTTCACAGTTGCTTAGTTGTTTAAGTGTCAATTTGGCAGTTTTTAATAGTTATTGTCAATTTCACACTCTAAAATATTAGACTGTCAATTTGACATTTTTTAATAGTTGTTGTCAATTTCACAGTTGCTTAGTTGTTTAAGTGTCAATTTGACAGTTTTTAATAGTTATTGTCAATTTCACACTCTAAAATATTAGACTGTCAATTTGGCATTTTTTAATAGTTGTTGTCAACTTCACAGTTGCTTAGTTGTTTAAGTGTCAATTTGGCAGTTTTTAATAGTTATTGTCAATTTCACACTCTAAAATATTAGACTGTCAATTTGGCATTTTTTAATAGTTGTTGTCAATTTCACAGTTGCTTAGTTGTTTAAGTGTCAATTTGACAGTTTTTAATAGTTATTGTCAATTTCACACTCTAAAATATTAGACTGTCAATTTGGCATTTTTTAATAGTTGTTGTCAATTTCACAGTTGCTTAGTTGTTTAAGTGTCAATTTGACAGTTTTTAATAGTTATTGTCAATTTCACACTCTAAAATATTAGACTGTCAATTTGGCATTTTTTAATAGTTGTTGTCAATTTCACAGTTGCTTAGTTGTTTAAGTGTCAATTTGACAGTTTTTAATAGTTATTGTCAATTTCACACTCTAAAATATTAGACTGTCAATTTGGCATTTTTTAATAGTTGTTGTCAACTTCACAGTTGCTTAGTTGTTTAAGTGTCAATTTGGCAGTTTTTAATAGTTATTGTCAATTTCACACTCTAAAATATTAGACTGTCAATTTGGCATTTTTTAATAGTTGTTGTCAATTTCACAGTTGCTTAGTTGTTTAAGTGTCAATTTGACAGTTTTTAATAGTTATTGTCAATTTCACACTCTAAAATATTAGACTGTCAATTTGGCATTTTTTAATAGTTGTTGTCAACTTCACAGTTGCTTAGTTGTTTAAGTGTCAATTTGGCAGTTTTTAATAGTTATTGTCAATTTCACACTCTAAAATATTAGACTGTCAATTTGGCATTTTTTAATAGTTGTTGTCAATTTCACAGTTGCTTAGTTGTTTAAGTGTCAATTTGACAGTTTTTAATAGTTATTGTCAATTTCACACTCTAAAATATTAGACTGTCAATTTGGCATTTTTTAATAGTTGTTGTCAATTTCACAGTTGCTTAGTTGTTTAAGTGTCAATTTGACAGTTTTTAATAGTTATTGTCAATTTCACACTCTAAAATATTAGACTGTCAATTTGGCATTTTTTAATAGTTGTTGTCAACTTCACAGTTGCTTAGTTGTTTAAGTGTCAATTTGGCAGTTTTTAATAGTTATTGTCAATTTCACACTCTAAAATATTAGACTGTCAATTTGGCATTTTTTAATAGTTGTTGTCAATTTCACAGTTGCTTAGTTGTTTAAGTGTCAATTTGGCAGTTTTTAATAGTTATTGTCAATTTCACACTCTAAAATATTAGACTGTCAATTTGGCATTTTTTAATAGTTGTTGTCAACTTCACAGTTGCTTAGTTGTTTAAGTGTCAATTTGGCAGTTTTTAATAGTTATTGTCAATTTCACACTCTAAAATATTAGACTGTCAATTTGGCATTTTTTAATAGTTGTTGTCAATTTCACAGTTGCTTAGTTGTTTAAGGGTCAATTTGGCAGTTTTTAATAGTTATTGTCAATTTCACACTCTAAAATATTAGACTGTCAATTTGGCATTTTTTAATAGTTGTTGTCAATTTCACAGTTGCTTAGTTGTTTAAGTGTCAATTTGACAGTTTTTAATAGTTATTGTCAATTTCACACTCTAAAATATTAGACTGTCAATTTGGCATTTTTTAATAGTTGTTGTCAACTTCACAGTTGCTTAGTTGTTTAAGTGTCAATTTGGCAGTTTTTAATAGTTATTGTCAATTTCACACTCTAAAATATTAGACTGTCAATTTGGCATTTTTTAATAGTTATTGTCAATTTCACACTCTAAAATATTAGACTGTCAATTTGGCATTTTTTAATAGTTGTTGTCAATTTCACAGTTGCTTAGTTGTTTAAGTGTCAATTTGGCAGTTTTTAATAGTTATTGTCAATTTCACACTCTAAAATATTAGACTGTCAATTTGGCATTTTTTAATAGTTGTTGTCAATTTCACAGTTGCTTAGTTGTTTAAGTGTCAATTTGACAGTTTTTAATAGTTATTGTCAATTTCACACTCTAAAATATTAGACTGTCAATTTGGCATTTTTTAATAGTTGTTGTCAACTTCACAGTTGCTTAGTTGTTTAAGTGTCAATTTGGCAGTTTTTAATAGTTATTGTCAATTTCACACTCTAAAATATTAGACTGTCAATTTGGCATTTTTTAATAGTTGTTGTCAATTTCACAGTTGCTTAGTTGTTTAAGTGTCAATTTGGCAGTTTTTAATAGTTATTGTCAATTTCACACTCTAAAATATTAGACTGTCAATTTGGCATTTTTTAATAGTTGTTGTCAACTTCACAGTTGCTTAGTTGTTTAAGTGTCAATTTGGCAGTTTTTAATAGTTATTGTCAATTTCACACTCTAAAATATTAGACTGTCAATTTGGCATTTTTTAATAGTTGTTGTCAATTTCACAGTTGCTTAGTTGTTTAAGTGTCAATTTGGCAGTTTTTAATAGTTATTGTCAATTTCACACTCTAAAATATTAGACTGTCAATTTGGCATTTTTTAATAGTTGTTGTCAATTTCACAGTTGCTTAGTTGTTTAAGTGTCAATTTGACAGTTTTTAATAGTTATTGTCAATTTCACACTCTAAAATATTAGACTGTCAATTTGGCATTTTTTAATAGTTGTTGTCAACTTCACAGTTGCTTAGTTGTTTAAGTGTCAATTTGGCAGTTTTTAATAGTTATTGTCAATTTCACACTCTAAAATATTAGACTGTCAATTTGGCATTTTTTAATAGTTGTTGTCAATTTCACAGTTGCTTAGTTGTTTAAGTGTCAATTTGGCAGTTTTTAATAGTTATTGTCAATTTCACACTCTAAAATATTAGACTGTCAATTTGGCATTTTTTAATAGTTGTTGTCAATTTCACAGTTGCTTAGTTGTTTAAGTGTCAATTTGACAGTTTTTAATAGTTATTGTCAATTTCACACTCTAAAATATTAGACTGTCAATTTGGCATTTTTTAATAGTTGTTGTCAACTTCACAGTTGCTTAGTTGTTTAAGTGTCAATTTGGCAGTTTTTAATAGTTATTGTCAATTTCACACTCTAAAATATTAGACTGTCAATTTGGCATTTTTTAATAGTTGTTGTCAACTTCACAGTTGCTTAGTTGTTTAAGTGTCAATTTGACAGTTTTTAATAGTTATTGTCAATTTCACACTCTAAAATATTAGACTGTCAATTTGGCATTTTTTAATAGTTGTTGTCAACTTCACAGTTGCTTAGTTGTTTAAGTGTCAATTTGGCAGTTTTTAATAGTTATTGTCAATTTCACACTCTAAAATATTAGACTGTCAATTTGGCATTTTTTAATAGTTGTTGTCAATTTCACAGTTGCTTAGTTGTTTAAGTGTCAATTTGACAGTTTTTAATAGTTATTGTCAATTTCACACTCTAAAATATTAGACTGTCAATTTGGCATTTTTTAATAGTTGTTGTCAATTTCACAGTTGCTTAGTTGTTTAAGTGTCAATTTGACAGTTTTTAATAGTTATTGTCAATTTCACACTCTAAAATATTAGACTGTCAATTTGGCATTTTTTAATAGTTGTTGTCAATTTCACAGTTGCTTAGTTGTTTAAGTGTCAATTTGACAGTTTTTAATAGTTATTGTCAATTTCACACTCTAAAATATTAGACTGTCAATTTGGCATTTTTTAATAGTTGTTGTCAACTTCACAGTTGCTTAGTTGTTTAAGTGTCAATTTGGCAGTTTTTAATAGTTATTGTCAATTTCACACTCTAAAATATTAGACTGTCAATTTGGCATTTTTTAATAGTTGTTGTCAATTTCACAGTTGCTTAGTTGTTTAAGTGTCAATTTGACAGTTTTTAATAGTTATTGTCAATTTCACACTCTAAAATATTAGACTGTCAATTTGGCATTTTTTAATAGTTGTTGTCAATTTCACAGTTGCTTAGTTGTTTAAGTGTCAATTTGGCAGTTTTTAATAGTTATTGTCAATTTCACACTCTAAAATATTAGACTGTCAATTTGACATTTTTTAATAGTTGTTGTCAATTTCACAGTTGCTTAGTTGTTTAAGTGTCAATTTGACAGTTTTTAATAGTTATTGTCAATTTCACACTCTAAAATATTAGACTGTCAATTTGGCATTTTTTAATAGTTGTTGTCAGTTTCACAGTTGCTTAGTTGTTTAAGTGTCAATTTGACAGTTTTTAATAGTTATTGTCAATTTCACACTCTAAAATATTAGATTGTGAATTTGGCATTTTTTAATAGTTGTTGTCAACTTCACAGTTGCTTAGTTGTTTAAGTGTCAATTTGACAGTTTTTAATAGTTATTGTCAATTTCACACTCTAAAATATTAGATTGTGAATTTGGCATTTTTCAATAGTTATTGTCAATTTCACAGTTACTCAGTTGTTTAAGTGTCAATTTGACATTTTTTAATAGTTATTGTCAATTTCACAGTTACTCAGTTGTTTAAGTGTCAGTTTTAACTTGTGCACCCAAATTCTGGAAGCAGCTGCAGTTTTAGTCCGGTTGTACTAATTTGGTGTGTGTTGCATGGGCCAGTGTTGACAGCTGATAGTTTCCGCGCGTCTTTTTCTTGTTGCCAATCGCCTTTTATCTGCGGTTGTTGAAAGGTCTTTACCTGTGTTAACAAGTAAAAGTGCGAAATAAATTATTTATTCCTCCGAATAATTTATTTTTTAAAACAAATTCCGTGCAAATTGTGCTGTGATTGTGCAAGTTGTTTGGAGTTTTCCGTGTTGTTTTTCTTCCCGCTGCTGCCTTTTCCAGCGGGGGATAAATTCGGTGCGTTGCATTGCAAGTTGTGCTGTGAAGTGTTTCCTTTTCAGCGTCTTTTTTGCAGCCGAGAAAAAGACGTCCCGGCTCCAGCAAACGACGAAAGGTAGGTCCCCTTGGAACCGCTGTTTCCCGTAAAAAGGAAGGTAGGATTTTTCTATTAAATCCCTCCCCAGTTCAGTTTCTTTTCCGTGTTTTCGCCCGGAAACCGCGCGTCACGTGGATTTTCCTAAATCCTTAATTCTTTAATATTTCTCCATTAGATTCAATGCGCAAATTTTAATTGTAATACCTTTTTATATTGTATTAAAAGGTCCTTTGTGTTACATGTCCTCTACCTATTTCATAACTTTTAGCCCTTCTTTCTTTATTTCTTTTTTATCTATGTTCTCTTTCCTGTTTTCTATATTATATATCTTGAGCACAAACAAATCCAAAGAATAAGAATTTGCTATAACTTGCAAAGCTTCTGTTGACTTCGTTTTGTAGGCACATGTTACACCTACTAGAGCAATTCTTTGTATCGCGTTAATTTTTCTTTTCTGCTTTATATTCAATTTTTCTCCCCAAATTTTTGCACCATCAGTAATTGCTGCCCTAATTGCTCCATTCAATATTGTTAACATGGCATTTCCTTTTAGAGCCCACTGTGTTTTAGAGGCTGATTTTAATTTGAATATTCTGTTCCTTGTTTTCTCTACAATGTATGTAATGTGATCGTTCCAATTTAATTTTTCATTTGTTGTTAGTCCTAAATATTTAACTGCACTTTTACATTTAATTAGTTTATTGTCCATTCTAAAATTTGGTTTCTCTTGTTTTTTGTTTTTAGCAAAAAGAGACTATTTCTGTTTTATCTATATTGAATTTGAATGTTTTCACTTCAGCCCACTCAGTTATCTCTTTTAAAAATGAATTTACTTCAGTTATTACTCCTTCATAAGTTACACTTGCGATTATTGCTGCAATGTAACGATTGTTCTATTGTTAGATTCATTGATATTTATATCGTTAAATAAAATTTTCAACAATTATGGCGATAATTTGGATCCTTGTGGACATCATTTTTCCGCGAATCTTATTGTATTTTTACTCAATATAATTTTTCTTTTTCTAAAATAATCTTTAATTAAATTAACGTATTTTTCATTTACTTCTAATATTTTTAATTTGTTTATAATTTCCGGTCACCAGGCATTATCAAATGCTCCTTCTACATCAAATAGAATTCAAACTATATATTTCTTATTTTCTTTTTCTATTTCAATTTTTTAACTACTTTTCCTATTGCCATTATTGTATTTTTCCCCTTCATAAAACCATATTGATTGTTTATAAATCTGTTTTTGTTTCTAATTTCTTCTTCTACTCTATTATTTATTATTCCTTCAAAAAAATCCAATTGTATTAATCATACACAAAATGGTCTATAATTTTTTTGCTACATTATAATTTTCCTTTCCTGGTTTTGGAATTAGTATTAGCTTTTCTGATTTCCATTGTGTTGGGAAAATTTCCACCTGATTTCTAGCCAAATTTTACTACTAATTTTATCTGTTTTCTTAATTTTTATTGTTTTTATTACATCCTCAATTTCTTGTATATTTATTTCTTTTGGAATATCAATTTTATTATTATAATTATTTTGTTAAATTTCCGCATTTTTTCTTATTTCCTTTTGTAGATCAGTATCAAATTATTTACTGTCGTGTTTAACAAAATATTTAATCAATTCATCTGCTGTTTCTTTTACATTTTTTGTATATGTTCCATCTTCTTTTCTGATTTGTGCTAAGATCCTGTTATTTTTCTTTTTCATTAAAACTTTGTAAACTGCACCCCATTGTTTATTATGCTATGATAACAAAAGTTTTTCTGATCGTGCATTCATCACGGCTTTACTATAATTTTTTTCTTCTCTTTTATAAATTTCTTTAGCTAATATTAATTCTTCTGTTTTTGTATTATTATCTCTTTTTAAATTATAATATGATCTTCTTAATTTCTTAATATTTTGCTTAATCCTTTTTAATTGTGTGTTCCAAAAGTACATCTTATTTTGATTCATTATAATTTTACTTAAATTTGTATCACAAATATTCTTATTCAAGTTCTTCTCTATTTATTTCCGTGCTTATTTTTTTCTAAATCTCTTTTTATTTTCTCACTTTTAATGTACATTTATTCCAGTCAACTTTTTGTAGATTATATCTTTCTTCCTCTCTATTTTCTTTTATATTTTTAATCTTAACTATTATTGGATTATCTGATGATGATTAACTGTATGTAATTCCGTTTCTTCATCTAATATCCCGTTTTCAATTCTATCAAATAATCCTTCACTTATTAATGTTGTCAATACCGCTTTCGCCTCGTGGTCCAATAAATGTTGGTTTATTTCCTTCATTTCATATTATTAACAAGTAGAAGTGGCAAAAATTCGCATTTTTGCGCGAATCTTTGTTTTGTGTGCAACCTTGCTTTACAATTAAACGCATTTTTGGGGGTGAATTTTGGGGAAAATTGCAATTCGGAAACGCGACATAATTGTCTGAATCGGTTTTCACTTATTGCTCGAAATACTTGATTATTTGCATTACTATAATCCAATAGAAATTTGCATGAATATTCCCTTTTTGCACCCCTCATGTAGCCCTTTTGCAAACTTACGTAGCGTATGTTACGGCCACCAACATTCTCTACGATTAGAAAATATTTTGCCACGATCCGTTCTCTAGTTAGAAAAAATCGATTTGTGCCTCAACTGCTTTTATTATTTTCCTTAGTGGAATCTTTGATTTGCGTTCAATCTTTTAAAATTATACGCACTTTTTGGTGAATATTGAGGAATTTGGAAGCGGGGCATAATTATTCTCACCGATCTTCACTAAATCATCTTCATTCAAGTTATTGCTCAATACTTTATTATCTGCATTGGATATGTTCTAATAAAAAAAAACTATCAGTTTCTTTATTTCCCCACTCTTTTGCTTTGCTATTTATATCTCCTGCAATTAAAATTTGTTCTTTTCTACTCTTTCTTTCTCCTATAATCTTTTTTATTTTCGTAGTAATTTTTCCAAAAATTTCTTTATTATTCCGTTTCGGCGGTATATATACATTTAGAATATTTAGAAATGTATATTATGATATTCTATTTGTATAAAAATTATATTTTCATCATTATAATTGTCCATGTTTAATATTTTAATATTTTTGTTCATTATAATTGTTGCTAATTTTGTATTAGTTGATTTATATATTGTGCTAATTGAACACCTCTTACATAGCCACCTTTAATATTTAGTTCTTGTAATGTTATCATATCTATTTTCTTTTCTTTACGATATTGTAATAATAGATTCATAACTTTTATTTACATTTATATTCATTAAATATATTATTTCTCGTTTATTAGCTTCATTATTAATCATATTATACTTTTTTTATAATTCTATCTTTAATTTATTTTATTAATGGGCACACTTTTTTCTTCGCAATAATGCTCATAATTTCTATTATTTTTATCATTATCAATTTAGCATAAAAAGCAATAAGCGCTTTCAATATAATTATTGCAAGAATTTGATATGTAGTATCTATTATGTTTTTCTCTTTAATATTTTTTTCAATGTTATCAAGTAATCATCTTGGATTATTTTTCTCTATTGCGGTTAATTTTTGTGTTTTATTCAAAGTATCTTTAATTTATTCCATATCAACCTTATTATTTGTTGTTATCAAAACTTGTCCCTTAGTTATTTTCCTTCCTGCTTTAATTCCAATTTTGTTTTTTTATTGGATATATGCTGTTTGTAATTTCTTTTTTGTCTCCTCTCCATTTTGGTTTTTATTTGGTTTTATAAAGATTTTATATTCTGCATCAGATCTATTACATTTTAGTTTTTCTGCATATGAAATTGGATTTGGTTTATTCTATTCAATTTCCTTACTAAATTTTTCTGTAATTTTCTTTTCAATAATTTCTTCTAATCTCTAATTTTTTTCATTCATTTATTTCATTCAGCAATTTTATTTCTGTTTTTAATGCAGTCTTCTTCATAAAGATCTTTAAAAATTACTCTTAATCTTTTTTGGTGACTTACAGTGATTGATTTTGACTTTCCTGTAATAATTCCGTATATTTCCTCTAGAATATTGCCATTCATTTGTTTTCCACTATCGCTTTTTCTTCCAATTCCTTCACTTTCTTCACTCGAAGGATAATTATCTTCCATTTCTTCAATTATTGCTTTTGTTAACTTTGGATTATTATTTTATTCAAGTCATTCACACCCGCAAAATATTAAATTCTGTCATTTTTTTATAATTTATTTAAATAAAACTTTTAATTTAATTTTAATTAATTTATTGTTTTAATGTTTTTATTTTATAATAATTATATTAAAATTTATGATTTTATGCTGATTTTTGCTTGCACGCACGTGGAGAATGTCAATTAATTGCAACAAAATTAAATTTGATTAAATTTGTTTTCTTTGCCTTTTAATCAATTTTATTATAAAATATTTTTATTTTAATTAATTCCCTTCCTTTTAATGTTTTTTAGTAAAATTTTAGATAAATTTCTGTTTTTAAACTATTTTATTCACAATAATTTAAAATGTCAAAATTTGACATTCACTATAAATTATATTAAAATCTTCAAAATTAAGGATTTCAACGAAGAAACACAACAAAATAATAACTGATCACAATAAATAACTTATTTTTAAACAACAATACTTTTTTTCAACAATTTTGTTCTCTGTTTTTTCAATAATTCTAGTAAATTTTTCGCCCCCCCCCCCCCCCCCCTCTCAAGCGTCCCCTAGGGGACAAATCGGAACACCGCCTTGTTTCTTTGTCTTGATTTAATCGTCTGGTACACAAAAGCTCTTTGTGAAGTTTTTAAAGTCTCCCAAAGGCATAATACTGACTTTATTGTAATTTGTACTTTCGAGTCACTTCAATGTGTAGGAGTTTAAAACCACATAATTCGTCCCTTTTGCCAACACAAGATGTAGTTGCCATAGCCGGCTCCGCGATCGCACTCAAAAATACGTAAGCATTTAAACTACTTGCAAATGTGTTACTGATAAACTGGGCTTCATAATTGATTTAAATTTTTTCGAAGGCGTTCGGGGCAATGTGGATGTTAGTTACTTTTGTTGTGTTGTTGTTGTGTGATATACATATTACTTACCTCCCTTCATTACATGTGCTTTTTAATGAACTGATTTGTCGTAGATTTCCTTAACTTTATAAAAGTTTGGGCCTTGATCTACACCAACTACTAGTAAACCAATGGTGCTCAGCTTCTTAATACATTCATGCATAAGTAACAGTAATTCTTCCACGTAACAAGTGTCATTTACAACAAAATACGCAAGAGGGTGCTTCGATTTAAATTCTAAGCCTCTAAAGACTACTTGCTTTGGCCGGGAGTGCAGCATGTCAAAACCAATAATTTGAAATGTTATAAAATAAGTGCCATTTGAAGCTCATTTCATCAGTGCCCAAAACACAATTTTTTCCTGCTTGAGGCATGGAAGCAACTTTACTTTGTACCACACTAAATACGAATTTATTTAGTCCTGATTCAATGCTCAACTTCGATGTAATTCTACATAATGTTGACTTCGATGGTAAATGAAATGTGGTCGAATGTTAAGAATGAATTTCAATCAAGTGTTTATATTGCTCGATTTGTGGTCATGATTATTTTATTTTTTTATAGAAGACTAGGAAATCTTTAGTTGAATGTTTGCCATATGATTCTAGAATGAATCTTGTGTTTAACTGCAGATATTTCTCTTTTCCGCGTCTGTGTATCCATGTCATCTTTAAGGCAACAATCATTCGCTATTTGTTGTTGGCAAGCAAATACTGAAATTCTTTGTGTAAATCTCTGTGGAGCAAATGAAGAATTATGTATTGTAGTTTGTTGGAGAAATTTCGAATCAGACTATTCTTACACTTTACCTTTCCGATTATGGTTCATTCAATATCGCTTTATGAATACCGCTATCGCCAATTAATTTTGTTTGTATCGAATTCTATACATAAATACTCATTGTTTGAAGCCTTCGAGAATGAGGTCCGACTCAACATTCAACAAGGGTCCCTCTCAATATTCGTAGCACTGTCTTCCTTATCACATGAACATGGCGCAGTAAATATATTTCGACAAAACTGCTATTCTGTAAAGAGTAAGTACTTATCTTCTACGAAACAATTTTAAAATGTTTGTTACTTAGCAGCATATTTGTTCACACGGTATGTTCTTTTCTGCGATGCTCCGTCACCGCATTCATACAGACATTTATATCGCAAAAGTTTCCTGTTTCTGCTGGTGATATAAGGGTATCTTGCCCTGACTATATTCAGAGGCGGTGGATATAATCCAAAGTAGGAGCGATTCATTGATTTAATTTGCTGCTTTACTTGCTTTCAACCTTAATAAACATTTTGCAAGTATCTCATTCCCTTATTATTCTTTAGTAGCAAGAATAAGCAATTCATTGTGAGCCTCTCTAATTCACGAAATATGTTGTCCATCTCGATTATGCCTCCGTTAGTCACGAGACTATTTTTGCAAGTGACTTAATTATTCGTTTGCGATAAAACACGATAGATAATTGTTCCAGTTACCGACATATTATGCATGTGCATGGAAATTATAGTCTGATTATTTTATAAAATACACACTACATATTTAATTAAAACATTGACTGGCTCCAAAATCCAATGGCACACAAGTGTGTTGTAAAGCAGCGGCATATAAAAATGTGTGAATATTAAACAGATACATGTATATGTTTAAGGTTTTATAAATTTAACTAATGTGTACATATTATTTTCATTTTGTACCGCCACATACATTTATAAGGCATTGTTTGTTATTGCGCTTCTTGATCTCTGACGTCTATTGCAGCTAATCCACTTTCTTTAGAGTTGTTTTCGGACTCTTCGTAGTCAGAATCTCCTGTATTTGCAGTAAACTGTAAATTGTCAAACGCTTCATCCAAAAACGTTTTTTACCGTATAGCTTTGAATAACCTCATCAATATGAGAGCATACAGCAAACCCCGATTGCTTTCATTAGTCTATTTAAATTTCCTCTTTGCCAAGGAGTACTGCGCCGAGCAGATTTTTAAGTGAACATTATTTTGAATGTTGACTATTTCAAATTATATTTCTGGTTGGTTGGTGTTAAGCAGCCAAAAGATTTCAGCGATGTTTTAATTCTGCTGTAATGAAATGTTAATGATGGAGACAATTCCTTCATTGTTATTAAAATCCGTGAACCTCTCGTGACTTTCATTCTCTACTATTTCTGTTTCATTTATGCATTTCTTTGAAATCACACTTCTTAATGACTGTCGTTCTAACTTTATAAGTGCCAACGCCACTTGTACAGGATAGAAAATTTTATTTCATGTTTCCTTTTTCGCCAAGGCACCGTAGTTTTTCCTCGGCTGTCCGCCGTGAATGTTGCATATAATCTTTCTGCGTAACTTTTGTGTGCAACACAGTGTAATTTAATAAACAATTGGGGATTTCTGTGCCCCCTTTCTTTCTTCAGTTGCAATCAAAACGTGACAATTAACTTTAGAGTTTTGCAAATTATAGTGTAGTGCTGGTTTGTGGACAGAAGAGCTATGTTGCCTCTTCCGAAGTGAATAGCACTGATCGAAGATAGTAAATAAAAGGTAATATGATTTCCTTATAAACAATAAACTTTTACTATACCTTATGGATTTTAAATAATATTAATTAGCAGACTTGTATATACATATATCTGCAATGAAACTATAAATATTTAAATTATTCTGTCTCCCCCTCAGATAAATTTTCATTTACGCATTCACTTGGATGCTAGCCATCATAAAAACAGTTGAAACATAAAATCTCAACACACACTGCACATTTTACGCGGCTTATATTCCTATAACTGGTGAATGTTTTGCAAAAAGAATTTTTGCCGGGTGGCTTTGCAGTCGTGGTGGATTCCCGGGTCGGTGGCAGTCCTCGTCTCGCCCCCGGTGCGGCCGTGCAACTGTTTGGCTGGGTGGTCGTGCAGTCGTAGTGGATTTCGGGAGGGTGGGAGTCCCATCCTCTTCCATCATCATTTGATTTTTCTCCTCTGGAGCTTCTCCGCATTTCTTTCTCGTCGAATCCTCAGCTCTCCGCCTACTTCCATGCGTGCTTCCATTTGAAGTCGAGTCCACTTTTTCGCCGCTCTTCCCGCACACATTTGCAATTGTGTGCTGTTAACAAAGATTAAAAATGTTGGTTACTAAGTAAAATTGACAATTTCCTCTTACGCCTTTTATTTTCTATCCATGTCGATTGGAAACAAAGTTCTATCCTTGTTGAACTTGTTCTCCATCGCCTTCTGTTGCTGGTAGTTAGTGGCTGTAAGTGAAATTTTATAATGAGATATTATTAAATAAACAAAAAGATAAAGGGGCGAAATTTTCTCTTGCCTCGCGTGTAGAAAACTTGCGTTTCTGAATTTTCTTCTTCGCGTTGGCCTCTCGACAAACGGTTGCCTTTCGAAAAGAATTGAAAATTAGTTAACGATTGAAAATGAAAGTCGAAAATTTGCAATTACCTGCTGTGGTTTCGGCTGATATTCGATTAGAAGAAGAGTCCCTTTCCTGGTCTTTTCTTCCCCGGATGCGTGTTTGATGGCAAATGATTGCTGTGAACAAAACGTTTCTGATTAGCAAGTGATTGAAGACACAATTCTAAAGTAAAAGAAAAAAATTTCTTACGAAATAGACGAATTCCTGAACTAAATGGGGTCTTCTCTTTGCTACTGCTGACATTCTTCTTGGCTGCCGTTGTCAATCCTCTTCGTATGGGGGTACATTTCGAATTTTTTTTTAACTATTATTTAATATCTTACATTTTTCGGAAATGCCACGTCTGCCAGTCTGATAATGCGACAAATTCGGTTTTAATGTGGTGCAATTACAATTAAATTCTTTAGTTGAACTATAATATTGGTTTACTCAAACCTTGTAGCACATTAAAACCTCAAAAATCATTATTTATTCTTAAGAAAGAAATAATTAAAAAATATCTTAACAATTAACTGCTTATCAGACAAACAAAATTCAACCGTTAAACAAATGGCAAATGAAAATTATACAAATATAAATATTTAAATGTTGAAATTCACAACGGTTTCATAGCATTTCCCGATATTTGCCAACAAAAATTAAGGAGGAATTGGGAAAGAAGGAAGAACAAAGGGGGTAAAAAGTCTACGACGTATCGAGCAGGATCTAGAGATCCAATCCTGAGTTCAGGACCGCAACTTTTAGATGGTTTTTTATTTGATCAAGTGGAATCGATCCCTTTTGAGATCGATTACAACACTTCCGGATACACGATATTTTTCGTGTACGTTTTCCCCGGGGCCGAGCGGTTCAGTTTACCTTGATTGGATGACTCCAATAGGTAAACGTACACGCCGCGGACTGTACGTGCGCGCGAGAACGCAACGTACAATTGCCCATGTTCGAACACCGTGTTCGGCAAGTAGATGCCGATCGAGTCGAACGATTGCCCCTGCGACTTGTTTATTGTCATGCAGTATGACAGTCGCAATGGAAACTGACGACGTCGCAATATGAAGGGCAACGTGTCGGTTTCCGACGTCTGAAAATCGATGCGGGCGATAAAGACTCTCCTGCCAGAGAGGGAGCCATCGAAATTTATAACCTTCGCATCGACGTGGTGGTTGCCCAGATGCCTCACTACTAACCGAGTGCCATTGCAAAGGTTTGCCTTGACATTCAGGTTTCGTAAGAGCATCACAACCATTCCGACTCCCAAATTCAATTTGTGAGCCGGAAATCCAAAGGGCGTCATTGAATTGATAAATTCCATGGGAAATAAATCCGCGTCCTCCGGATTGTCTGAAACGATCGTGTCGTTTGAAACGTACACCTGCTGTACCGTCGTCGCACTCATTTTGTCCGCGATAAGTCGATTGACTTTATCGCAGTCGTCGTTGAGTGGCGTCAATATCGCGCTGTGCGTCACCTCGCCGGGACGCAGCTCACCCAACACCTTGTCGATGAGCTCGCTTAATGACGCGACGACGCATTGTGGCGACGCCTCTATCAGGCGTCTGCGCGTCGTTTCGCCGAACGTGGGCAAACGATCGTTTCCCAGATCGTCCAGCCAACAGACGAATTCCAATTCGTCCGCACCGACGCGCATGTTGATGCTGAGGTCCAGCACCTCGAACAGTGGCCACAGAACGCTCTGTTTTACGCATTGGGCGATGCTCGTCGCCCTATCGGCGTTCACCACGACCGGCAGGATCTGTTTAAAGTCCCCGCCGATCAGCACGACCTTGCCGCCAAAGGGTCGATCCACGTTACAAACGTAACGTAGCGTTTTGTCGACCAGATCGAAGGACGTCCGTGTCGCCATACTGATCTCGTCCCAGATGATAACTTTCGTCTCTCTGAGGGACGACGCTGCGTTCGACTGAAGTGTGATGGCGGACGTCGATACTTCCGTTATCGGGACCGGCAGCTTGAAGCGGTTGTGCACCGTGCGTCCCTTTTTCATTAGGGACGCTGCGAGGCCGGTCCACGCGACGGCAGCGACATTGATGCCGTTCACGTTGAAATAATCAATCAACGTGTTGTACAGGTACGTTTTGCCCGTACCTGCGGCGCCGCGCAAATAAAAACGTCGAAGTTCGTCGCCGTCGTTTTCGACGGCGTGCACGATCACGTCGAACACGTGGCGCTGATCGTCGCCACGTGCTGGTAATACTTCGGGAAGCCTCTCGAGCACACGCCATTCTCGGACATGCACACTTCGGACGGATTGTGCGGTCCGCAAGGTCCGTGGACCATGTGCGTCCCTACTAATTCTGCCAGCATTTCCTCCGCTCGAAGTACATGGCCTGGCATTTATCGCACAAACGGCTCACGCTTCCAAGTTGAACATCTTTAGCATTGGCTCGTTGGGCCGCGAACATGTAGTTGGGCCCGCGACGTATCACGCCCCCTGGCGTTCGGTCGCCCACGAAATCGCGTTCGTCATCGAGCATTAAGTCGGCAGCTAGAGCCTGTAGGGAGGGGGAAACACGCGGAACGTCGAAAATCTCGTTGTCGCCGTGTAGCACATTGGCAACGTCGACGGGAAGTGAAAGTTCCTATCCTGTAATGACGACGAAAGAAATTCACTGAACAAACAAACTCTAGAAAGTTTATTTACAAAATGCGTAAATACACAAAGGTTAGATGCTCAAAAAACAAACAAACTTTTTGGCTTGGTTTATTCCTGCCATCTATCGTCCGATGTCCCACACTAAGTTGCCATCTATGTTAGCTTGGCGTAACTACGATCGCTTGGCTCTCTGACTTACCATATGATGTATGATGATCGTTCGTGCACAACTTTTTTTTGTTTTCTTAATTTATCGCATCCTCGCGATTGGGTTTGCGATTTTTTTTAGGGTGAATCATAGAAAATAAATAAAGGGAGAGGAAGGGAATAGGAAAATGAAGAGGGCAATAAAAAGAAAGTAATACAACAATTTTTTTTTTATTTATAATGATTAATTGTAAAAATATTGCACTTGAATGCCACCATAGTACTAGTGGCGGTGCTGCTGTTGTCTTCCGCCTCGTCCTCCTCCTCTTCCGCCCCCGCATCTCTTCCTCGACCGCCCCCATTATGATTTCTTTAACGCCGCTTGCGTCGCGGCCGCCTTTTCTGCGACGCCGACGTCGATTCCTTCTCGGGCGCCGACGTCACCGCCTCCCCATCTACGCTCACTTGCTGCAAAAGAAACAAATTATTACATTATTATTAGTTTAGGACGACAATGGAAGAAAGGAAAATTGAAAAAAGTAGAGAATAATAATTATGTTACAATTACCTTAATTTCCTCTTGCTCGATTTCCATCGTTGCGATCGTGAATAATACTGATGTTAAAGCCGAAAAATATTGTCCACATGCTCCCATTCGATGGAGGTGGCAAGCGATAAGAATTTGCGGGAAAGAAGCGAAATTTCACGGGCTGTAAAAGGCTTTCTTTCTTCACAAAGATAATGCATCTATAGAGTTTCGTACTCGATGGAGGTGGCAAGCGATAAGAATCCGCGGGAAAGAAGTAAAATGCTGACGTTCATTTAACGGGCTATAAAACTCTTTCTTTCTTTTCACAATTGCCCTTCACAAATGATAATACATGTGGAGATACAAAGTGTAACGTAAAGAAATAATACAACGTTCATTCTACATAGTGACTATGTATTGAGAGAAAAAAAAAAGATTTTCACAAATATTCGCATTCTTGCGATTTGACGTGCGAAAAGGGTATTTTAATGGTAAATCGGGGGTCGGGGAGCACAATGCCGACCTCGATTCACTCCCAGAGCGGCTCATTTACCTCGAAAATTGCACCTTTCCTCAAATTCATAGATTTTCTGCCGTTTTTTCCGCAATTGCTCGGCCGTCGTGCAGCTTTTTTGCACGTGCGACACGCCGTTAGATGCGCATTAGCGAGACGAACAATTTGCGGTGTCACACGCCCGGATCGAATCGCAAATTCTTCATCTCACCCGCCCATGTCTCTTCACCACTAATCGGTCTAAAAACCCTTCGTTGACCCCCACGACCACATCGAACCGAATCGATCGGCACGAATCGCACACCGTTGGTTGGGGCTCGCGAGAAGGAAGAATTTGTCGCGTCGCAATAGAAGATCGTTTCATATTTGCGTCCTCCAGATCGAAAAAACCGATTTTTTATTCTACGTAGTGACTACATAGTGGCAGTAAAAAAAAAAAAGATTTTCACGAATATTCGCATCCTTGCGATTTGACGTGCTAAAATCCTTCTTTAAGGGTAATTTCGGGTCGGGCAGCTTATTCCCGACCCCGACGCGCCCCTAAAATTTCATCCCTGAAAAACATTGAAAATTTGCACATTTTTTAAGTGTTCGCAAATAATTAATTTGTGGTAAGATAAGAGAATAAATCTTCATTATAACTTCTGCAAGCTCTCTGCTCCCTTGCAATCACTATTGTTTAGTACTCGATGGAGTACTTCTTTTTTGCTTGAAGGACCAAGTTGTACAATAAACTTAACTTTTATTTACAACTGTTTACAAATTATTTACACCAATTTTGCATGATTGTTTGCGACATGACACAACGACAATTCGACAGTAATATATGACAATAACACTATGACAATGACACTTTGCTGTTTTCAATTGCATATTGACAACACTGCTCCTGTTGCAATGAATCGTCAATCGCTTGATTGTGGTTTTCATCAACCAAAGCGACATTCATCGCAACAGGAGCATTGTGCCAATTGGCGATTGTTCTATTTACACTTCACTTTTAATATATACAATGCTTAATATACAAGTTTAACAATACACACAAGGCGCAAACAACTACCAAGCATTATCAATATTGTTTTGCATATATTTTTTCTTGGCGAAACAAATGTAGGTCTCGGGGATAACAAATTGGCTTACATTTGCTGGTTTTGTTTTTATACTCCATGAATCAAGGATTAAAAGGAAATTGTTCTTTTCGACATATGCAAACAACTTAAAAAAGTGTCATCAACAAATTTGGTTGTTTCCGGACGTTGTACATGTGACAACAACATTTGGATATAGTCCACTGCATTGATTAATTTTTTTAAACTTGTGGACCAAAGACTCCCCTCGTTTCCCGCAAACATATAAATTCAATAGGTGACCCTGCCAGAATCCGCAAGAGCGTACAGTATACGAATAAGTAAGTGAACACATAGTTTGATTTTTTACGATTACTGTTTTTGCGCCCTTTTTTGGTCAGAGACATATTATATGCCATCTGATAATTGGCAACCAGCCTGATCAGTATTGATCACATAATCGAGATCAAATTTTGATATAAGTCCCCTTGTGTGGTTTCGAAATTTTTCCGCTTCATCTATTATTTTGTCGATGTTCGCAACTTTGTTTGCGTCACATATTTTGCGCTGCTGTATTCTGTTTTTCCGTTTAAATTAATTTGTCCAGGGTTTGCTTGCAATAAAATGAAATTCTGGAAGAATTTCAAATGTTAATCCCCTCAAAAGTTCGTCGCATTCTGCGACCGTATAGTATATTATCCATGACCCTAACACAAATTATATTGTAATGTTATACAGTAGTTGCACTAACTGATTATTTACTATTTACTAATTACGGCATTCAATGAGCCCAACAGTTTCTCATACGCACAATATGAATATGGAGGAACAAATATTGAAGCTAGATTGACACAGTTTATTTAGATTTTGTTTTAGGGAATGTTGGTACGGAAATTGGTGTTGCGGTTTTTTAAGTATATCACTTCGGGATGGTTAGGTTCTTTGGACAGTTTATGCCTTCGTAAGGACCCTGTCCAAATGGATTACTTATGCTGGGTTTCAAGTAATATGGCCAACATAGAAGAAGGAGAAGTACATAGAAGGTTCAAATCTTCTGGTAAATCCATTATTCACTCTAATACAAATGATTAAGATTTGGAAAAAGAAACAAGCTTTTCATGAAGAAATTTAAATAATGTGTAATATCATCATGAGCTCGTATACAAAAGGTTACTCGTCTATGCAGGCTGGAAATAAGGTGGTAAATTGCGTTTCAAGGCTATAAGGGCACTTCTAGCTTCGGTTTGTGCAAAATACTAAAATGCAATTTGCTTTTACTTTCGCAAAGAATCAATTGAAAACCTTAATCAATTAGGGTTCTTCATAACAATCGGTCTTGTCGTTCGTACGTGCTTTGATGTGCACCTGGATTTAAAAGTAAAAAAATGATAATATTTCTTTTCTTAAATTAAATTTCGTTTTTATTTACCATACTTCGTAACTTTACAAAAGTAACTTTGCAATTCGCGTCTAATATAACGAACACACTTCTGAATAATAACGAATCTTGAATGATGAATAATACTAATCTGAATGCCGAATAATGAGTAATAATCGAACGATGATCTATTAATGAACAATGAATTTATATACGATTTTGGTCATTTGATGAATGGCTCTCAACTTAATAAATTTTTCCCACGAAGGGTGGATTTTAACTTGGGCGTTAATAAACATATTTGGGGTCGAGCCACTTGACATTTGACCGCTTGAGATGATGAAAGTTAAATGAAACATGTGTTTGTTGATGTACGTTTTAGAGAAAATAGTTCCAGCTAGCATTTACGTATTTATGCGTTTGTTTCTTGCTAGTTGAGAGAATGATTGGGAAAAATGCTTATTAACTATTTCTGAACAATGAAAATTCATTATCGATACGATTTATTAAAAACAGAGATTGACGTTATCGATAATGGTTTGCATGTGTGCGTTTGAAGGATATCCAACAGCATCTGGGATGTTGTGTGCCTCCACGTCGTTTTTGGCGTCGAAATTATTCTATGGTGACGTCTTAATCCTCTGGTGATTTCTCTGTTCTGATTAAGTTTTATGCATTCACTTGTTAGAACGTCCTTTTTCAAGAAGCGTTAACTGTTGCAAATTATATTGCGAACGTGTCGCATTTTGACAAGCGCGAATAAATGACAATTGATTGCTAATCGCACAAAAATTAAATTGACAATTAATTAATTAATTTAATTTTGTCTTATTTAACGTTTAGCTTTTCGTTTGGTGATTAGTGGTGAACGAACTTTTAATCAATGTGATGCGTTTGCGATGAGAACTTGGATAATCTATTATTACGCACTCCATCTGACTTCTGTTGTTCTTTCAGTTTGCGCCGATAACTTGGGTAATTATAACGATTGATTTCATACTTTCGATCAGCTTAATTCGCATTCGCCGCAAACCGTAATTTAAATGACTAATTAATTGTTCCTCTTCTGATTTCGCTTTAGGAGAAATAGTAAATTTTTCCTCGCGATTTAATGAAACATAAAAAATGAAGAGAGGAAAAAATCCTAAGTGCCTGCTTAATTAATTCTTCAACTAATTATCATCTTCTGAGAATATATTTTTTTGCCAAATACCAACTCGTAACATAATATCGTCTTGTCTTATAAAATGTTTATTACTGTCTGGTACCGTATAAAATTACTTGACTGGTACGGGCAACTACATTCGGATTACAAACTGTATTTCCTCCATTCATTTTTTTCTCTTCCTCACAATTGTGGTTATAAATAAAATATCTTCTTCAACTTTAAAGAAGTCTTTGGTACGATTTCGAATCCATTAAATTGAAACTGCAATGGATGGTTTACTTTGCATTTGTAAATTAATTAACATTCCGTGTTGTTGGGATACTTGATTATTCCTTTGTTCGCAATTCTTGCTACTCGCTTTTATAAAATAAACGTAAATTGTTCTTGTTGTTTTCTTTTTAAAGCAAGTTATTCGATTAATTATAAGTTTCAGATCAATATTAATTCTTGAACTGTTATTGACTTTGGTTAAACATAACTGGTGTGACTAGTACAAGAGTTTTATTGCACTTTGTAAATTTGAATCACTTTAAATTTGTACGAATCGAAAAGAGCAATTTCAAGTTTTATTCAGTGGAATCGAATTAAAATTATTTCTCCTCTACATACGAATTTTTGCTTTTGATCATTTTCGTTATTTACAACTTCTTGTTACAGCGGCTATCACACACACAAAAAACGTTCATTGAAATTTCGTGATCGTTAAAAGTATTTTATTTGTCAATTAATTGAAAGGACTGGCTATTGTTATAACAAAATAATTTGTCGTAACTATATTCTTAAAAGAACCGGCAACATCAATGCATTTCTGCACACAAAAGGTGCGTTTTTCTATGACAATATCTCGTTTCCAACTCTTATAGAGTTTTTACATCATACAAGAATATTACTGAAGTAATTGTTATTATTACTACATTTTTTTCGTGATTAATGGAGTTAATCGATTTGGCAATTGAAAGAAAGTTATTAATTCAAATTCACTCTTCCAATTATTTCTTTATTACGGTAAAATTTCATTATATAATTACGTGTTTTATGCTTTCAGACATTTCGGTCCTATTTAGCAAGATTACGCCTTCTTTTTCGTCCAATAGAATAATTTGTTGCGATTTTTTTATTGCTACGATCAAATGACGAATCCGAAAAATACGAATTCGTTTTCTTGAGCCGAGCTTTCTACCAATAATTTGTATTGAAGAACCAATCGATTGATTATTTTCTTTATTCAAATAAATGGGCAAGGACATGAAACTCGACGCATGGTTACCACACTTTTAGAACCACAATAAGGAACATCAACGCTCTACGATTGCCGTCGGTTTGCTTGCCCCTAATCGCTCAACATACGGTCAAATGCAACATTTTGTTTATCGGATAGTCATGAGGAGGTTTTCTGCTTTTGGTATCTTTATCCGACCTTCTTCTTCTCTTTAATTTTATTTCCCAAATATTTTCATTCGGCCTTCATTACAAATCTAATAAATGAAATCCGTAGAACTTAATGAATTAAAATGAGTTTGCAAATTGAACCTAAACTTTTGTATTAATTTTTTTTTTATTATTAGTTTCTTTGTTTCGCTTAAGTAATATTACACCGAGATTTATTTTTATTTATAAGAAGATAAAGTCAAGCTTAGATCTCACGAGAGACTCAGCCAGTTCAGCTTAGATTCTTTTTCTTGCTTACTCTGTATATATACATAATGTTAACGTTAATGCAGATATTTCATGCTAAATATGTTCATTATTTCGTCTTTAATCGGTGGACAGTGCAATATTGCACGTGCAAAGATTATTTAAACTGATCACGTGCTCTTCGCTTTCGATTGTGTGACTTAGTTTCGTATTTAGAATTTGAATCTTGCAATCATTAACAACAATTTCCGGGCATGGATTGTACAGGGTGATTCAAAATAATACCGACAACGCTTAACGCGTGATTCATCCCGTTAAAATGAGCCTAGAAAATGCTCGGTCTTCGATATATTGAGCGTTAAAGAACGGTTGCAAAATCGCAATTTAATTCGTAAAAAATAAGCAAAAGCTTTTCTTTTAAGCTTTGAAAAATATTGTTGAACTAACGAATGCAGCTAATATTAAAAATCGTAATTAGCAGCTGCTTTTTTTAATTTCGATTAAAGCGCGATTTCATGGGAGGTCACTAAACTTTTTATATATTGCAAATTTAATACGCTAGAATAATTTCAGTAACACTCATGCAAATTTGATTACAATTTCTCTCGCAAGACGAACACGAAAAATGAAACTACTACGATTACAAATTCTGTTAAAAGTTATCGGAAAATACGTTTGTTTCGCCTTCTTTTCGAACATTTTATTACCAAATGCCGCTTAGTAAATTTATAAACGTAATCAAATGCATTAGTTGCAACCAAAGCATGGTCACAGAAGAGAAAGCAGAAATTATATATATATTTATTAAACTTAAAAACCTGTCATAAACTGCAAGTGTGATTTACACGTCGTTAATAACGTGGCTGACACATAAAGTACCGACTGACATGTTGTACATAATTAATACTATAAGTAATACCACCATTTCTACATCTGAAGAAAACATATTTACAGTTACTCTACTATTCGCATTTTTTTGCGAAAATATAGCAAAATACCCAAGAGTATCTATTATTTATAACAATAAATGTTTATGCAGAATTATTTTCAAGTTCCTTTCAAGTTTGTATTTATGCAATTAATCAATTTAGTTTTTATTCTCGTCATAAGAAACGAGCTGCCTTTTTCACTAGCAAATATCTTTGGAAAATTTTACCGTAGCTCTATGGTAATTGCTTTTATAAGCACCGACAGCGACTCAAGCGACTGCGGAACCGTGATCCTTCGAGGCATAGTTTTGAGAGAGACCGAACAATTCGTACCTCCACGCAAATGCAACTACCTTTTTATCGATTCCTTTTTATTTAATTAACTTAATGACTTTAAATATTGAAATAAAAGTTTCCTCTTTTTCACAACGAGGTTTTCACGCCTGATTTATGGAGCGCTTTTGGGTAAGATGAATGTATTATTTTTATATGGTGTTATCAAAGATTAAAGCAATTTAAATTTATAAAAGATTATGGAAAATATTTTTTTGTTAATAGGAGAAATAAAGTAGAAAATGTCATTTATTTTGAAATACAATACAAAATTGTGATAATAACACATTAAAATATTCACTGAAAAGACAAATGGGTACATATTACGCTATTTAAGCTTTGTAACTACGCCATTAATTAAAATAACACAACATGTTTTTAACAGAATACGTGTTCACTAGTAAGAAAGAATTACGGAAAAGGAACTATTTTAAAATTTCCTTTACCCCACTCTTTGTATTTTTGCACACGTTTAGTTTGGTGGAATAAATTTTTCACATACTCACACTCATGCAACAAACGACCTGGTAAATATCAACAAAAAAATGTTTCCTTTCTTTTTCAATATTTTGTGCTTTAATTGTCGAGAACATGCCATAACAAATGAGCGTATCCTATAGAGGTATTTCGTATCGTTTATTTCGACAACAACAAAATACACGAACAAGACAATTTCTTCTCTTGTTGTACGTACCAAACATCTTCTAACTTTACAATGCAAACAATGTTAAATTCGATCGTGTGTTGCTTCAAGTGGTAAACGATTCGGAAAACAATCTGCTCCAATTTAAATAAAATTAAGGGGTAAAGACACAAAAAGGAAATTCGAATTTTTTTGTGACGGATCTAAAAATTTAGGTCGTTTAAAATTGCTTAAGGATCCGTTCCTACAAAAATTTAATCTTAATTTTGTTTCGGTTCGGCGTTTGAAATTAATTAATTAACGAGAGGAATCACCCATTAAACGCTGCCGGTGTTATTTTGAATTACCTTGTATAACGAAATTTAATCCACCTATTTAATATATTTTTCACCGTTATTTTATTTCTTCTCTTTTCCGCTGCGAGTTTATTCTGGGAAGTATTTTTGAAATTTACTTTTATAAAAACACTCGTAATGTTCGTTAGATGTTAACTACCAAACGTCCAGTAAATAAAGTTGAAAAAATTGCACTCGAGCTTAATCGGGAATAATAATAATAACGATTCGGAACGTTTGAAATAAAGCATTTTTTTAACTTCTTTTAAAATGCATTATTGAATAATAATTAATTCACATAATCCCTGACTTAAAGATAATGTTGATTAGAGATTCATTAAATTCATCATAGGTTTTGATTTAGAAATATCTTATTTCTTCGCGTGAACCGTACGGTTGGGGTTGATATAATTACGCTTTAATACAAAAAATTGCCCTCCCTCGAGGATAAACTCTGGCGATTCTTATTCAGCTAAATTTTTGTATTTTCTTAAGAGCTGCACGAAGAAGGAAAAGGTTCTTTTTCTTCGTTATTGCAGCGTAACGCGTTATCATTATACCATTATGTTAATATTAAACGTACGTTTATTGAATTACGTTATTCGGTCGTTAATGAGCCGGTTTTTACTTTTATCTCTCTTAATGATTTCTCATACAATTTAATAACTGCGCTAATGATCGTAGTTGATTTTCATTTTGCATTACCAGGGAAAAAAATATAAACAATTGCAATTATTATAAATATATAATGTTTGGCGAGTATATA
The DNA here is from genome assembly GCA_963695495.1 of Hololepta plana. Classification (NCBI taxonomy): domain Eukaryota; kingdom Metazoa; phylum Arthropoda; class Insecta; order Coleoptera; family Histeridae; genus Hololepta; species Hololepta plana. The sequence continues at coordinate 348,210 of OY968833.1, read as the reverse complement.
TTGAGGGTCACCAAAATCCAGTAATTTCACTATGACCATATGACCATGGCCCATCACGTCAACCAATCGGCACATCTTTGCATTCCACCCCCTACCCCATCAGGGAGAAAATGTAATTTACTTTTAGGCAAAATAGAAAAGTTCAGTTCCGTTAAAATCATCGAAGTATCAACATCTCGAAATAAGTAAATAAATAAGTTAAAATAAAGACAATCATTCTTTATTTCTCAACCAGTCGGGCACCATAATTGCGCTACACAGGACAAGTTCCAACATCTAGTTTTCGTTGATTTGTTAAAAACTTCTTTTGATTTTAGCTCATTTATTTCGTTTTGTATCACATTAAATATTTTTACTTTCATATATTCTAGTCGATGTTCTCTTCGCATTTTAAGTGCAACGAAATATGTTTAGTTTAAAAGAATCAAATCAGCCCATCTAACACTCGGTTGGTTGGTGTTAGGGGTATTAGTAATACTTTCCCCTCAAAATGCTAATTTTCTTTTTGTAAAATTCAACAGATACTGACGCATCGAACACTAAATACAAATAAACTAATAAAACTTTATTTCCGTTGTTTAAAGATGAATTTTAAGTTATGCTCAAACTTTAAAATTGCTAAATAGTTGGATTTTAAGTTAGCGGTTTAATTTCCGTTTATACATTTAATATTAAAATTAATGTTTTCAGAAGAAACTCAACTTTATTTAGACATACCGTAATTATATATAATTTAGGTTTTCTTACATACCCTTACATACACTTTGTGACAAAATTTTATACGATTAAACTCGATGCATTACATTTCTAAAATCAAGAAAAAATAAATATACCTTCTTTCTTATAGCCATTGAAGAATATTTTTCCTTTGATTGACATGTAATAAGTCGTATTTTGCTCAGGCGGTTACCGAGAAAAAGGGCTTTGAAACAAACAATATTTGAGAAAATTTATGAGAAGTGAGCAAGTTCTACGTATGACGTGCAGTTTGTGACAAAATGTCCTTCGATTAAAGTCGATTAATTGCAATTCTTACAATAAGATTATTTATACTTTCCTCTTTGTAACCATTGCGGACGTGTTCATAAATAAATGCATAAACTTTATATCAAAATTTCAAAAGCAATCAAACTAAGTACCTTCGATTTGTCGTAAATATTTATGTGACGATAAATCTCGATCCGGAGGAGGAAAGGTGCAACACCTGAACTAAAATAATTCTTTCGACATTTCTTCTTCAGTTAGGTGGGGTTCGTTTATGAAACATTCCCATATCGGACTTTTGAAACGATAGAATTGACGAGAAACTTGAAAAATAAATTATTCACTAGGCCGTCCAAGATTCATCATTTAAGTTGCGTCTCCAATCTCATCTCGTACGAAATTTTTATGGTTGAAATTATTTCTTTTCTTCAAACTAAATTAATCTATTTTGGTAATTAATTAATGCATAAACATTTGGCGAGGAACATAATTGACTGCGATGTTATGTTGTATTATCTTCCGGTTTATGTGATCATCATCATTGTGCAATTTTAAAGCACACCCTGAGTTGCCATGACGAAATTCTGATCTATGTGCAATCAACTCTCTGTAAATACTTCTCGACGTTTATACCGGAGATTTTTCAACAGAAGGGCATCAATTCAATCCCGTTTCAATTCGCGTCCCTCCCGCCGAAAAAAAGACGTCCGCCCAGACGTACGCGCTATTGTTTCGATGTCGGCAACTGCTTATTTCGAACCTGTTACGCACTCACGGGGAACTTACAATAGGAGGACGCTCTTACGTCTCGAGAATCGTTCGGCTAAGTACAACGTACCATTTGGGCGATGCGCGATAGGTCAAAGGTCGGTCGAAGGCGACGGTACGATTAAAAATTCAGCCCCTTTCGTTCGCGTCGAACCGTCTAAGTAGGATCTCATTTTTTCCGACCCGAAGACGTACTCGTCGACGGCGCGCTTTCGTCGGACATAAAGCTAACGTAATGTCATTTTTATAATCGAAGCAGATGCGAATTTTTCTGCGCGGATTCCTAGCATGTGTCACATTTTAATGTCACGAGAATATATAATCGACGCGTAGTGTAGCGAGAAAAAGCTATAATGTAATACCGAATGGCAAGAGATTCCATCGATAAGAAAGAAATTGCTAATACCATAACACACGTTTTGGCGAACGTAATGTGGCTTTTTTCGCATTTCAAGCAAATTATCTGTTTATAAATAAATATCGATGCGATTAAAGAACGTACTTCAGATAGACGGATGGGTTTAGATTGGGACGCGTGGACGTGGGAGATGAGTCAGCGTTGCTTTTATTTCGCGCAACTGGATTAGCCACATTTCCCTAACCGTAGAACTACGCCCGGCTCGTTGTTTGTGTTTATGTTTCGAGATCCATCTGTAAAACAAATACCGCTGTCAGTTGACGCTCTTATTGTCTTTTTGTTATAGAAAATAAACCGAACCACGGTGGAGAAGGCGGCCATTTTAACTCGATTCGAATAAATAAAAGCTTAATTCGTTTATCTTCAGTGAAAATATGAATTATTTTAAACCGCCGCTTGATATTCCGCCGCCCTTTTTATCATCAGCATCGCCGTCGTTTTTATTTCATCCCGTTTCTTCATTCTTTTTCCGCTCATCATTTCGCATATTTATTTTTTACTTTCGAAAGCAAAAGGAATTCATTTCGTGCCCTATTAAATGTACTCTCATGCAGAAAGAAACAGCAACCGATGTTTGTTTGTTTAAAACGTGTTAAATAAATATTACAGCACGCATGGTTTTCTGGCGGATGCGCCGGTATTTTTTATAAAAAATCTCGCAGAATAAATGAGACGTCCGTTTAACGGGATTTTGTCAATAACACAACAATTATAAACGGTGTTTACCTAATTAGTCACCGCTTAATTGGACGTCAACACCTTATTCGGTGCCGATGGTCGTAAATAAGTTAGAGATCCAATAACTCGGCATCGAACGTGAAAAGCGATTTCTCTTTCTTTGATAAAAGAAATGCATATAAGGACGAAATAAAAAGGAACGCTTAATGGTTAAATGATCGTGTCAGAAGGAGCCGAACCTGTTTTTATAAATTGCATCGTACGGACAAAGCGACGAGAGAGTGAGAGGGAGGGGGAGAGAAGTGTAGAAGGACTTATTTCGTTTTTAATTGAAAGTCTTTTGTTGTGCTGGTGACGGATGGCGTTAAATCGATTTACTGCGTCGTGGTGTTAATTGGATACATGTGGTACTGAGGACGGCCCTCGAATATCGGATTAAAAGGCAAATAAACGCTCGTTGCAATTCTAAGGGTAGGATAACAGGGCACGATGGCGCTTTCTCGTGGATGGGGATTGATGAACGGTGCTTATTGACGTTTCCTGGCAGGTATTAATCAGATGAAAATCGGCGAGCTTTTTCTCCCTCTGCACTTCGGTGCGTGGCGAAGCGACGTCGCCACAGCCGGCTAACCCCCTTGTTTTATTGGCGCACTTTTTCTTTATTTTTTTTTCGCAGCTAAGAGCAGTGTTATGGTTAGACGGAGGTAATCTTCCGAGGTGACGGGTGACGAAGGACGGCAATCAATGCTAACGGTCGTCCGCTGACCGAGACCGAGCGTCCCCTCGCCAATGCGACCGGATATCTGCCCGGAATTGCTTTTTACGAAGTTTTCTCTTCGCTCGTCCTTCCTTGCTTCTTCCTTTTTTTATCTACTTAGCTCCACTCACTCACTCTCTCTCACTCCCTATCTAAATACATATCGGCGAATCTATAATGGCACATCTGCATCCGTAATTTATTCCCGAAACTGGCAATATTATCGGGATACAGTAATCGAAGAATACAGCGAGAAACATCTAAATATTTGGCGTTAGGAGCGGTGTAAACAAAAAGAAAACTTACGAGGCGATACGCAGCCATCGCGAGCCCCCCAATTCTTTCGTCTCCCGCCGCCGCCGCCGTTGCCTCTTCCGGTCACTGTCTCCTATTATTTCGGTTAAACATTCCTCATTGCGCTCGCTCGCGCCCGCTCCACGAATACTAAATAAACAAGTTTTAATTGAAGAATCTCCCGTTCGTATCTCGGAGCAATGTGGACGGCGCTCGTCCGCCCGCTCCCCAGAGTTATTATTAGATCGCTACAAGCTGATGCAAATACAGATTATAAAGATCGGCCAGATGAAAAATGAGATACAGCATTCGCATTGTCTTATGTTATGACAACGGCCGTTCCCAACGCGACCGAGGCTAAATATTTGTCTTCCACCATAATGCCGCTGCCGCTGCCTTCGCCGATGCCTCTTTCTACTCCATCCGAGCCACGCTCCGTCGTGCATATTTATCATAGCTACTGTTTATATACCTTTTACCCTCCACCCACGCGCAAACGCTCGACTGCTTACGTATGCACTTGTACCGCGCGCGCCAATAATATTAAAATTTGATTCTCGCACCGGGAGCGAACGTCACTCAGTCATTTCCTCGCGGATCGATGAAAAAGAAACGTACGAAGAAGGCGAATGTCTTCCATTGATTTCGTCATTTCCTCTTTCCCGGTAAATATAAGAACCTTAAATGAACGCACCCCGAGACTGCTATTATTGCGCCCGGCTCGGATATGATAATAATGTGGGGCGGTTTTGGTGGCGATCGGTACGACCGCAACGTCCTGCGTCCGAGGAGGGAGATAGGACAGACTGCTGACGCGGCTACGTTCCTTGCCAAATGGACAGCGTACACGGCTAATGGCTCAGCGGGTGCCACTTATTCCAGTCCGGCTAAATTGTTAAGGACGGCAAAAAACCGACCAAATGCCGATGTTGCAAAGAAACGTCAGCGTAGTTTTAATAGAGAATAATTTTAAATGCCATCGTTATCGTCGTCGTCGCCGTCGCCATCGGTTGTATTTAAAATCGATAGCGGTATCTCTCGCACTCGTTTTTACATAAATTATTACGTTTTCGATGTGAGGAATTTCGCCGTTTCGTCGAGCAATATCAACGCCTTTCCCGCACAGATTTATGCGTCCCTCTTTCTACATGCGAATCCCTTCTGTTTGTTTGTGTCTCGGTGTGTTTGCGCTTGTATACGCGGTGCGCTGCCGGGTTATTTATAAAGATTTTTCATACCGAAAGTATCAAATATTCTTACCATTTATTACAGTTCGAAAACTATCGTTAAAAAAACGGAGGAGGAGAAAACGTGGACTTATGTGTGTCTGCGCCCGATGATCTAGAGATCCAATCCTGAGTTCAGGACCGCAACTTTTCGATGGTTTTTTATTTGATCAAGTGGAATAGATCCCTTTAGAGATCGATTACAACACTTCCGGATACACGATATTTTTCGTGTACGTTTTCCCCGGAGCCGAGCGGTTCAGTTTACCTTGATTGGATGACTCCAATAGGTAAACGTTCACGCCGCGGACTGTACGTGCGCGCGAGAACGCAACGTACAATTGCCCATGTTCGAACACCGTATTCGGCAAGTAGATGCCGTTCGAGTCGAACGATTGCCCCTGCGACTTGTTTATTGTCATGCAGTATGACAGTTGCAATGGAAACTGACGACGTCGCCATAGGAAAGGCAACGTGTCGGTTTCCGACGTCTGAAAATCGATGCGGGCGATAAAGACTCTCCTGCCAGAGAGGGAGCCATCGAAATTTATAATCTCCGCATCGACGTGGTGGTTGCCCAGATGCCTCACTACTAACCGAGTGCCATTGCAAAGGTTTGCCTTGACATTCAGGTTTCGCAAGAGCATCACAACCATTCCGACTCCCAAATTCAATTTGTGAGCCGGAAATCCAGAGGGCGTCATGGAATTGAGAAATTCCATGGGAAATAAATCCGCGTGCTCCGGATTGTCTGAAACGATCGTGTCGTTTGAAACGTACACCTGCTGTACCGTCGTCGCACTCATTTTGTCCGCGATAAGGCGATTGACCTTATCGCAGTCGTCGTTGAGTGGCGTCAATATCGCGCTGTGCGTCACCTCGCCGGGACGCAGCTCACCGAACACTTTGTCGATGAGCTCGCTTAATGACGCGACGACGCATTGTGGCGACACCTCTATCAGGCGTCTGCGCGTCGTTTCGCCGAACGTGGGCAAACGATCGTTTCCCAAATCGTTCAGCCAACGGACGAATTCCAAGGTCCAGCACACGATCGTCGCCTTATCGGCGTTCACCACGACCGGCAGGATCTGTTTAAAGTCCCCGCCGATCAGCACGACCTTGCCGCCAAAGGGTCGATCCACGTTACAAACGTAACGTAGCGTTTTGTCGACCAGATCGAAGGACGTCCGTGTCGCCATACTGATCTCGTCCCAGATGATAACTTTCGTCTCTCTGAGGGACGACGCTTCGTTCGATTGAAGCGTGATGGCGGACGTCGATACTTCTGTTATCGGGACCGGCAGCTTGAAGCGGTTGTGCACCGTGCGTCCCTTTTTCATCAGGGACGCTGCGAGGCGGGTCCACGCGACGGCAACGACATTGATGCCGTTCACGTTGAAATAATCAATCAACCTGTTGTACAGGTACGTTTTGCCCGTACCTGCGGCGCCGCGCAAATAAAAACGTCGAAGTTCGTCGCCGTCGTTTTCGACGGCGTGCACGATCACGTCGAACACGTGGCGCTGATCGTCGTTCAGTCGTTGCACCTGTTCTTCGATGTCGACGGTCCGTGCATCGGTTCGAGGATCGTCCTCGTCGTGATCGTCACCGTCACCGATCAGCGAGCTCGGAAGTTCCCCGTCTATCAAGCCTGGCTTGTTGCCTTTTGGCACCTTTTACGGCTCGAAAGTAGGCCTTTCGAGTCGTCTTGTATACCTCTTCTTTCTCCACACGCCTAACTTCATCACGTTCCATCTGGTAGCTTCGTCGCGCCCAGGTCAAGTGCTCTCGCATTTGCCCGAGTTCTTCGGACCACCAAGGGTTGGCGCGTTTGCACGGGCGTTTCTTGGGGATCGTCTGATTTGCGACGGCTGTTAGACAGTTGGTGATGGGATCAACAGCGCGGTCGATCGAAGCGTGGTCGGCTAACCGAAAGCTCGGGATAGCGTTCCATGCACTCACGAGTTTTTCGTCGAACCTTTCCCAATTGGCACGTAATAGGGAGTACTTGAACTGGCGTGGGGACGACATCATATCGCGCCGTGCACCGTATGTCCAAGTAATAACCCTATGGTCGCTATGAGTCCATCCAACACGCGTCGTCCATTCGCTACACTTTCCCGCAAGGTCCGGTGTAACTAAGGTGACGTCGATGTTGCTTTCTCCAAGATGACTGAACGTCGAGGGTAGATGGGGCTCATTCAGTACGATAAGGCGATGTTGCGATATAAAATCCATCACCTTATCGCCACGAGCATTCCGTGAACGACTATGCCATAGAGGGGACCAAGCGTTGACGTCCGCCGCGATCGTTATCGCGTGACCTTTCAATGCGTTGAGAATCCCATCCAATTTACGCAAGTCGTTTTCCACGTTCTCGTGCATTCGAAAATAGGCGGCAACAGCATAGAGCCGTTCGCAACAGATCGAAAGTTCGCGAACCTAACTGGAACGTTAGACCTGATTTGTGAACCAGTTTCTGGTGTGTTAACCATAATTGGTTCTCCGGGCTAAGTCCTCGAGTGCTCTTTCCCGTGACGGGCACTTAAGCGAAGCCACCGAGTGGTTGCTCGGCTTTTTCGCTTGCTGGCAGTTGAAGCAGACTGTCGGACTCTTGCCTTTTGGACACTTCGCTTTCGAGTGACCACTCTGAGCGCAGTGCCCGCAGACGTCCTCCTTTCGTCTGCAACATTTGCCAATATGTCCCCAACCCTGGCACTTATAGCACCTGGTCGGGAGCAAGAAATCCGCGATCTTGCATACGGAGAAATCCACATGAGCCTTCTTTTGCTCCAGGAAAGCAGATCGAAGGTCAGGGGATACCTCACACACCCAGTGGGTTGTGGGCTTGTTCTTCTTCCCGGTGCGGAAGCGGGGAACAAAGTTCTTCTCGAACTGTTCCTTCGTTCGAAAGTCCTGGAAGTTCTGCACGAGTTTGCACTCGCGCAAGTCCTTCGCAGAAATTTCGGAAGGAACGTCATACACGATGACACGGGGTCGTCGCTTCTGTCGTTCCTCCGCCACCAGACCAGCCTTGGCTAATCCGGCGCTCTCCAGGATAGCCTCCGCAGATTTGCTGTCCGGGACCTCAAGGGTGATAGTCTTTGCCCTAAGGTTTTCGTGCACCCGGTTTACCTTGATTCCGGTTTGACCCGGTTTCAACGCATCCCAAAGTGCACCCCGAATGGCTCCGACTGACATCACCTGCTTGTTGTCCTTAACCACTAGGGTGCGGACAGCCTTTGTCTTCGCAGCTTTCGCCGCAATCGCCCTGGCTGGTGCCTGGGCAACTGGCGTTGGCCGCGATCTCGCTTCTGGTACCTGCTTTACGGCACCGGCGTAACTCGACGGACCAGCCGTCTTCGTTGGCGCCTTTGCCGCATCATAGAACGCTCGCCTTTCCTGCAGGCGTCCCCTGAGGTGAGCGTTACTGGTACCAAGCCGATTCGCTTCATTGCGAATGGCACTGATGCCATCCAGCAAGTCGGCGGTATCGCCCTTGTTGCGCTTGGCTATCACGCTCAAGCCCAACTTCTTTATTTTGTCCTCCAACGCATTGAGAGCCAGCTCAATGCAGGAGGTCTCGACTTTATCGTCGGTTTCCTCGCTCGACTCTAGCACGGAGGGGGCTGCGGTGGGCCCGACTAATGCCTCCGGAGGAGTTGAGCAAGTTGCCGACGCGGCAATTGCTACTTGCGGTGGCGCCGCCAAGTTTTTGGCAGGTGCCTTAGTGGCCCCTATGCCCTTTTTATTTTTGGTCTTTCGGAGCACAGCCGTCTGACCGGCCTTGTTCACGTCTGTTGGGGCAATCACAGGGACCACCTCAACACTGGAGGGTGCTTTTACCTCCACCTTTTCCACCGCAGTGGTAACTTTTGCCTCTTTTGCCTCCGAGGAGGACTTCGCAGAAGCCTTACTAGGCCCTGCCACTTCAATTTTATTTTTAAGAGGACCGGAGTCCTCTGCAGGCTTTGCCGAGGCCTGCTTTTTTGCCTTTTTGGCTCGTGTTGCAACTGGAGATTCCTCCATTGCAACTTTGTTCGCACGCATGGGATATTCCCTTTATCTGTCTCAATACCCACCAATACACAACGTTTAGCCGTAGGACAGAGTCCTACGTCACTCCCTTCGCCACGGAGAGGCACGTTGGTTTGGGGTAGCGCTTGTGGCACCCCCGCCTTCAGGGGGTCACCAACTTCTCTTGGCCGTAGCCTTCCTCTGTGGGATATGCTTGGGGATGTACAAGCTGGACACTTTTGTGAGCCGTGAGTCTCACTTCGCCTTGTGATTACACAAGTATGCTAAGACGTTTAAACGCTTTTCAAGGATATAGACGACACTATTTTCCTTGCCCCGAAGGGACGTGGAGGAGCAGTAGGCGCAAGTAGTACAACTCTCCCTGTCTGATGGAGATGTTCTACATGCGCGACACTACTGGCTTATTGAACTGTCGCCTCCTCCGCCACAGATCGGCGTCTCTGTTCCACACATAGTGCTGCGGCAACTCCGTGTAGAGGTAATTGACGACTTCGCTCGGGTCCGCGCGGTTCGTGTTGAACCACGACGTCAACTGCGTCTTCGCACATCTCGCCGCGGCGCTCTCTTCCTGTCCGTCGCGGAAGTTGACGCGTTGCCGTCCGGGCAGATGTACCGCCAGTCGTTCGACGTGATGCGAGCTGCCGTGCATCTCTTTTTCCAAGAGGCGCCAAGAGGCTTCTGGTGGTGTCATGTATCGGCCGCTGATATACGACGTTATCTCGTCGCGCACGACGCGGCCGCCGACCGTGCTCTCATTGGCGGCGTCCGCATGCGGCTGTTGCTCGACGATCTGCAACACCGCCTGGTCGGGGTTCTTAAAGAAGTACTTGTAGAGGTACTTGACCATCCCGACGTTGACGCAAACTTCCACGTTTATATGCGTGCGATACTTCAGCAGCAGGTAGGGGTTGTACGGAACAACTAAACCGTTATCGACGGTATAGGACACGTTGTTCCTCCGCACTACCACGTTTTTGCCGTTATTTGGGCGACGGTAACTTCGGCTGGTAATACTTCGGGAAGCCTCTCGAGCACACGCCATTCTCGGACATGCACACTTCGGACGGATTGTGCGGTCCGCAAGGTCCGTGGACCATGTGCGTCCCTACTAATTCTGCCAGCGTTTCCTCCGCGACAGGATCCGGTATCTCGGCGCTGACCAGCTGGTCTATTCTCAGACACTCATTCGGCTTATCTTCGCCACGCATGGTCAGCAGGATGTGCGCGTACGGCATACCTCGCTTCTGGAACTCGATAACGTACAGGTACGCCGTGTCTCTTCGTCAAATCCTCCATAAGCTCTTTCAGTTTCATGTGAAACACTCTGGAGATGAGGAGCGGATGATTCGAAGGCTGCTCGTGCGCCGCTATATTGTCGCGGATCTCCCTCCAATTGGGGTTGCACGTGAACGTGATGAACAGCGATGGATAACCCATTTTGTTGACGATGGCCATCGCGTCCTGGAAGCGCTGCATTTGCGATCGGGGGCACATTGCAAATGTAGAGGGCAGTATGACCATCCTTCCGATGGGTACATTCTCCTGCTCGCCTCTCTGTCGAATGTAATCGACCGACCCAGAATATTCTTCCGCCCTGAACAGATGCTGGTTCGCTCGGAAGTATCGAATGCGGTTCGCTTAGATCTTCAAGTACGCACTCACTGTATATTGCTGCGACAATGTTCCAGCGAGCAAGAGTGCATTCGATCTGTTCGATCGATAAGCCAATGTGTACGCGTAGTACTGGCATATGGAGACTTTCGATCTCGCAATTGTACTTGGTCGACCCGTTCTTTGTTGAGCTACCAATTGCATTCTGTAATGCCAACCCAATTCTCCGTTAGGGAACAACAGCGGGAATACGAGCGGATCGCAGTACTCGCTCTCTGGGTATATCCTTCTCAACCCCGAATCGTGATCCTTCAGGAACACGCGCATATTTGGATTCGGCGGCCTGTTCTCGTCGTATTCCACGACGGCCGCCACCTCGCGTATCTGCGGTAAGTCGCTTTCTCTGTTTGTGGGGTCCGCGATTCGGTTTGCGATTTTTTTAGGGTGAATCATAGACGGGCAGCTCATTCCCGACCACGATTCAACCCTATGGAAAATAAATAAAGGGAGAGGAAGGGAATAGGAAAATGAAGAGGGCAATAAACAGAAAGTAATACAATAAAAAAAATTATTTATAATGATTAATTATATTTTATAATGATACGACTATCTAGTAAAAATATTGTGGTTGAATGCCACCATAGTACTGGTGGCGGTGCTGCTGTTGTCTTCCGCCTCCCCCTCGTCCTCCTCCTCCTCTTCCGCCCCCGCATCTCTTCCTCTTCCGCCCCCATTTTGATTCCTTTTACGCCGCTTGCGTCGCGGCCGCCTTTTCTGCGACGCCGACATCGATTCCTTCTCGGGCGCCGACGTCACCGCCTCCCCATCTACGCTCACTTGCTGCAAAAGAAACAAATTATTACATTATTATTAGTTTAGGACGACAATGGAAGAAAGGAAAATTGAAAAAAGTAGAGAATAATAATTATGTTACAATTACCTTAATTTCCTCTTGCTCGATTTCCATCGTTGCGATCGTGAATAATACTGATGTTAAGGACGACAAATATTGTCCACATGCTCCCATTCGATGGAGGTGGCAAGCGATAAGAATTTGCGGGAAAGAAGCGAAATGCTGACGTTCATTTAACGGGCTATAAAACTCTTTCTTTCTTTTCACAATTGCCCTTCACAAATGATAATACACGTGGAGATACAAAGTGTAACGTAAAGAAATAATACAACGTTCATTCTACATAGTGACTATGTATTGCGAGGGAAAAAAAAAGATTTTCACAAATATTCGCATTCTTGCGATTTGACGTGCGAAAAGGGTATTTTAATGGTAAATCGGGGGTCGGGGAGCACAATGCCGACCTCGATTCGCTTCCAGGGCGGCTCATTTACCTCTAAAATTGCACCTTTCCTCAAATTCATAGATTTTCTGCCGGTTTTTCCGCAATTGCTCGGCCGTCGTGCAGCTTTTTTGCACGTGCGACACGCCGTTAGATGCGCAATAGCGAGACGAACAATTTGCGGTGTCACACGCCCGGATCGAATCGCAAATTCTTCATCTCACCCGCCCATGTCTCTTCACCACTAATCGGTCTAAAAACCCTTCGATGACCCCCACGACCACATCGAACCGAAGCGATCCGCACGAATCGCACACCGTTGGATGGGGCTCGTGAAAAGGAAGAATTTGACGCGTCGCAATAGAATATCGTTTCATATTTGCGTCCTCCAGATTTTTTATTCTACGTAGTGACTACATAGTGGCAGTAAAAAAAAAAAGATTTTTGCGAATATTCGCATTCTTGCGATTTGACGTGCTAAAATGTTTCTTTAAGGGTAATTTGGGATCGGGCAGCTTATTCCCGACCCCGACGCGCCCCTAAAATTTCATCTTCCCTGAAAAACATTGAAAATTTGCACATTTTTAAGTATTCGCAAATAATTAATTTGTGGTAAGATAAGAGAATAAATCTTCATTATAACTTCTGCAAGCTCTCTGCTCCCTTGCAATCACTATTGTTTAGTACTCGATGGAGTACTTCTTTTTTGCTTGAAGGACCAAGTTGTACAATAAACTTAACTTTTATTTACAACTGTTTACAAATTATTTACACCAATTTTGCATGATTGTTTGCGACATGACAACGACGATTCGACAGTAATATATGACAATAACACTATGACAATGTTCAAAGACAACGATAATGTGATACGACAACGATAATAACAATATGTGACAACGATAATGTTCGAATTTAATATTTCGAATGAATAATAATTAAGGATGCCCTTGATTTATAGCAGGGCCTTTCTCCCCCTTCCTATGGGAGGAGAGTGTCTTTGAGGAACCAAACTGCCTAAATCCAGCTCTTATCGATTGGCAGTTTGGTTTCTCTACACTTTGCTGTTAACACTGCTCCTGTTGCAATGAATCGTCAATCGCTTGATTGTGGTTTTCATCAACCAAAGCGACATTCATCGCAACAGGAGCATTGTGCCAATTGGCGATTGTTCTATTTACACTTCACTTTTAATATATACAATGCTTAATATACAAGTTTAACAATACACACAAGGCGCAAACGGCTACCAAGCATTATCAATATTTTTTTGCATATATTTTTTCTGGGCGAAACAAATGTAGGTCTCGGGAATAACAAATTGGCTTACACTTGCTGGTTTTGTTTTTATACTCCATGAATCAAGCATTAAAAGCAAATTGTTCTTTTCGACATATGCAAACAACTTAAAGAAAGTGTCATCAACAAGTTTGGTTGTTTCCGGACTTTGTACATGTGACAACAACATTTGGATATAGTCCACTGCATTGATTAATTTTTTTAAACTTGTGGACCAAAGACTCCACTCGTTTCACGCAAACATATAAATTCAAGAGGTGACACTGCCAGAATCCGCAAGAGCGTACAGTATACGAATAATGAACACATACTTTGATTTTTAACGATTACTGTTTTTGCGCCCTTTTTTGGTCAGAGACATATTATATGCCATCTGATAATTGGCAACCAGCCTAATCAGTATTGATCACATAATCGAGATCAAATTTTGATATAAGTCCCCTTGTGTGGTTTCGAAATTTTTCCGCTGCATCTATTATTTTGTCGATGTTTGCAACTTTGTCTGTGTCACATATTTTGCGCTGCTGTATTCTGTTTTTACGTTTAAATTAATCTGTCCAGGGTTTGCTTGCAATAAAATGAAATTCTGGAAGAATTTCAAATGTTAATCCCCTCAAAAGTTCGTCGTATTCTGCGACCGTATAGTATATTATCCATGACCCTAGCCTTGAGCAATTGCTCTCTTGTTTTCATTAACACAAATTATATTGTAATGTTAAACAGTAGTTGCACTAACTGACTATTTACTATTTACTAATTACGGCATTCAATGAGCCCAACAGTTTCTCATACGCACAATATGAATATGGAGGAACAAATATTGAAGCTAGATTGAGACAGTTTATTTAGATATTGTTTTAGGGAATGTTGGTACGGAAATTGGTGTTGCGGTTTTTTTAGTATATCGCTTCGGGATGGTTAGGTTCTTTGGACAGTTTATGCCTTCGTAAGGACCCTGTCCAAATGGATTACTTATGCATAGAAGGTTCAAATCTTCTGGTAAATCCATTATTCACTCTAATACAAATGATTAAGATTTGGAAAAAGAAACAAGCTTTTCATGAAGAAATTTAAATAATGTGTAATATCATCATGAGCTCGTATACAAAAGGTTACACGTCTATGCAGGCTGGAAATAAGGTGGTAAATTGCGTTTCAAGGCTATAAGGGCACTTCTAGCTTCGGTTTGTGCAAAATACTAAAATGCAATTTGCTTTTACTTTCGCAAAAAATCAATTGAAAACCTTAATCAATTAGGGTTCTTCATAACAATCGGTCTTGTCGTTCGTACGTGCTTTGATGTGCACCTGGATTTAAAAGTAAAAAAATGATAATATTTCTTTTCTTAAATTAAATTTCGTTTTTATTTACTATACTTCGTAACTTTACAAAAGTAACTTTGCAATTCGCGTCTAATATAACGAACACACTTCTGAATAATAACGAATCTTGAATGATGAATAATACTAATCTGAATGCCGAATAATGAGTAATAATCGAACGATGATCTATTAATGAACAATGAATTCATATACGATTTTGGTCATTTGATGATTGGCTCTCAACTTCATAAATTTTTCCCACGAAGGGTGGATTTTAACTTGGGCGTTAATAAATATATTTGGTGTAATTTCTCGTGTTGAAATGTCAGTGACGCTTCAGTTACACGATGGTTCGCTGGTTGAAATAAAAATACACTTTTTCGCACCACAATTTGTACTTTATTTTTATTTCTTTTAACTCCAGCGGTTGTTTATGTTGTTGATCACTGGATGATTTTGTTTAACCTCGTTTGTAGAACAGCACTACCGTGTTGATTTATGAAAAGTGATGATTGCTGATTTTTCGCTTCTCATTTTATATGTTACTTCTTGAGATGGTGGTGGAAGTGGCCCTTTTTTCTTATGATTATTTCAACCTTCAAATTTAACGATAGTGAACAATCTTGGGCCTCTTTCACTTCCAACTTACAATACAAATGTGCAGTTGGTGGATTTTAACTTAGGCATTAATAAACATATTTGGGGTCGAGCCACTTGACATTTGACCGCTTGAGATGATGAAAGTTAAATGAAACCTGTGTTTGTTGATGTACGTTTTAGAGAAAATAGTTCCAGCTAGCATTTACGTATTTATTCGTTTATTTCTTGCTAGTTGAGAGAATGATTGGCAAAAATGCTTTGTTGTTGTGATTTGTTTTCTCCCGAATGGATCTATAGAGTTTCGAGCTGAAGGCTCCCTACTCCGGTCGTTTAATGAATATTTACCTGAAGCGTTTTTTATTAAAACCGGGACTTTCTTGTTGCCTGAAGGGCCGATTTGGTTCGCGATCGCGACGCGGTCACTTTTTATTAATTGCTCATGCACTTTCACTTGCACTTCGCGGTTTAATCACTGCACTGTTTTGTGTTAATTGCCCATGCACTTTTTCACTGTAGTTTTTTGGTTAATTTACTCACTTTTTTTTCCCTGTGAATAAACTATCGGCATAACAAGTTATGAGAAATATTTGAGGTGGGAGTTGACGATATTTTTTGTGTTAGTTGGTATTGGGTAGACTTGCTGGAATGAGGGAATTTATTAGAGGATTTGCGTGGAATTTCAATGAATTTTGGAATTTTTCATTCAGTTTGTCGAGGTGGGTTGCCATCGGGACGATGGAGTGGAGGTTGTGTACGATGCGGTTCGGGATGAGATAATGTTCGCGGGTGATTCCGCGAGCATATCTATTGTAGCGGGTGTGGATCCGGGTTCGGACGTTGAGCGCAGAATTGGCCCAGAGCGGCGCGCCGTACGTGAGGATCGGCCGGACGTACGCGTTCAGGAGTTTTAATCCTGTTTTAGGTAGAAGTTTCTCATTATTCAGGATGGGGAACAGGGTGAACATTTGGCAGCCGGCTTTTTGAAGGAGGGCGGCGATGTGGGGGCGGTAAGTTTGGTGGCGGTCGAAGATTATTCCGAGGTAAGTGACTTTTTGCGTCCACTCGACGGGAACATTATCGATGCGGACGCGATATTCGGGGGTGGGCCGTTTTCTGCGGGGCAGAAAGTGGATTACCTGCGATTTTGCAGGATTTACATTTAGTCCCCACGCTTTGTAGAACGTGACGACTTTATTGGTATGAGTTTGGAGGTTATTTCGCGCAGCTTCAGCTGTTTTGCTGTGCGAGGTGATGGCTGTGTCGTCAGCAAAGAGAGAGACGGCTATATGCTGGGATTTTGGTGATTTAATTGGGACATCGTGGGTGTAAATTATGAACAGGAGAGGACCGATTTTCGAACCTTGCGGTACGCCGGATTTTATGTGAAGTTCGGCGGATAATGACTCGTCTACTCTGCAAGAGAAAGAGCGATTTTCGAGATAGGATTTGATTGTTTTGATGAGATAGAAGGGAACTTGGAGGGAGAAGAGCTTGTAGAGGAGAGCATCGTGGTTGACTTTGTCGAAGGCCTTTTCGAGGTCCAACGACGCCGTCATCACGTGATTTCCCCTATTTCGCTCCCTTTGGACGATTTGGTGTAGGCGGAACGCTTGCTGTACGCAGGAGTGGTTTCGGCGAAAACCGAATTGTTCGTCAGGAAGAAGTTTTTCGCACGAGTCGCGAAGTCTAGCCATTAAGCAAGCTTCGAAAAGTTTGCCTAATGTTGACAAGAGAGAGATTGGGCGGTAAGAAGAGGGGAGGTGGGGCGGTTTTCGCGGTTTGGGGACGGCAATGACTACGGCAAATTTCCATTTGGGGGGGGGGGGGAAGAAGTAATTGTGCTTTAGACAAGCATTGAAGATTTTTGCGAGAAGAACGAGCGCTTTTCTTGGAAGAAATTTTAGGGCGAAGTTGGGGATTTTGTCAAATCCTGGGGCGGATTTGCTCTTTAAGTACCGGGAAAGCTCCTTGATTTCTTTCGGTGTGATGAGGGCGGCGTCTGGGGGCGGTTCTGGGGGCTTTTGTTTCACCGTTTGGGCGTGATGGTGAATGAGGCGGCGGGTAGATGGCGGCAATAGCAGCTCGTTTGGCGTGAATTGCTTGCTGTAAGAATCAGCAAGCGTATTCGCGATTTGTTCATTTGTAGAGGTGAAGATTGGAGGAACATTGGCGGCGTTTGTTTGTAGCGCGGGCAGAATTTTGCGGGGGCGAGTTAATTTGGTGGGGAGGGTCCACGGGTCGTCATCCATAGTCTGGATGCGAGCGCTCCAAGTGGAATCTTGGTGCTCTTTGATGGCGATTTTTATTTCGGCGACGATAGAATTTAGCCGCGTTTTGAAGGGTCGGAATCGGGTACGCTGGAACAATTTGCGTACTCGATTTTTCTCTCGTATGAGAGAGAGAATGGCCGGAGGCAGTGGCTTTTGGTAGTTGGGGACGGCGCTTGCATTCCGTTTATTTGAATGCTCTAGTGAGGTGGTGATATGTTCTGTAAATTCCGAAATTTGCCGGTCTACTTCTTGGGGGGAGGGGATGTTCGGGTTCGCGTTCGAAATTTTGGCCGAGAGCGAGGCCTCGAAACGGGGCCAATCGATGTCGGACGGACGGACTATTTTTCTGATTATTTTTTGTTTTGGAGCGGAAGCGTGATGGTGACGGGAAGATGATCGGAGGCGAGGGCCATTATTGATGCTAAGGAATGCGGATTGGTGATGTGTTTGGTGATGAAAAAATCGAGGATATCCCACGAGTTTTCGTTCGCGGCATAATGAGTGGGCGTGGTCGGGACGTGCAATGTTAATTCGGGATGGGAATTTGCATAATTTTGGAGGAATTTTCCGGGGGTATTTGTGGCTGAACAACCCCAGGAGCGGTGTTTGGCGTTGAGGTCGCCGCCGATGATGGTTCGGTGTGGATGCGAAAGTAATTCGTCAAGATCTTTGCCGGTTGGAGGCGAGTGAGATGGACGATAGAGAGAGAACACGCGAAGATGTTCGCCTCTTACTTTTATGCTGACGCCGCAGCCTTCGATGTGGTCCAGCTGCGGGTGTAGCGGGGAGAAGGGGATGCTGCTCTTGACGAAGATTGCGGTGCCGCCGCCGGGGGTGGCGCGATCGGCACGGACGGATTTGAAATTGGGGATGCTGTACTTAATGTTGGTTTTGAGGAAGGTTTCTTGTAGGAGAAGGACGTCAACGTGGTTTTCGAGGAGGAACTGGACGA
Organism: Hololepta plana; assembly: GCA_963695495.1. Taxonomy (NCBI): domain Eukaryota; kingdom Metazoa; phylum Arthropoda; class Insecta; order Coleoptera; family Histeridae; genus Hololepta; species Hololepta plana. The sequence continues at coordinate 329,698 of OY968833.1, read as the reverse complement.
TTTGTGCCCAGGCATTGAAACCTGGTGGCAGCGCGGGGAAGCTAGCCGGTTTTAGCGCGCTAGACGCGTGCTTTGCGGCAGTGTTCGCGGTTGCTTGATTATTCGTGGGGCGGCGGGATTTTTGCTTGGCCTTGTAAGTCTGACCGTCGCGGTAATTGGCGCAGTTTGCGGGAGTGGAGATTGATTTATCACACTCTTTAGTAGCGTGATTTTTGCCGCATCTGACGCAGCGCGGTTGAAGGTGGCAATTCGCGGATGAGTGATTAAAGCCTTGACAATTGTAGCATTGAGCAAGGCCTGTGGCTGTGTATGGTACACATTCGATCTTAAAGTAGAGCAGGTGAGTGAGTTGGTAGTAGCTCGCTACTACTTCTTGGGGGACGTTCGCGAGAACGATGGGGATGCGTTCGCGGCGGTTTGTGGCGGGATTTATTTTGGTGAGGAAGGCGAGCGACACGAACGGTAGACCGCGTACGCGCAACTCGTTTTCGATTTCTGCGAGTTCCCAATCTTTTGGGACGCCGCGAAGTAGGACTTTTACAGGACGCGATTTGTGGGGCGAGTACGTGAAATACTCGATTTGGCGCAATTTCAGGGCTTCCTCTACGTCACGATGCGATTCATCGGTCGTAGTTCGTAGGATAATGAATTGGCCGCTAATTTGGGCCGTAACGCGGGTTTTGCTTGCGTTATTCGCGATTGTGATAAGTTGGGCCGAGTTATTGTACCGGACGAACATAACTGGCGGCAGTTTTGGCTTGGGGGGCGGTACGGGGATGGAGGTTGAAGGAAACGACGCGCGCGAAGACGAGCGCGATGGGATGTCGTCCATATCGCCGGCATTGCTGAGGCATTCGTAGGAGTTGATTGTGGGGACGGTGGGGGTGTGGGGTCGGTCGAGTTGGGGGGACATTGGGGGGTCAGAAAGCGCGTATCCACTTACCTTTCGGTGGATACCCCGTGCAGTAGCGTCGGGTATCATTCCTGCTGCTGCTGTTGGAGGCGGCGATTGCGGCGTTTGTCGTTGTGTTGACGGTCCGGGGGCGGGGTTACGTGAGTTGGCGCGAGCAATTGATTTCTTGTTATTAGTAGTGTCAAACGCGGGGGGGCTTTGCCCCTTACGCTTACGCATATTGAATTTTGCTATTTAGTTTGGTTCTTTGGTTTGTGTTGATTTGTTTATTTAGAATGATTTTACTTTTATTAAAACAAATTGCAGTTTATTTTGTTTATTTATTTGCGGGGGGAGAGGCGGGGGACCGTTTCGCTGCAAACATGCACAGAATCTACCTACTATCTCCCGTCTTAAAGAAGGCGGGAGTGAGAGGTTGGAGTCCTACCTCGTTGGCGTGGGCGCCAAATGCCCTGGGCGGCAAGTGGCTGCTTCCGGCGTTGCACGCACTCACAGTTGCACTGTGCCACTGCACTCTTGTTTATTGCGGTTTAATTGCTTATTTTAATACAGGAGTTAATGTTAAGCGAATTTTCTTGGCTTTGCCACTTTGATGCACAAATTCACTTGTACACTTCACTTGCACAATTTCACATGCACAATTTCGTTGCTATTCCAACCGATACTCTAGTTGGAATGGCGGCGCTTATTAACTATTTCTGAACAATGAAAATTCATTATCGATACGATTTATTAAAGACAGAGATTGACGTTATCGATAATGGTTTGCATGTTTGAAGGATATCCAACAGTATCTGGGATGTTGTGTGCCTCCACGTCGTTTTTTGGCGTCGAAATTATTCTATGGTGACGTCTTAATCCTCTGGTGATTTCCCTAAAACTAATAAAAATGAAAGTAATCAATTCAGCATACGAAATTACAATAGCAATAAGATAAGACTAGAATGACAAATAGCCTCAATTATCTAACATCTAACAATTAAAATAAAATATTTAAAATGTCTCTAAGTGACTAAACATCCCGGCCCCCTTAAAGGGCAAAAGCCCATTTAACTATTGCTCCGGTGCACTAGCGAGATGTCGTTTCTTCTGTCTCCACTGGTTGGGGGCAGATTTTTCGAATTGGTCGTCGAAATTCGCCTTTGGCCGTTTTAATCGTCACGACGCGGGTAACTCCGTCCTTTCCGGAATGCATGGCCGTGATTCTTCCCATGGGCCAAAGTAGGCTGGGCGCTGTGTTGTCTTCCATTAAGACTAATTGTCCCAACTTTGGTTTTTCGCCATAGTCTTTATACCATTTCGTTCTTTCCTGTAATCCAGTCAAATATTCGCGCGTCCATCGCGTCCAAAAGTGTTGTAGAATATGTATTTTCCATGTGCTGCCACCTGGATAGTCGTCCTACCGGAATGTTTCTAATGTTTGGCTCCGGGATTGCCATTAGCGACTCTCCTGTTAAAAAGTGTCCAGGGGTAAGGGTAGACAGGTCGTTTGGATCAGAGGACAGCGGGGTAATAGGCGAAGAGTTGATAATTGCCTCAATTTCTATGAATAGTGTATTTACTTCTTCATACGTAAGGAAAGCGTTCTTTATTATTCTCTTCAAATGGAATTTGACGCGGTTCACTCCCGCCTCCCAAATTCCCCCAAAATGCGGAGAACTGGGTGGAATAAAATTAAAATTTATTTTTTCATTAGCCATTCTATTAAAAATTTCGTTTCTACTAGTTTCTAATTGAAACAATTTGTATAATTCCTCCAATTCTGATTTCGCGCCTTTAAAATTGGTCCCATTATCTGACCATAGTGAATGAATTTTGCCCCTTCGCGCCACCATTCGCTTGAGGGCAGCTATAAAACCATCGCTAGATAATGACGAAACTAATTCTATATGCATTGCTTTGGTTGCTAGACATACAAAGACGGCAAAATATGCTTTTACTCGTTTTTTACTACGTGGACCACCTTCATTGATGTAGATCGGTCCACCATAGTCCACACCACACATACTAAATGGTCGCGCTCTTTTTACACGCATTTCCGGTAGATCTCCCATTGTGGGATTAGAACATCTGGGTTTCACACGTGTACAAGTTATGCAATTCTTGATCAATTTTCTAATTATGTTTCGTGCATTTATTATCCAATAATTCTCGCGCAAGATCGCTATCGTTGTTTGTGGACCACAATGACCATGTTTATTGTGTATCCCCATAATTAAAAGTGTCGAAAATGTATGATCAGCAGGTAAAATTATTGGATGTTTAATTGTGAAATCTAAATCGGAAAATTTTAATCGTCCTCCTACTCTAATTACATCGTTATGAAGAAATGGATTTAACTTTTTTAAACTACTTTTTAATTCTACTATTTTATGTTTAGCTAATGCTTCTACATCGTTTGCAAGATGCTCTCTTTGAACAATCCTAACTAATACTAATGTGGCATTATCAAGTTCTTGCCGACTGAGATTTTCTATAATTCTGTCTTTCTTGGCTAATTTGCAGTTGTTTTTAAAGCGAAGATAATCTGCGACTGCTCGAACTAACCGTGTAAAATTAGAAAATCTATTAATTATCTCATTTGTAGAAACAATATTTACAAACGCATGCGAGATTTTCTTTTCTGGTAAACAAGTTTCCATTTCATTTGATGACGGCCCATCAATTTTGTCTAGGGCTAACCATTGCGGCCCGTGCCACCATAATAAATTGTTTTTTAATTCTTGCGGTGTTTGACCACGTGAGACTATATCTGCGGGATTGTTTTCATATCTAACATGGCGCCAATTTTCTATAGTCGACAGTGTTTGTATTTGCGCAATTCTATTACCTACACATGTCTGAAAACACCTGCTTTCAGCCTTTATCCAGCCAAGAACTATTTTCAAATTTGATTTGGATTATTGACTTTATTGAATCTATTAAATTTACTAGTAGGACTGCCGCGCAAAGTTCTAATCGCGGAACAGATAAACGTTTTAAGGGCGCTACCCGCGACTTGGCACACAATAAGTGAACCGTGGTTTGATTATTATTTAATAGCGATTTAATGTATACTGATGCACCATATGCTTCTTCGCTAGCATCAGCGAAGCCATGTATTTCTAACGATTTTACGTCTGCCAATGTTACTAACGAATTATAAAATAAATCCCATGATTGTTTCAATTTTTTTGTTAAGCAAATCATCCCTGTTTAATTCCGATTGCCACAATTGCTGCATAAATATTTTTCCCACAATAGTTACTGGCGCTATTAGCCCTAGTAGATCATAAATGCTTGCCAATTTTGACAAACAAAATCTTTTGGACGGAATTTTATCTACTATTTCTATATTTGTGTCGTACGAGAAATGATCAGTTTCTGGACGCCAGAATATGCCTAGTGTCTTTACACTATGGTTTGAATCAAATTTTACTATCATGTTGGGATCATTGTTATCGCTTAAATCTTCTATTAGTTGCGAACAATTACTGGCCCATTTGCGGAGTTCAAAACCGCCTAATTTTAGTAACTGGATCGTTTGATTTCTAATGTCTATTGCCTCTTCTATTGAATGCGCTCCAGATATGAAGTCATCCATATAGAAATCGCGTTTGGTAACAACGGAACCTATCGGAAATTTATCCTTTTCTATCTCAGTCAATTCGCGTAAACACCTCATTGCTAAGAATGGTGCGGATGTTGTCCCATATGTGAGCGTTTGAAGCTCGTATTCTTCTATTGCTGAATATTTATTCGGTCTCCTAATGTGTTTTCTTGTAATGAATTTATTGTTTTCGAACCGTTCGCAAAGCAAGTTCCAGGCTATCTCGTAATTACTATTATAAATTTCTATTGAATCTAAATGTTTTGCTGCCTCGCCTTTTAGGCTGCTCTTCAAATAATGAAACTTTTGGACAGGCGTGATACTATCATTTTCGTGAATTAATGATTTATAAATGTCCCTATATCCTAGCCAAGCCTCATAGCTGCCATCAAATGTGGATAGATTTATGACTGGCAATTTTATATGATCTCGATTTGCATTGAAATTAACAGAATTAGAGGAACTTTCACTACTAGTATTTCTATTACTAATTGACAGTGTTTTTAACTGTTTATTAATTAACGCTAGCGCCCTAAAATGCGTCGCGTCGTACTCTTCAAATTCATCAAAATCGAATTCTTGACCATCTAAACTAGCTATTGATAGAAGAGTTTCCTGAAATTCTTTTAACAATGGTTCTATTTTTACTAACAACAATTTCAATGAGGAGCTATCGTTTTCATGTTGTTTTATCAAATTTACGTTACGCGTCAAATTTCGCTTGAGCAGCGTACGTCTTGAAATCAATACATTTCTATTTTCCATTATATTAATAAATTGAAACAATTAAGAAAGAGACACAAACAAAGGATAAAAGAAAGGATTGGACTTACTTTTTAACTAGCTTCTAAATTTGCGGATCGGCTACTTTTCTATGGCTTCTACGGCTTCGGATGACCCAGGCAATGGCACTAGATACTGCTATTGGTCACACTTCACTATACTATCGCGACTGTTCTAACTATTGTTATTTTTCAATCCGGCTCGAAGGACCAAAATGTTGCGTTTCGAAGGACCGTTCTGATTGTCGCTGGTTCAAGTAAAACAACCGTTTTTAATTAATAGTATATTAATATAAAAATGTATAACTTCTAAAAAATGTTGCTATAATTCGCGACTTCCAACTATAATGTCGCGGTGAATACTATCTATCGATCTATTGCTTTTCTACTAATCTGTTACGTCCGAATTGACGTAAACTTCGAAGCGAACTACTAAACGTTCAAGACAAAAATCTGTATAAAATGCGAATGTTATTAAATTTATACGGGCACTTATCTCTCCCCTTCCAATTCGGAGAGAGTGTGCCCTTTGTGAGACAAAACTGCCCAAAACTAGATTTTATTGGTTGGCAGCTTTGTCTCAATCATATAACACGACAGTCACTCTCTTGTTGCAATGAACCTTCAATTTAGCGTTTGTTTTTTTCAATGTATGAACAAACGGTTCATCGCAACAAGAGAGTCCATCGATTGCTATTTATTTCCTTTATAATAATGTACAATATTTATACGCATATGAAATGATTCAGTATTTAAAATATAACAATGCTTTCTTAAGAGAAAGCGGCTGCGACAAAAACTAATATAAATGAAAGTAATCAATTCAGCATACGAAATTACAATAGCAATAAGATAAGACTAGAATGACAAATAGCCTCAATTATACCTAAAATCTAACAATTAAAATAAAATATTTAAAATGTCTCTAAGTGACTAAACAAGCGTTTTTGTCGAATTGTCAAAATAACTTAATTAAAATTGTGGAGGAGATCATCTCCATGTCAATCAGTGGGCAAAATTTAATTTAATCAACCGCTTGTCATTATTTATCGCCAAATGATGGTCATAAAGATGATGCTTCAGGGGTCTACCATTTTACATTATTAAAAAGCGAATATTAAGTCGGATAACTTAATTATTAATGCGAAAAGTTCTTCTCTTATTTTATTTCCGAGATGGGAAAGCAAAAAATAATGATGTATAATTCTCCTTCTTCTTTTATTTTCTCTTTTTTTTTCTCGTTCGCTTTCGAATCTCTGTGGCGTTTTCAGATATTCTCTCTTTATATATCAATCATCAACCCTTTAGTCCTCTAATGATGTAATAAATTATTACGTGAAGTGGGCGCTTAATGAAAACGATCTCTTTCTAATAACACTTCAATTCGTTATCATTCCCTTCTAAATTGAGTTCTTCCAAACTTTGTTTATTTATTTGAACGATCGAAGCAACGTAACGAAAATCTAAAGGCAGTAACTAAAATTGACGGGAAAATAATATTAAATCGAAGAGAAGTGACTGAAACCAATAATGTCTGTAATTTATGTTCATATTAATAAAGAAAACTTAATTTTTCATATCAAGAATTAAAATGCGATGGAGGAGCATTGCATTGACGAAAAAAAAATGCAAGATTAATTCGTAGGTAAACAGGATGAAATAATAAAGGAATGTGAGTAAAATAAAATCTTATCGTAAACATTCTCTAATCACAAAACAAAGACTTTTGCACATACAGGGAAGCAGAAATTTGTATTGTTGCTTTTAATTTGCAATTTCTTAAGATTTACAAATGGAATTTTTATAAAATCTTTCCATTTCTTAGAAAACTTAATAATTCTTTCTGATCATATTATTTTTCTATTGTTTCAATGCCCTTTAGAAAAAAATATTAGATTTTCCTTTTCAATTTACTATAGAGGCAAATATTGGATGTAATAAAGTGACAGAGTTATAGCAATAAAAGATTTCGATTTGGGTACAATAAACCAGTGAAAAAGGGAAATATGTTAATAGAAAGGGCACAAGACCATTTATTCTTCATTAACGATTTACACGTTTAGGAATTTTGGGAATTTACGGACACATGATTCAAAATTTAAAAAAAGATAAGCCTTTGAACAAAGTCTTTTATGAAACGGTGACCATATGGTTTTTACCATGTTCTACGATCCTTTCCTTTATACTTTGGGTTAAACGTTTCTAGAACAATAAAATGGAACCAATTCACGTCTAGTCTCTTCTCTCTTTTTGTTCGTACAAGCAGGGAGCAAAATGTTTTCATTTCATTCTTTCTATCAATGATTTACTATTTACTAGTTAATAAATTATTTTGACCTGGACGTTTTGCATTTTTCGACTCGACTCTCGTGCTAATTCTAAGATTACTTATCATCATCCGTAAATGTTATAAAATTTAAATAATAAGCGGATGTTATAAGAAAAATAAAGCGCAAAATAAATGAAGTCCATATTAATAATCAGCGAATAAATAATTGGAAGTTTATTTAACTTTGTAAGCACGAATGTTAAACCCACGTGTTATAATCGTTTCTGATTACATTGAGAACGTTTAATCGTTTTATTTTTTTTTGTGGCGACAGCTTAAAGCGACGGGCTAAATGGTTCGACAAAAATAAAACTGCATTCACTATGCTAAAGCTATGCCTAGTGTTTTCTTTCTACTTTCTCGTATATACTTTTGTCAACCCAGCGACAATTTTGTGGAATGGAAATAAATAAATACGCTGGAAAAGCACGTTTATTTTGAGGGAAGTAACTTCTCTAAAGTAGTGGATTCCTGTCATCTGGTGGTGGGAAAAGGCAACACGCCACATCACCCCCCTGCCAGTGAGGAAGCTCACGAAAATCCAGCCTGCAGACGATCTGGAAAACGAACTCGTCGTCCATATCGCGTATCAAATTTTTGCGGAGCTAAAGTGGCTTCTGTGCGAACCATTAACATGGGTTCAGGTTGTTCAGGCTGCAACTCTTCGTTGAGGGTATATGCGGGCTTCAGTCGATCAATGGATACGGTTTTGTCTTTGCCATTGACAAGCAGTTTGCAGGTTTTGTCGTTCCTGGACAAAATTCGAAATGGTCCATTGTATGGAGCATGCAAAATCGTCTTTGGTCCGTCGTGGCGAATAAATGCTTGATCGCATTTTGCGAGGTCTTTGAAGATGAAGACTTTCTGCTGGTCGTGTTGCGAACCTGGTGTTGGTTGCAGTGACGTCATCTGCTGCTGTAAATTTTTCACAAAGTCGGACTGGTTTTGCGTTGTTTCGGCGGATGTTACGAATTGTCCAGGTAGTCGGAGTGGTTCTCCATAAACCAGTTCTGCTGCTGTTGTGTGGATGTCGTCTTTCCACGCAGAACGTGCTCCAAGGAGTATGGTTGATAATGTCTTCGTCCATTATTGATCTGCATGGCAGCTAATTGCAGCTTTCATTTGTCGATGGAATCTTTCAACCATGCCATTACTCGCTGGATGGTATGCTGTTGTCCTTAAGTGCGTGCTGCCGATCAGGTGGTTTACTTCTTTGAATAATTGTCCTTCGAATTGTCGTCCTTGATCGGTTTTTATTCTTAATGGACAACCAAATCGTGCGATCCATCCTTCGTAGAATGTACGGGCTACTGTTTCTGCATCCTGTGTTGGCATTGGAAAGGCTTCTGGCCATCGCGTGAAACGGTCAACGCACGTGAGACAGCATCGATTCCCTTCTGATACTGGCAGGATTACGATGTCCATATGGATGTGTTCAAATCTCCTGGATGGGCTGGTTACTGCGCCAATGGGACTTTTTGTGTGTCGCGTGATTTTCGCTCGCTGACAATCCATACAATGGCGAACCCATTTCCTGATGTCTGTTTTAATTGATGGCCATATGAATCGGTCTGTGACGGCCTTAATTGTTGCATTTGCTCCTGCGTGTGATAAAGAATGAACTGTGTTGAACACCTGTCGTCGGAATGCTTTTGTGACGAAGGGTCTTGTTGTGTGGGTGGAAATGTCACAATAAACTGCGATGTCGCTGTCCGGTATTTGTACTTTCTTCAACTTGAGTCCAGAGCACTCATCGGTCAATACTTTCTGCAGTTCGTCGTCCGTTTTCTGCGCTTCCGCTAGGTCTTTGTAGTTCAGTGAATTTGATACTGCTTCTATGCGGGAAAGTGCGTCAGCCACCACGTTATCTTTACCGGATATGTGTCTAATATCCGTCGTGAATTGGCTGATGTAGTCGAGATGCCTGAACTGTCGCGGGGAACACTTTTCGTATTTCTGCCGAAATGCGAATGTTAACGGCTTATGGTCCGTAAAAAGCGTAAACTGACGTCCCTCTACCATGTGCCTGAAGTGTTTTATGGCTAAGTATACAGCAAATAGTTCTCTGTCGTATGCACTGTATTTCTTCTCCGCGTCACTAAGTTTTTGAGACGAAAAGGCTAGCGGTTGCCATGTGTTTTCCACTAACTGCTGTAGAACGGCTACGACGGAACTTTCTGAGACGTCGCAGAAAAGTCCAATTGGTGCACTGTTGTTTGGATGCACTAGTAATTTTGCATCGGATAAGCTTTCTTTGCATCTATTGAAAGCGGCGGTTGATTCTTCTGTCCATTGTATTGTAGCTTTCTTCGGTTGCTTTCCACGAAGTAACTCGTTCAATGGAGCTTGTATCTTCGCTGCACACGGTACGAATCGGCGGTAAAAGTTTATCAAGCCTAAAAACTGGCGTAAACCGTCAATTGTAGATGGTTGCTTGAACTCAAGTATAGCCTGAGTCTTTTCCGGAAGTGGTCTTGTCCCTTCTTTATCGATGTGGAAACCCAAAAACTGAATTTCACTTGCCGCAAACGAACACTTTTGAGGGTTGATGACGACACCGCATTGTCTTAATCGATCGAACAATTGTTTGAGGTGCTGTAGATGTTTCTCCTCATTTGTCGACGCTGCGAGGATGTCATCGATGTATGCATAACAAAAGTCTAGTCCTTGCAGAACTTCGTCTATGAAGCGCTGGAAAGTTTGCGCGGCGTTCCTTAAACCGAAGCCCATGTAGACGAACTCGAACAGTTCGAATGGTGTGGTCACGGCTGTCTTCGGGATGTCCTCTTCCGCCACTGGAATTTGATTGAAAGCGCGGACTAGATCAATCGTTGTAAAAATTGATTTTTCCATGTAGCTGGTGGGCGAAGTCCTGGATGTGTCGGATGGGATATCTATCTGGAATTGTCCTTGCGTTGAGGGCTCTGTAGTCGCCACACGGTCGCCAGTTTTCGGCCTTCTTTGGTACCGTGTGCAAAGGCGTGGACCATGGACACTTAGATGGACGAATTATCCCGTTCTGGAGTAGCAGCTCGAATTCCTTTCTTGCTGCGTTATAACGATCGGGTGCTAGTCGTCTAGGTCTTTGAGCTATTGGTGGTCCTGGCGTAGTCTCGATGTAGTGTTTGGTGTTATGTTTTACTGTTACTGGAGCACCATCCGGGCGCAAGATTTCTGGATACTCCATCAACAATTTACGATAAACTGTATCGTCGTGGATTGTCTTGATACTTGTCACAGGTTTCTGCACTAATTGACCAGTGACGGATAATCCCGTTGTGTTGTCCAGTAATTGTTTGTTGCGGGCATCCACTAGGAGACTGAAGTGCGCAAGGAAATCAATTCCTATGATTGGAACGTTGATGTCAGCGATTACGAAATTCCATGTAAACATTCTTCTTAGTCCGAAATTAAGCTGGAGGGTTTTCGTGCCGTATGTCTGTATTGCTGATCCATTGGCTGCCGTCAACTGGTACGGTGCTCTTTCTGCGCCGCAAGCCATTTTTCTCGGAAACACGCAAAGGTCGGCACCAGTGTCGATTAGAAATTTGATGTTTGTGTATTTGTCAATCAGATAAATTCGGCGAGATTCGGTTGGGCCGTTGTCAATACCCGCTGTCGTTGACGACCCATTTAGTTTCCCTGGTAACTGCAGGGCTTGACGCATTTCTTTGCGTCGGCTCCAAATTTCCAGTGGTACCAACACTTCTCAAATTTAGGACGAGAGCGCGATCGGGAGCGGGTCCTGGTGTTCTGTTATCGTTGATTGTTACTGGGTGCCTCGATTGCTGCTATTTGTGCTTTCATTGCAGCCATCTCTTGCTTCATGGTTAACGTTAGCTGTTGTAGCTGCTCCACCAGAGATGATTCCGATGTTGTCGCAATTTCGGAGACCGCAAATGTCTTGCTGCTCACCGATTCTGCGATTTTGTCTGCCATTGCCGTTAGTTTGTCAATTTTTTCGTCGTTGAACGGTGCCAGAATGGGCTGCAACTCCCGGGGCAGATGGCTAAACCACAGCGTTTTCATGACTGATTCCGGGAAGGAATCATCGGCTAAGGACCTCAGATGGCGGTAGTACTGGGATGGTTTCCTATCACTAATCTCTTATCCTTCCAAGAGTTTTCTCGTGCGCTGCTCTTTCGAAGTTCCGATCCGTTTGATCAATTCAGTTTTGATCGTGTCATATTTATCAGTTGGAGGTGGATTTGTTAAAATATCGCGCACCTCTGAAGCGTATCGGGCGTCTAATGAGTTTAACACGATGCCGAATTTGACGTTGTCGTCGGTGACGTTTGATGCAAGGAAACTTCCTTCCATGAGCGAAAACCATAATTCTGGATCCGCTGCGTTGAATGGCAACATGCGTAGAGCCACTCTGTCCACAACTTGGCTGGTGTTTCCACTGGTCTGGTTTGGTGGTGCCATCGTGGTGTGTTGTGATTTGTAGCTCAAAAATGTGCTGTTTGTTTAAATAGGAATTTCTTCAGAAAACGAATTCTTCCCTATCTAGGAAAGTTCTTTTTGGATAACAATGGGTGCCGCTTTGACAAGTTCACTTGTAAAGGGGCAAACGAATTTTCTTCGGAAATAACTGTTGCTGCTGCTTGACGATCACGTCGGGGTCACCAATGAGGGAAGTAACTCACAATTAGAAACAATAACAACTATATTCACTTAATACTGTTAAACTTTGCAATACATAACACATATAAAAATATTTAAACTGATACGGATACTGATGATGATGATAAGTACCGCTTGTCTATATAAATCGCCAATTAGCTGCTTCTCTAAAGTAGTGGATTCCTGTCATCTGGTGGTGGGAAAAGGCAACACGCCACAATTTTATTTTATTTTAATTATTTTTAATCAAAGAACACTAACAGTCGAGAAAGAGGACGCAAATATTAAAGTGTGACTAAACAAACGATTCTGGCATGAATAAAAAAGAAAAATGCAAAACGTCCATATCCCCTGTTGTGACTCGACACTTTGAAAAAAACTCGATTCTTTCTTTAACTACTTTTATTATAACTTTTAATTTAACTTATATTTTAGTTTTAACTTTAACGTCTATATCGAATGTTGGCTCGAAAATTACTGACCCTTTCTATCTGTCAGTGTGTGTATCTGTGTATATCTGTCCAGTCTATTACTAATCTTTCTTATTTATACCCTCTTATTATTGTTGTTCCCTACCCTTAACATTTCTAATTTTCTTTATTTAAGTTTACAAATCTAATATGAATCATCATTTTCTTATCCTATTCCACTTCCTGTTTACCCTTAATCTAACAATTAACATTACATTTTCCTACAAAATATTGATCTTACATATTTGTTTATTATTTTATATCTTATTAATTTATTTATTGTACTCTTACTCATCTAAATGTTATTTTATTTTATTCTACTGAAAACAAAACTTATCACTAAAGGGACTTTGATTTGTAACCTTAACAATTCATTGGAATCGAATTAAAATTACTTCTCTTCTACATACGAATTCTTGCTTTTGATCATTTCCGTTATTTACAACTTCTTGTTACAGCGGCTATTACACACACAAAAAAAGTTCATTGAAATTTCGAGATCGTTAAAAGTATTTTATTTGTCAATTAATTGAAAGGATTGGCTATTGTTATAATAAAACAATTTTACGTAACGATATTCTTAAAAAGAACAGGCAACGTGAACACATTTCTGCACACAAAAGGTGCGTTTTTCTATGACAATATCTCGTTTCCAACTCTTATAGAATTTTTACATCATACAAGAATATTCTTGGAGTAATTGTTATTGTTACTACATTTTTTTCGTGATTAATGGACTTAATCGATTTGGCAAGTGAAAGAAAGTTATTAATTCAAATTCACTCTTCCAATTATATCTTTATTACGGTAAAACTTGATTATATAATTGTATGTTTTATTTTTTGGACATTTCGGTCCTATTTAGCAGGATTCTTTTTCGTCCAATAGAATTATTTGATTTTTTCATTGCTATGGTCAAATGACGAATCCGAATAAATGCAAAATCGTTTTGTTGAGCCGAGCTTTCTACCAATAATTTGTATTGAAGAACCAATCGATTGATTATTTTCCTTATTCAAATAAATGGGTAAGGACAAGAAACTCGGTGCATGGGTACCATATTTTTAGAACCACAATAAGGAACATCAACGCACTAAGATTGTCGTCGGTTTGTTTGCCCGCAATCGCTCAACACACGGTCAAAAGCAACGTTTTCTTTATCGGATAGTCTTGAGGAGGTTTTCTCCTTTTGGTATCTCCTTCGAAAGCTTTGCGCGACGTTTCATTCAATAATTACGTAATCTAAAAAGCCGCAAAATATGTTTTCTGCATTGTTTGCAATAATATTTATTGATTTTATAAAATGACTTAATGGATAGCATTTAGAACAACTCGAGTACATCCATATTATTAATTAACTGAAGGCAATGCAGATATTGTTTGTCTTATATTTTACCATCGATCTTCGTAGAGTTTAGATGTGTTTACTTCGAAACCGTTTAAATTTCATGCGGTTACATTTGTAATTTTGATTGCGGTTATTATTCAAAATGTGAAATAAGACGACCATAATGATCACGACTATCGTATTTTTTGACGGTGAATTTAAATATTCGTTTCGTTTAAAAGGAGGAAGTAATTTTAAGAGTAAAATGTAAATAAGCACTAAAACTTCATTAAAGTTTCAATAATGAATGAAAATCTTATTGACTTTAATTATGTTTGTTTAAATTATAATTCTTAAGCAGTTTTTCTTAATAATTAATCATAAAGTGTGCAATATTTTGACGATATTTAACAAATTTCATCGATATATTGCACTAGAGTTTAATAAAGATTAGTTAAATGGAAAAATTATTTAGAGAGAGGGAAGTGTTTCATGTAATTATTTACGTTATATAAAAAAAGGAGGCTTTTCTAAGGAGATTACTACGTATTATTCATACTGAAGAAGAGGGAAAAATGTGGAGGAAACGAAAGAAAGAGTGAAAGGACGAAATATATATATATAGCACATAAATTGCTTAGCGCTAATGCGAAATATTTAAATAAATTTCGTACTATTTGTACTTCGTATTGCAAATTTTGAGATCCCTTAAGAAGAGAAAGATTTTAATACGATTAAGTTTTCTTTACTTCCTTTTCACTCTTCCTCTTGTTCCATTAAAATGTTATTATGAAAAAGGAAAAAAGAGTGATTATGCGACACGTCTTAAGTTAATAATAATGAACACGAGAGAAAGAGAGAGAGAGAGAGAGAGGAAAAGTTAAGAGTAAGATTTTGAAATTGAACATTGTAAATTGCCAAGCTCTTTTCTGTTAATTAAATATTTTATTAGCAAAAATTACTTTTGTATTCTGCAGCAAACTTAATTAACCGTTATTTAATACGCAATATTCTTCTTTATTTAATTTTAATGTTTAACGTTAGACGAAATAGTTACTAATAACTAATTAAATATTTGTAATTAGTGTGAGCGAATTTCACATAGTATTTAAACCAAAATTGTATGCTGGTCAATATTTTAATATTAAAATTTGATATGTTCCTGGATTAAATAGTTGGAAAAGTTTTTGAGTAAATGAATATTAGTTTTTTCAAACTCTTTTTCACTACTTTTGATTGCAATTAGGCATCTGTTTTGAATATACTTTGGTGATATATCCCTTTTGGTAAACATGGTAATTTGAATAGGTCTATAAAATTTAGTACGGTATTCGAGATCGGTTCTGGAGGAATTATTACCATTTCAGGAAACAGGAAGAACAAGAAAGTATGTAATAAAGGATACAATTTTCCTCTTTACGAACTCTTCCTTATCCGACCTTCTTCTTCTCTTTAATTTTATTTCCCAAATATTTTCATTCGGCCTTCATTACAAATCAAATAAATGAAATCCGTAAAACTTAATGAATTAAAATAAGTTTGCAAATTGAACCTAAACTTTTGTATTAATTTTTTTGTTTTACTACTTTCTTTGTTTCGCTTAAGTAATATTACACCGAGATTTATTTTTATTTATAAGAAGATAAAGTCAAGCTTAGATCTCACGAGAGACTCAGCCAGTTCAGCTTAGATTCTTTTTCTTGCTTACTCTGTATATATACATAATGTTAACATTAATGCAGATATTTCATGCTAAATATGTTCATTCTTTCGTCTTTAATCGGTGGACAGTGCAATATTGCACGTGCAAAGTTTATTTAAACTGATCACGTGCTCTTCGCTTTCGATTGTGTGGCTTAGTTTCGTATTTAGAATTTGAATCTTGCAATCATTAACAACAATTTCCGGGCATGGATTGTACAGGGTGATTCAAAATAACACCGACAACGTTTTATGCGTGATTCATCCCGTTAAAATGAGCCAAGAAAATGCTCGGTCTTCGATATATTGAGCTTTAAAGAACGGTTGCAAAATCGCAATTTAATTCGTAAAAAATAAGCAAAAGCTTATTTTCTTTTAAACTTTGAAAAATATTGTTGAACTAACGAATGCAGCTAATATTAAAAATCGTAATTAGCAGCTGCTTTTTTTAATTTCGATTAAAGCGCGATTTCATGGGAGGTCACTAAACTTTTTATATATTGCAAATTTAATACGCTAGAATAATTTCAGTAACACTCATGCAAATTTGATTACAATTTCTCTCGCAAGACGAACACGAAAAATGAAACTACTACGATTACAAATTCTGTTAAAAGTTATCGGAAAATACGTTTGTTTCGCCTTCTTTTCGAACATTTTATTACCATATGCCGCTTAATAAATTTATAAACGTAATCAAATGCATTAGTTGCAACGGCAATCGAAACGATAATGTTGAGAATGGTCACAGAAGAGAAAAGAGAAATTATAAATATATATTAAACTTAAAAAGCTGTCATAAACTGCAAGTGTGATTTACACGTCGTTAATAACGTGGCTGACACATAAAGTACCGACTGACATGTTGTACATAATTCATAATATAAGTAATACCACCATTTCTACATCTGAAGAAAACATATTTACATTTTTTTTTGCGAAAATATAGCAAAATACCCAAGAGTATCTATTATTTATAACAATAAATGTTTATGTAGAATTATTTTCAAGTTCCTTTCAAGTTCGTATTGATGCAATTAATCAATTTAGTTTTTCATCTCGTCATAAGAATCGAGTTTTTCACTAACAAATCTCTTTGGAAAATTTTACCGTAGCTCTATGGTAATTGCTTTTATAAGCACCGACAGCGACTCAAGCGACTGCGGAACCGTGATCCTTCGAGGCATAGTTTTGAGAGAGACCGAACAATTCGTACCTCCACGCAAATGCAACTACCTTTTTATCGATTCCTTTTTATTTAATTAACTTAATGACTTTAAATATTGAAATAAAAGTTTCCTCTTTTTCACAACGAGGTTTTCACGCCTGATTTATGCAGCGCTTTTGGGTAAGATGAATGTATTATTTTTATATGGTGTTATCAAAGATTAAAGCAATTTAAATTTATAAAAGATTATGGAAAATATTTTTTTGTTAATAGGAGAAATAAAGTAGAAAATGTCATTTATTTTGAAATACAATACAAAATTGTGATAATAACACATTAAAATATTCACTGAAAAGACAAATGGGTACATATTACGCTATTTAAGCTTTGTAACTACGCCATTAATTAAAATAACACAACATGTTTTTAACAGAATACGTGTTCACTAGTAAGAAAGAATTACGGAAAAGGAACTATTTTAAAATTTCCTTTACCCCACTCTTTGTATTTTTGCACACGTTTAGTTTGGTGGAATAAATTTTTCACATACTCACACTCATGCAACAAACGACCTGGTAAATATCAACAAAAAAATGTTTCCTTTCTTTTTCAATATTTTGTGCTTTAATTGTCGAGAACATGCCATAACAAATGAGCGTATCCTATAGAGGTATTTCGTATCGTTTATTTCGACAACAACAAGATACACGAACAAGACAATTTCTTCTCTTGTTGTACGTACCAAACATCTTCTAACTTTACAATGCAAACAATGTTAAATTCGATCGTGTGTTGCTTCAAGTGGTAAACGATTCGGAAAACAATCTGCTCCAATTTAAATAAAATTAAGGGGTAAAGACACAAAAAGGAAATTCGAATTTTTTGTGACGGATCTAAAAATTTAGGTCGTTTAAAATTGCTTAAGGATCCGTTCCTACAAAAATTTAATCTTAATTTTGTTTCGGTTCGGCGTTTGAAATTAATTAATTAACGAGAGGAATCACCCATTAAACGCTGCCGGTGTTATTTTGAATTACCTTGTATAACGAAATTTAATCCACCTATTTAATATATTCTTCACCGTTATTTTATTTCTTCTCTGTTCCGCTGCGAGTTTATTCTGGGAAGTATTTTTGAAATTTACTTTTATAAAAACACTCGTAATGTTCGTTAGATGTTAACTACCAAACGTCCAGTAAATAAAGTTGAAAAAAATTGCACTCGAGCTTAATCGGGAATAATAATAATAACGATTCGGAACGTTTGAAATAAAGCATTTTTTTAACTTCTTTTAAAATGCATTATTGAATAATAATTAATTCACATAATCCCTGACTTAAAGATAATGTTGATTAGAGATTCATTAAATTCATCATAGGTTTTGATTTAGAAATATCTTATTTCTTCGCGTGAACCGTACGGTTGGGGTTGATATAATTACGCTTTAATACAAAAAAATACCCTCCCTCGAGGATAAACTCTGGCGATTCTTATTCAGCTAAATTTTTGTATTTTCTTAAGAGCTGCACGAAGAAGAAAAAGGTTCTTTTTCTTCGTTATTGCAGCGTAACGCGTTATCATTATACCATTATGTTAATATTAAACGTACGTTTATTGAATTACGTTATTCGGTCGTTAATGAGCCGGTTTTTACTTTTATCTTAATGATTTCTCATACAATTTAATAATTGCGCTAATGATCGTAGTTGATTTTCATTTTGCATTACCAGGGAAAAAATATAAACAATTGCAATTATTATAAATTATTATAAATATATAATGTTTGGCGATTTTCTGATGGACAAAATTGGAATTGGAAAAGTAATTATTTCGTATAAAATTTAACTAGGTAACTAAAGTAAATGTATCGCTCCTTCTATATTTATTACCCTCTAACACTAATTCTCTTGCGATGCAGAGAGATAAATAACCAATCTAAAAAATGTAAATACGACAGTCGTGATCGCTAGTGTCTACAAATTATATATTATTTCGCACAGAACCTATTTTTTCACCAATTTTATTTCAAGAGCAGAATTTAATTTCATAAATTTGAAAAACGTCCATTAAATATATGGACGTATAAAGAAGAAATAGGGGCAGATATAATTGCTTCGGAGTTTTATGCAAGAGGAGTAATAAAAATGGACAAAGAACTATTTTATGCCGTATTAGTTGGCTGTAGTAGTGGAATATTGATGAGTTCGTTACGTTTTATAAGTTACTTTAGATCATTATCCAAAAGTTCTACTGAATCTGAATGGGAACTATGTCTCATTAGTGTGGAAGCGATAACATTTGCTTTTGTACGGTCGTTCAGTTCTTCTAATATTATGTACCGTAGGGTTCACTCTCTCGCCAACACTCACATACATGTATCTTTCTCCAGCAGGGTCATAAAATAATTAAGAGCCTCCGATCTGTCAGATTTACAAGCCGAAATAGTAAGCTCTCGGTATTCAGATAGATTCCTTATGACTTTTAATATTTTCCTTTTCGCATTACTACTTGTTCAATCTGGAATCAGGATCGCAAATAATAATAAACATCTTGATATTAATTATCGACGCTTATAAAGGAAACCAAAAGGAGAGATAATAATTGGTTTATCTTGTTTATTGAAATGATTTAATTTGTTATAACTGAAAAGGAGCCTTCCATTACATAAAGCTCATACATTAATCTATGGTTAGTGAAAGAACGAGGGGGAGAAAAACTTCCAAAGAACCTCTTAATAGAAACTTATTACTTCTTACGAGATTAAAGTAATTTGTTTTTATCACGAAAAGAAAATCATAAATTTTCCTCCTGGCTAATAAAAAGAGACAAGACACGAGGAACAGATGAAAGAAGGACGAAGAATCTAAATATTTATTAACACGGAATTGATGTTTATATTAAAGTTCCATTGTTGCCGGTTCTCAAATTATAGTTAAAACTTAGATTATTAGTTTTATACGCCGTCTATTGAGATTGAATACAAGTAAATAACGTCCAGAAATAAGAAGCTAGAAACAATTTGAGCCACTTTAAACGTCATTTTTTCATAGAAATTAAACCTTTCTTTCACTGCATACAGGGTATTAAAAAAGTGTATACTATCACAGCTTAAAGTTTGTGGCACTTTTTGAAGCACCCTATATATTGTAGATTCTATTTGCATCAGTAAAAGCTTTCGCTGGAAGCGCTTGAAGACAATGTTAACATCGTAAGAGGCTTAATATAAATTAGTGGCTTCATTAGTATTAAAGTAAATATTATTAGCACTAAAATATACAATTAATTGACGTATTTAATCAACTATTTTCTAATTAACTTAAGAAATTGGTCAATCACTTTAAGTAATCGAGCAATTATGCAAAACTAAAACAATGTTAATTGGGAAATGTATTGCGAATTTAAGAAATAACTACTTTTCTGCGAAATTCGTCTCGAACATTCGATAGTTTGTTGGATCTCTGCAAAAGGGATTTATGTCAAATTGGATGTCGCGAATATTCGAAGTGTTTGTTGTTGCGTTTTACAATTAATGCATATACGATATAATATTCCATAATACGCACACGTATATTGATCTCATATTAATTGCATAATAATATATATATATTTTTTTTAACAATAGAGGCTTTCATGATCAGAAATTCAGTCCGAGTTAACAACGAGCTTTATTCAATTTTAGTCTCGCATGCAAACAATTACAATATAAAAGAAATAAAGGCTTTTAATTTATATTCATTTTATCTCGTCGCATTTCAAACGTGCACATCAAATTAGTGTTTATGACTTTATTATTCGATTCATATTATTTCTTTCATTTCTAGTAAACTTTTCCATTATATGTGTACAATCCAATGGATTAATGTAAACATAATCAGAAACATCCCTTTCGTTGTGAGTCGTGAAATTCTGTTTAGTAATGCAATCGCTTTTCTTACAGATTGCGCAAAATACACTTCTTCATTAGGCATTTATTTACAACAAAAAATAGTCTAAACATTTTGCAAATATTCCGCCGTTTAAAAAGGGCGGTGTAATTAAATTTGATTTGGCTGGTACAATGGATTAAGGAAATAAGTTAATTAATTTGATTTGTATCTAATTAATTGCATTAAACTAGTTTTCGTGGTTTTCTACTACGTTTCATTTTTATCTCCATTTAATTACTTGTACGTATTAAATTAACATCTGCGCCACGGAGTAGTAGAATTGAAATTAAAACGCTTTCTCTTTAAATTCACCTAGTTTTCATATCAAATTTATTCGAAACTCCGTTTCTGCAAATTAGTAATTTGGAGCACGCTTTTTGGTTGCCTTAATAATCAAGTGGATTCATTTTCCTTCATTACATTTACAGAAGCTTTACAGAAATATTTGTGTATAAGGAATGGGCAAAAAAGAGCGCACAGATTCAATTTACAAGATAATAATCAAGAAGGTGATATTGTTGATTGTCAACTTTCGACTAAGTTATGAGGCACACATTTGTTTTTCTATTTCGCATAATAATATGAATTTCGCTAATTCAAGTTCTCTCTTATTGCTTCACTTTAAAAATAATTAAGTGAATATTGTAAATTTTTATTATTTTCCAGCGAAAATAAAATGCAACAAGAAATAAAAATAAGCTGCAGACGTTCAGACGCAGTTTTTAAACGCTTCTTCCGTTATGTAATAATAAACAAGAGCATTTTTAACATAATAATCGTTGTTATTAAGCGAATTGCTTTCTTTTCTCTCTTTGGTTCTATCATTACAATAACAATTGCTAATAATTCAATCAAACCCAATGAAAATGTTTGATATGTAAAGTAATAATGCGAATTCGTTCAAGGAAAGAGGAAAATCTTTCGCATATCACTGTATCTTGTTCTTATTTGGACACGTTTTAAAATGAAACTGGATTTTCTTGTGAAAAGTGGGAATTATATTTTGTGTGTGTGTGTTGCCGTATGTAATTGACGGGGTTCGTATAATGTCCCAGCGTTAGTCGCTTTTAATATAATCTACGTCCAGCTTTATCGTACCTTCATAAAATGTGCTCCTGTTCGTTTTTATACGCTCTGTATTTAAATAATTTTATGATATTGCCAAAAATTCAACCTCACTTCTTCGTACGAAGGTATTTCACTTGAAACGTTGCCAAGCGAAGTCATTTAAGAACGCATTACAGATCGGCGTTCCCGAATTTATGGATATGGGGAAAAATAATTTCGTCAAAAGCGTTTAGACTAAGGCACTGCACGCAGAAAGTTCTTTTATTTAAGTTCCTTCAGCTTCTGAAACATTTCAAAATTGTCTTGCACGTTTACTTTATGTCAGGAATAGGTGGGGGGGGGCAGGTAGGGGATGAAGGCAAAATTGTCATTCTTTTATTTTGGTTATAAATTGAAAAATTCAAATAAAATATACAAGACGCATAAAAGTGTTTTCAAGATGGTAGTAACGATTGAAGTATCAGTAATTTCATTCCATCAACCTTTATCGCCGCTTTATGTCCGATGCGTTTACACTTATGGCAACGAAACTTGAAACTATTTAACTTGGTCGATTCTTGCTTGTTTTTCGAATCTCGCCATCCCACTGCCTTTTTCGCCAACATGGCGTCTCTATGTAAATCGCTTGCATCCTTTATTCGTGCATTGGTTTCTTCGATTATCTTTATGTGCAGTGCTTCCGGTGTTGGTAACGCATCACGAGATTCTATTGCACACCGAAAATTTTCGTACTTTGCTGGAAAACTATACAATAGCATTATCGCTAACAGATCCGGATTAATTTCTATATTCATTTCTGATAATTTATCAACAGTATCGAAAAACTCGTTCACGTGCTCGCGCACATCACCGTTGTCCGCCATCTTTTGTAGCGTTAGCTTCCTTAATAGCGCCGCTTTTCTCGTGGGTCCCGTTGACTGGAAAATGGTTTGAAGCTGTACCCATGTTTCATTTGCAGTAACACAATCCTTTACTTGTTTCAATTCACTGGGACTTATCGACAATATTATTTCTGATACAGCTTTGCTATCGTTTCTGCTCCATGTTTGCACGTCATTCAAATTCACGTTCTCCCCTATTTCGAGTTTTACATTAGTGCCGTTTGCGTATTCCCACAGATCACTTTTTACTAATATCGCTTTCATTTGCAGCTTCCATGTATCATAGTTATTTTTATTTAGGAGCTCAATTCTCGAATCCGCGGTATTCATTGTTGATGCACGTGGTTTTCACAACGCTAATGTTTTGTTAAACTTTTCGCACTTTCTAATACTTTTCATCAATTTCTTTTCACTCAAAAACTTTCCTGGGCCCATAACCTGTTGAGGCAACTAGATCGGAGGAAAGGTAAAACTGAGTAAACGAACGTAAACTATAATAACAACGTATATTAATTAGATTCAACATGGAGTATATCTTTTTGATAACAATGTGTAAGTCGGCGTCTTCTACTAAACTAATGCGCAGAACCATGCGCACTTCTGATGCGCAGCTCACATGTCCTAACATTTTATGATTAATAAGATCATTTTAAAACGTTCGAGAAAGGAAGAAAAGAAAAACAAAAATGTTGTTTGGATAATTTTTTAGCCATTTATTAAGAATCTGCTTTGGTAATTTCTCCGGAAGCTTACTTCTGTGACATTTGTCCGTATCCGTTGGTATTCAAGCAAATATGAATGACACCTAATCGCCCCATAAGACTTTTGGCATCGTTATAACAAATTTATAAAATTTATGCAAATATTTGCATGACATTAATAACTTTGCAAATGTTTTGTCGTAGTTTTCTCGAAGGACCACCGAACGATCGTTCGGAATAAGTAAACGCGTCGAACCTTAAGTAACGCGTACTGAAGTTATGTCTATTTTGAATTTACAATTTTGAACTTTCTTCTTCGAAATACAACTTTTAACTTTTGTTCTCGCACTTATAGTTCTGCTGTATTAATGCCCTTCCATGGACTTACAGAGGGTGATGGAAGTGGCCTGTTGATTGTTTGACTTTTTTAATATTAAATTAATTACATTCCACAACCTTGTCTATTTCATCGCCCTTTACAATGCAGCTTTATAATTGTTTCTCCATAACAATGTTTAATGTTCAAATTGTTAAGAATGAGAAGATTGACATTGAAATGAATAAACTCGAACTACGAAATAGAAGATTTAGTTAAGTATAACAGTTTAAACAATCGACACTAATGATCATTATGATCGCGAACAATGAACTTGAACATAAATATTCACAATTCTTTCTAGTAAGAATGATCAAAGTACTAACATGATTATTTAGAATAGGGTCAACGTTAGGTTGTAACAGCAAATAAACGAAAATAATCAGAATATGCAGATAACATTTTTAATAAAAATAAGATAAGGGAATTTGAAGAGCGAAAGGATTAAAGGGAAACCGGGGGTAAAAAAGAGCGAATTCGTACTTTTCCTCGTCTGCTTTTTTTGCTTATTCAATTGACTAACAATTGTTTTTCAATTTTGTGACCATGTAGAAGAAATAAAAGAATGAAAATGAAGTGGGACACATAAAATTTGCTCGGTTGGGGTGTAAATATTTTCTCATGTCTCTTGTCAGCGTTGAACAAATTAATTTTTTGAAAGATTTTATTGAAAAATAAACTTGTTTTCCAATCAAATACAATTTTAACTTTTGTCGTACCCATTTTTTGATTACAACATTATTTAATAAAAGAGTGGTATCGACAACTCTTATTTCAGATAAGCGACTATTTCATTTGGGAGAGAAATTAATATTGGAAATAAAACAGAAACCGTATCGAGGCGAGAGAAAATTTAAGTGACATCGAAAGATTATATCTTAATGTACTTAAATTGAAAATGCTTTTAAAAATCATTTATTTCATCAGGTTTTTTGCTTTAATTGTGTAAAAAGGGCTGAAGCTTTTCTTTCGTCCCCTTATAGAAAACTTAATTTTATATTTTCCTTTTTGTTTCTTTGATTTCCTTAATGCTTGAAACGGTACTGCATTGCACATAGGCTTTATTCTTGTTAGATCAGGATGAGGAGCGCACCTATATAATGCAAGAATATTAACTTGTGAACATACAAATAAGAAATAGTAGTTGCCTATATATCGAGAATTTGTTATCCGGCGCCCGTCTGCTCCTGTTTCTTTTCCCGGAGGATTATTAAGCGGAAATCTGAACGAAATTATTTTTTTTCTGTTACAAAATTCTGTCCCACTTCGAATATAAGTTTCACGTAGGAAACTTAAGAGAAACGACAAGGAAAAGCGAAATAGGTAAGATTGAAACTGAAATGGCTTCTAGTCAATATTGAAATTTGCACTTGGTCCGGTTTATTTTGCGTCGAGCAAAAGTTGTAAAGCAACAAGTACGTTATTTTGATTTTGTAGTTTGTTTTTTAATTTATAACCTATTCTATTATGTAGTATGTGTTGGATATAAAGTTTCTTTTTTTTTCAATTTTTACCATCGTAAAATATTTAGTATTCCGCAGGAATTACTTGTAGGATTTAGGATTGTGTTGCCAATAAAAGAAAATAGTGTATAATTTTCACATAGATGAAAAAATCTTTTTTTGGGGTCGGTGCATAATTATCCTCCGTTTTTGAATGCTATGTTTTAGGCAATTCGCAAGACAAACATTTATCGTAAAAACCATTAACTTTTTGATAAAGGTCCAAATTATCATCAATTTTAATTGTACAAAAAAGCTAGAAGTTTCCAGATTTGCTTGCCCTTTTATTAGTTACCAAGTAAGAAAAAATAATCGCACACTTTACGAGCTTTTCAACGAACGATTTATGTGGTGGTGTGTGTGAATATTTAGATAACGTATCGATTAAATATTTTTATATGAATGAAGTGATTACTAGGAAGTGGTAGTGAAATGCTTAAGAATGGAATGGAATATCATATGGCAAAATGCCAGAACAAACCCGTTAGAAATATTAAGCGTTCCAAAAAAAGGGCAACTACAAAAGAAAGAAGATACACGCACACAGATGAATGTTAATGTAAAGAAAAGGAGAAAAATTGGAACTAGTTTTGAAGTGAAGAAAGAAAAGATGTTTTTCTTTTCTATGCTGCTTGCCCACTCGAAATTATTCAATTTACAAATATAAATAACGAGACCGATTACGATTAGGCAAGATTAATTTTTGATTTAAAACGGTTGATAATTTCATACTTCGGCCGTCTGAAAGCTAAATTAATACCCGTATTTACGGAGTAGCATCTTGTTTTTATGTTTCGTTAATTCAGGATGCATTTATCACCTAAAAAGACGCAACGTTTAAAAATATTTTTTATTCGCTTATGTTAAAATGTATCATCCTGTATATGCTTGAATAATAACATTCTTATACTTTTAAAGCTTTATTGTTTTTTCGACAAAAAAAAACATGACCGAGTAGTAAGCACAAAGTAGCAAACAAAAACGTTCGTTTCCAGTGTTTTCCCAGGCGCTTCCTTCTTTATTCTAAAAAAAGGGAGTTTTCATTTTAATGGAAAATGCGTTTAGAACATCTCAAGTTACACACGTTTTAAACAGAGTGGCTCGTTTCGCTATTTCCCGAGTTTTTGGACAAATATTTTCACTAAAATAATATTGTATTGCATTGGAATGCTTTTGATTTTAAAATATCGTTCTTTCGAGGAGAGGTTTGTGTCGATGATTAGGGAAAATATGAGTAATTTTTCCTTTTTATTCTTAATTTTTCTAAATTTTTTCCTCATTAGAACGATAATTATAAGTATAGAAACGCCTAATGACTCTATCACTGTTTACGACACTGTAAACTCGAGTTCGTCATATTTCGTTTAAGATACTACGCCCCTTTAACAAAAGCTTAGAGGAGTTACTTGAAAATTAGAATCCTTCACTTAAAAAGAGGAAGAATAGGGACACATTTTTATTCTTACATGTTCTTAATGTTAATTTTAATTCATGTTAATCAATAAATGTTTGCCCAGATAACAAATAAAAATGATTCTTTACATTCACGCAAATGAGAATTAGTTACAGAAAGAAGTAACGATTCTTTTATTTAATTAATCAGGAGAATTTAAAACCAAGTGCGATATACTGATGCTGTAAATTTTGATGAACAAGAAAATTGTTCATTTACACCTTTCTTAAAATAAGACTCAATTTGAGAAACAAGTGAGTGAATGTAGTTCTAAGCATAATTTATTTAGTGGAAAACTCGTTTGATTTTATTTACCATCCAGGTAATGCTACTTAACAAATATTGTCGAGTGTAAATCTGTTAAGATATCAATATAGATAGAAAATAATTTAGTTAGTACACGTAAAGAGAAACGCCTAACGCGTTCAATGTGTAATGCTAAAATGTCTAGTAGAATAGAATATTTAACGTGAATTCCATAATTTGGAGAAAATAATAATTCCCTACATAATTATAATCTCTTGATGATTTATTAAGTTTTTTTATTTCAAAAATTTGCATATTTAATTCGTAAAATGTATTTTTTTTTGTAACGTGTTATAACTACAAACGTTTATGGTGGATGCTCTAACAGATATTTTGGTGCTTGAAGCACCAATGACATTTCGTACCCGTGGTACATACATTTTTTCTATAGCCGCATTGAAATATTGCAAAAAATTAAGCAAAACTATAATTAAATGCAAACATTAAGAGGCATTATTATGCACATCACAATTTAGTCCGTTACTAAGGAAGGGGAAAACGTTTAGTAAACATTTGTTTGGTCTGCATTCAACAAAGCATTATCGTTTATCGCACTAGGGCGAGAAAGATTTTCTCGCACGTGGTTAAGGTAAAGAAAATCAAAGTGCTGCTTTATGCACGGTCACCAGTGAAAAAAATGAGCTTTTTTCACGGCTGTAGAAAAAAACTAAATAAATGAATACATGGGCGTAACATTAACAAACAACCAGATGAAGTTATTACATTGAAACGATAAAAAGACATCCAATAAATAAACATTGTAACGCATCTAATGGGGATTGTTTTATGTTGTTCTCTCGGAATAGTACGAAAAATTCTTTTAACTATGAAATAGGATGAATCTTATCCCCTCCTCTTGCAATGAATTGCAGAATACTTTTTCGTTTAGTTTGTCGCTAACACTTAAAAAAAACTTCAATACGTCCAGTGCTTTTTTTCCCAATTACAAACATTGGATATTTTACAAACCGCCAATTAATTCGATACCTTTGAAACCTTTTGAAAAATGTTTAGAAACTAGAATTATAATTAACGTTTTGCCAAGTTCAAAAATTACATTCTCCATTTCTGCGAATAATCGAAAAATATTTTTCTTATATCGTACAATTAGTTAACAAAAAATAAATATCCTTTAGATCTTCTCGATTCTGGTTGATATGCTTTAGCTTTTCTCTCAAATGCTGGCGTTCATTTAGCAGTTTGTTGTTGGTCGAGTGACCGACTGAAAATTGTCATTATGATAAAGCCAAACTTAACTAAAACCGAAAAGGGTTACAGTAACGAGTAACTGGGTTTCGGTAATATTAACTTGCGCAAAATATTCGAAGATACCATTGAAATACTTCATGACATTCTTTTAGAAACTTGGATTGTTCACTTTATTGTTAAATTTATGAAGAATTTTTTATTCCATAAGGAATAGCTAACGAAGACGCCTACTAAAATGTACACGAGCGACTTCCAGGCAAAAACACACTGGTCTCTCAAGTAATTATACAAATGAAATTTTCATTATCTGCTGGTATATTTTAATACTTTTCTTTTGTTTATATTTATAACCACTAAGTGGAATTTTTGGAGTCCTTTTTATGCACTTGGTCGCTTTTATTATTAAGTTCTTTTCAACTCGACTATTACAACTGATTGAATTAGAGAAAGCATTTCATTTTGTGCGTATCGTAAATAAAATAATGTCTAGATCAATTTTTTTCTCTAGATGTATTTTATTTGTTGCAAGATTTTATTCGTAGGACCTCTAAAAATTCATTAAAACGTTGGGTATTTTATTCGTATTAATATTTTATTTTACGACTTTCTTGATGTTCAACTAGGAATATTTATTTGGTAATATTTCGACCTTTCAGATCAGAAAAGCATACACAAACAAGAATATGAAATCTAAATTTCGTAAGGAATCGATATTTTAGAAGCAGCCGACAAGTTTTCATGTGACATTTTCTGTAAATAATATCTCTCCGAAAACTTCATAAAACATTGGCCAGAGCCACATGCAACTTAAAAACAAATATGGATTATTTCTGTGGGGAGAAATATACGTAGAAATAAGGGAGAATTTTGTATAATGGAAAGCTGAAAGAAGTGGAGAATGTTTCGTGCATTAATAGAAAGAACACAACATTTTTTAATTAAATATCCATTTTCGTTCATCGTCCTATCGGAATAATCAACAATAAATGTGATCCATTATCCGTATAAAACTTAATGCGGGCTTTTGTTTATTGCAAAGCAAATAATAAAAGGAACGTACGAATCAAAAAGAAGAAAAGGTTTTTTAATGAGGGCAAAAATCGCTTCCATAAACGAATTATTTTTTTCCTTAAACACGAAAACAATTTCAATTTAGTTTGAAATAGACTTCAAAGTCATTAACACTATTATTAGACGACAGATATTTTTAAAAGGTGCAGGTATGTAAAATTGCTCCGTATTTAGATTCAGGATGTTCCAAAAATTAATGAGTTCTTATCTTTAAGCACCAAATGTTCGATATCTAAAAAAGAAAGTTAAGGAAATGGAGAAATAAGCTTAGATAAAATCGGACCGTTACAGATTGCCGAGAAGGGAAAGCGAAATCTATCAGTCTCGCTTAATTTAGGGAATAGACGTTTTATTTTCCGTTGTTTCATTGCTCATCACTTTCATTTAGAAAGAAAAAGTAAGGACATGTGAAAATTCTTTGGGACGGCAAAGTTACATGCCAATATTTCTTTTTCATACGCGTCGTAAGGTCAGGGATTTCCTTAACCTTATGCCAGATGCAATTTTCAGTTCACTTTTCATTTTACTTCAGTTTCACTACAAACTTTCGTTATTTATTTTTTATTTCGACCGAAATAACTTTAAAATTTTTTTCAAAAGCGACTTTGTTATAAATGCAAACTGTAGAAGCGAACAAATTCGCATTATAAGATTGCAACCAAGTTATGCGATAGTGATTATGTTCTCAGAATTTGTTAAAATCAGAGCGGATATCGATTCCTTCAGCTTCTCCTTTTGTTTACATTCAAATGTAACTGACGAATGAAAATGGATCATTGCGCAATGTTTTACTGCTAAATATAATTGCTGTTAATTAAGGTATACGAACTGTCCAATTTAATTAGTTGCAGGGGTTTATCCTTCCTTTTACATAAAATTATATGATTCATAGTTTTACTTTAGTTTAATCGTACAATGCAAGAAAAAAGCAAACTTTTTCTGGTTTATTTCTTGTCTTGCTTTGTTGGTGCATTTATTTTCAAGGAATAAAAAAATCCATTTTCATTTCCTTTGCTTATCCTTATTCGTGATTATATAGTTTTCGAGTCGTTTTTATGGCCACGGTTATTTATACAATCAAGTAAACAAGTACTTATACAAATAAGGGATGAACTCAAGTTGTGCAAATAAAAAGTGAGAAAAAGGAACTACGAGAATAAATTGTTTGTGACATAGGCTACGTATATCACGTGACCAAGTTTCAAATGGCGCGTATCTCTATAATTCCTTAATGAAACCGAATTAGACGAACATTCCATAGAATAGTTTCTTTTCTTCTTCTTCTTCATTTCTTTCGAAGCAACTGAATCCTTTTTATTCGTAATTAATCAGTTACTCGATCGTTGCGCCGTTGCGCATTATTTCAAGTCGAAATCAAGTAACCTTAACGATTTGCCTCCGACTTTTACGAAAACATATTATCATGTTAATTAATAAGGCTTCATGAACCGTACAAACACCAAATGTTACTCCACTGTTAATTTAAATATATGGCTCCCAGCACTAATAAACATAAACAGATCTGCAGGTCATGATGTTGTATATGGACGAACGTTAACAAACCGAAATTGAAGCTCGGAAACAAATACTTACACATACACACACACATGCATATAGATGTACTTAAACAATATTATAAACGTGAACGTATCAAATGGTTTAATTTGTCCCGATGAACATTATCCTTTTCAAATGATTCTTACCACAATTATTAACATCATCGCTGTCGCGATAATTTGATTGATGCATTAGTAAAACATATAAGCAATTACATTTATACGAAACTAACCGCAGTAACGTCGAAACTGAAGCGAAGGAATTGCGCAGCAAAAACAAAAATTACCTGCTTGTATCATTGCATTGCTGCTACCCTGAGATTTTATTGAAATCAGAAGTGCTCTTCTGCTTTACCCCACTAAATAAAAACAATTTAAGAGTCTACGACGATGTTACGCTCTCTTTTGAACACAAGTGTGTTGTAAAGCAGCGGCATATAAAAATGTGTGAATATTAAACAGATACATGTATATGTTTAAGGTTTTATAAATTTAACTAATGTGTACATATTATTTTCATTTTGTACCGCCACATACATTTATAAGGCATTGTTTGTTATTGCGCTTCTTGATCTCTGACGTCTATTGCAGCTAATCCACTTTCTTTAGAGTTGTTTTCGGACTCTTCGTAGTCAGAATCTCCTGTATTTGCAGTGAACTGTAAATTGTCAAACGCTTCATCCAAAAACGTTTTTTACCGTATAGCTTTGAATAACCTCATCAATATGAGAGCATACAGCAAACCCCGATTGCTTTCATTAGTCTATTTAAATTTCCTCTTTGCCAAGGAGTACTGCGCCGAGCAGATTTTTAAGTGAACATTATTTTGAATGTTGACTATTTCAAATTATATTTCTGGTTGGTTGGTGTTAAGCAGCCAAAAGATTTCAGCGATGTTTTAATTCTGCTGTAATGAAATGTTAATGATGGAGACAATTCCTTCATTGTTATTAAAATCCGTGAACCTCTCGTGACTTTCATTCTCTACTATTTCTGTTTCATTTATGCATTTCTTTGAAATCACACTTCTTAATGACTGTCGTTCTAACTTTATAAGTGCCAACGCCACTTCTACAGGATAGAAAATTTTATTTCATGTTTCCTTTTTCGCCAAGGCACCGTAGTTTTTCCTCGGCTGTCCGCCGTGAATGTTGCATATAATCTTTCTGCGTAACTTTTGTGTGCAACACAGTGTAATTTAATAAACAATTGGGGATTTCTGTGCCCCCTTTCTTTCTTCAGTTGCAATCAAAACGTGACAATTAACTTTAGAGTTTTGCAAATTATAGTGTAGTGCTGGTTTGTGGACAGAAGAGCTATGTTGCCTCTTCCGAAGTGAATAGCACTGATCGAAGATAGTAAATAAAAGGTAATATGATTTCCTTATAAACAATAAACTTTTACTATACCTTATGGATTTTAAATAATATTAATTAGCAGACATGTATATACATATATCTGCAATGAAACTATAAATATTTAAATTATTCTGTCTCCCCCTCAGATAAATTTTCATTTACGCATTCACTTGGATGCTAGCCATCATAAAAACAGTTGAAACATAAAATCTCAACACACACTGCACATTTTACGCGGCTTATATTCCTATAACTGGTGAATGTTTTGCAAAAAGAATTTTTGCCGGGTGGCTTTGCAGTCGTGGTGGATTCCCGGGTCGGTGGCAGTCCTCGTCTCGCCCCCGGTGCGGCCGTGCAACTGTTTGGCTGGGTGGTCGTGCAGTCGTAGTGGATTTCGGGAGGGTGGGAGTCCCATCCTCTTCCATCATCATTTGATTTTTCTCCTCTGGAGCTTCTCCGCATTTCTTTCTCGTCGAATCCTCAGCTCTCCGCCTACTTCCATGCGTGCTTCCATTTGAAGTCGAGTCCACTTTTTCGCCGCTCTTCCCGCACACATTTGCAATTGTGTGCTGTTAACAAAGATTAAAAATGTTGGTTACTAAGTAAAATTGACAATTTCCTCTTACGTCTTTTATTTTCTATCCATGTCGATTGGAAACAAAGTTCTATCCTTGTTGAACTTGTTCTCCATCGCCTTCTGTTGCTGGTAGTTAGTGGCTGTAAGTGAAATTTTATAATGAGATATTATTAAATAAACAAAAAGATAAAGGGGCGAAATTTTCTCTTGCCTCGCGTGTAGAAAACTTGCGTTTCTGAATTTTCTTCTTCGCGTTGGCCTCTCGACAAACGGTTGCCTTTCGAAAAGAATTGAAAATTAGTTAACGATTGAAAATGAAAGTCGAAAATTTGCAATTACCTGCTGTGGTTTCGGCTGATATTCGATTAGAAGAAGAGTCCCTTTCCTGGGCTTTTCTTCCCCGGATGCGTGTTTGATGGCAAATGATTGCTGTGAACAAAACGTTTCTGATTAGCAAGTGATTGAAGACACAATTCTAAAGTAAAAGAAAAAAATTTCTTACGAAATAGACGAATTCCTGAACCAAATGGGGTCTTCTCTTTGCTACTGCTGACATTCTTCTTGGCTGCCGTTGTCATCCTCTTCGTATGGGGGCACATTTCGAATTTTTTTTAAACTATTATTTAATATCTTACATTTTTCGGAAATGCCACGTCTGCCAGTCTGATAATGCGACAAATTCGGTTTTAATGTGGTGCAATTACAATTAAATTCTTTAGTTGAACTATAATATTGGTTTACTCAAACCTTGTAGCACATTAAAACCTCAAAAATCATTATTTATTCTTAAGAAAGAAATAATTAAAAAATATCTTAACAATTAACTGCTTATCAGACAAACAAAATTCAACCGTTAAACAAATGGCAAATGAAAATTATACAAATATAAATATTTAAATGTTGAAATTCACAACGGTTTCATAGCATTTCCCGATATTTGCTAACAAAAATTAAGGAGGAATTGGGAAAGAAGGAAGAACAAAGGGGGTAAAAAGTCTACGACCCGACGTATCGAGCAGGATCTAGAGATCCAATCCTGAGTTCAGGACCGCAACTTTTCGATGGTTTTTTATTTGATCAAGTGGAATCGATCCCTTTTGAGATCGATTACAACACTTCCGGATACACGATATTTTTCGTGTACGTTTTCCCCGGGGCCGAGCGGTTCAGTTTACCTTGATTGGATGACTCCAATAGGTAAACGTACACGCCGCGGACTGTACGTGCGCGCGAGAACGCAACGTACAATTGCCCATGTTCGAACACCGTGTTCGGCAAGTAGATGCCGATCGAGTCGAACGATTGCCCCTGCGACTTGTTTATTGTCATGCAGTATGACAGTCGCAATGGAAACTGACGACGTCGCAATATGAAGGGCAACGTGTCGGTTTCCGACGTCTGAAAATCGATGCGGGCGATAAAGACTCTCCTGCCAGAGAGGGAGCCATCGAAATTTATAACCTTCGCATCGACGTGGTGGTTGCCCAGATGCCTCACTACTAACCGAGTGCCATTGCAAAGGTTTGCCTTGACATTCAGGTTTCGTAAGAGCATCACAACCATTCTGACTCCCAAATTCAATTTGTGAGCCGGAAATCCAAAGGGCGTCATTGAATTGATAAATTCCATGGGAAATAAATCCGCGTCCTCCGGATTGTCTGAAACGATCATGTCGTTTGAAACGTACACCTGCTGGACCGTCGTCGCACTCATTTTGTCCGCGATAAGTCGATTGACTTTATCGCAGTCGTCGTTGAGTGGCGTCAATATCGCGCTGTGCGTCACCTCGCCGGGACGCAGCTCACCCAACACCTTGTCGATGAGCTCGCTTAATGACGCGACGACGCATTGTGGCGACGCCTCTATCAGGCGTCTGCGCGTCGTTTCGCCGAACGTGGGCAAACGATCGTTTCCCAAATCGTCCAGCCAACAGACGAATTCCAATTCGTCCGCACCGACGCGCATGTTGATGCTGAGGTCCAGCACCTCGAACAGTGGCCACAGCACGCTCTGTTTTACGCATTGGGCGATGCTCGTCGCCCTATCGGCGTTCACCACGACCGGCAGGATCTGTTTAAAGTCCCCGCCGATCAGCACGACCTTGCCGCCAAAGGGTCGATCCACGTTACAAACGTAACGTAGCGTTTTGTCGACCAGATCGAAGGACGTCCGTGTCGCCATACTGATCTCGTCCCAGATGATAACTTTCGTCTCTCTGAGGGACGACGCTGCGTTCGACTGAAGTGTGATGGCGGACGTCGATACTTCCGTTATCGGGACCGGCAGCTTGAAGCGGTTGTGCACCGTGCGTCCCTTTTTCATTAGGGACGCTGCGAGGCCGGTCCACGCGACGGCAGCGACATTGATGCCGTTCACGTTGAAATAATCAATCAACGTGTTGTACAGGTACGTTTTGCCCGTACCTGCGGCGCCGCGCAAATAAAAACGTCGAAGTTCGTCGCCGTCGTTTTCGACGGCGTGCACGATCACGTCGAACACGTGGCGCTGATCGTCGCCACGTGCTGGTAATACTTCGGGAAGCCTCTCGAGCACACGCCATTCTCGGACATGCACACTTCGGACGGATTGTGCGGTCCGCAAGGTCCGTGGACCATGTGCGTCCCTACTAATTCTGCCAGCATTTCCTCCGCTCGAAGTACATGGCCTGGCATTTATCGCACAAACGGCTCACGCTTCCAAGTTGAACATCTTTAGCATTGGCTCGTTGGGCCGCGAACATGTAGTTGGGCCCGCGACGTATCACGCCCCCTGGCGTTCGGTCGCCCACGAAATCGCGTTCGTCATCGAGCATTAAGTCGGCAGCTAGAGCCTGTAGGGAGGGGGAAACACGCGGAACGTCGAAAATCTCGTTGTCGCCGTGTAGCACATTGGCAACGTCGACGGGAAGTGAAAGTTCCTATCCTGTAATGACGACGAAAGAAATTCACTGAACAAACAAACTCTAGAAAGTTTATTTACAAAATGCGTAAATACACAAAGGTTAGATGCTCAAAAAACAAACAAACTTTTTGGCTTGGTTTATTCCTGCCATCTATCGTCCGATGTCCCACACTAAGTTGCCATCTATGTTAGCTTGGCGTAACTACGATCGCTTGGCTCTCTGACTTACCATATGATGTATGATGATCGTTCGTGCACAACTTTTTTTTGTTTTCTTAATTTATCGCATCCTCGCGATTGGGTTTGCGATTTTTTTTAGGGTGAATCATAGACGGGCAGCTCATTCCCGACCACGATTCAACCCTATGGAAAATAAATAAAGGGAGAGGAAGGGAATAGGAAAATGAAGAGGGCAATAAAAAGAAAGTAATACAACAATTTTTTTTTATTTATAATGATTAATTGTAAAAATATTGCACTTGAATGCCACCATAGTACTGGTGGCGGTGCTGCTGTTGTCTTCCGCCTCGTCCTCCTCCTCTTCGCCCTCGTCCTCCTCCTCTTCCGCCCCCGCATCTCTTCCTCGACCGCCCCCATTATGATTTCTTTTACGCCGCTTGCGTCGCGGCCGCCTTTTCTGCGACGCCGACGTCGATTCCTTCTCGGGCGCCGACGTCACCGCCTCCCCATCTACGCTCACTTGCTGCAAAAGAAACAAATTATTACATTATTATTAGTTTAGGACGACAATGGAAGAAAGGAAAATTGAAAAAAGTAGAGAATAATAATTATGTTACAATTACCTTAATTTCCTCTTGCTCGATTTCCATCGTTGCGATCGTGAATAATACTGATGTTAAAGCCGAAAAATATTGTCCACATGCTCCCATTCGATGGAGGTGGCAAGCGATAAGAATTTGCGGGAAAGAAGCGAAATTTCACGGGCTGTAAAAGGCTTTCTTTCTTCACAAAGATAATGCATCTATAGAGTTTCGTACTCGATGGAGGTGGCAAGCGATAAGAATCCGCAGGAAAGAAGTAAAATGCTGACGTTCATTTAACGGGCTATAAAACTCTTTCTTTCTTTTCACAATTGCCCTTCACAAATGATAATACATGTGGAGATACAAAGTGTAACGTAAAGAAATAATACAACGTTCATTCTACATAGTGACTATGTATTGAGAGAAAAAAAAAAGATTTTCACAAATATTCGCATTCTTGCGATTTGACGTGCGAAAAGGGTATTTTAATGGTAAATCGGGGGTCGGGGAGCACAATGCCTACCTCGATTCACTCCCAGAGCGGCTCATTTACCTCGAAAATTGCACATTTCCTCAAATTCATAGATTTTCTGCCGGTTTTTCCGCAATTGCTCGGCCGTCGTGCAGCTTTTTTGCACGTGCGACACGCCGTTAGATGCGCATTAGCGAGACGAACAATTTGCGGTGTCACACGCCCGGATCGAATCGCAAATTCTTCATCTCACCCGCCCATGTCTCTTCACCACTAATCGGTCTAAAAACCCTTCGTTGACCCCCACGACCACATCGAACCGAATCGATCGGCACGAATCGCACACCGTTGGATGGGGCTCGCGAAAAGGAAGAATTTGTCGCGTCGCAATAGAAGATCGTTTCATATTTGCGTCCTCCAGATCGAAAAAACCGATTTTTTATTCTACGTAGTGACTACATAGTGGCAGTAAAAAAAAAAAGATTTTCACGAATATTCGCATCCTTGCGATTTGACGTGCTAAAATCCTTCTTTAAGGGTAATTTCGGGTCGGGCAGCTTATTCCCGACCCCGACGCGCCCCTAAAATTTCATCCCTGAAAAACATTGAAAATTTGCACATTTTTTAAGTGTTCGCAAATAATTAATTTGTGGTAAGATAAGAGAATAAATCTTCATTATAACTTCTGCAAGCTCTCTGCTCCCTTGCAATCACTATTGTTTAGTACTCGATGGAGTACTTCTTTTTTGCTTGAAGGACCAAGTTGTACAATAAACTTAACTTTTATTTACAACTGTTTACAAATTATTTACACCAATTTTGCATGATTGTTTGCGACATGACACAACGACAATTCGACAGTAATATATGACAATAACACTATGACAATGACACTTTGCTGTTTTCAATTGCATATTGACAGCACTGATCCTGTTGCAATGAATCGTCAATCGCTTGATTGTGGTTTTCATCAACCAAAGCGACATTCATCGCAACAGGAGCATTGTGCCAATTGGCGATTGTTCTATTTACACTTCACTTTTAATATATACAATGCTTAATATACAAGTTTAACAATACACACAAGGCGCAAACAACTACCAAGCATTATCAATATTGTTTTGCATATATTTTTTCTTGGCGAAACAAATGTAGGTCTCGGGGATAACAAATTGGCTTACATTTGCTGGTTTTGTTTTTATACTCCATGAATCAAGGATTAAAAGGAAATTGTTCTTTTCGACATATGCAAACAACTTAAAAAAGTGTCATCAACAAATTTGGTTGTTTCCGGACGTTGTACATGTGACAACAACATTTGGATATAGTCCACTGCATTGATTAATTTTTTTAAACTTGTGGACCAAAGACTCCCCTCGTTTCCCGCAAACATATAAATTCAATAGGTGACCCTGCCAGAATCCGCAAGAGCGTACAGTATACGAATAAGTAAGTGAACACATAGTTTGATTTTTTACGATTACTGTTTTTGCGCGCTTTTTTGGTCAGAGACATATTATATGCCATCTGATAATTGGCAACCAGCCTGATCAGTATTGATCACATAATCGAGATCAAATTTTGATATAAGTCCCCTTGTGTGGTTTCGAAATTTTTCCGCTTCATCTATTATTTTGTCGATGTTCGCAACTTTGTTTGCGTCACATATTTTGCGCTGCTGTATTCTGTTTTTCCGTTTAAATTAATTTGTCCAGGGTTTGCTTGCAATAAAATGAAATTCTGGAAGAATTTCAAATGTTAATCCCCTCAAAAGTTCGTCGCATTCTGCGACCGTATAGTATATTATCCATGACCCTAACACAAATTATATTGTAATGTTATACAGTAGTTGCACTAACTGATTATTTACTATTTACTAATTACGGCATTCAATGAGCCCAACAGTTTCTCATACGCACAATATGAATATGGAGGAACAAATATTGAAGCTAGATTGACACAGTTTATTTAGATTTTGTTTTAGGGAATGTTGGTACGGAAATTGGTGTTGCGGTTTTTTAAGTATATCGCTTCGGGATGGTTAGGTTCTTTGGACAGTTTATGCCTTCGTAAGGACCCTGTCCAAATGGATTACTTATGCTGGGTTTCAAGTAATATGGCCAACATAGAAGAAGGAGAAGTACATAGAAGGTTCAAATCTTCTGGTAAATCCATTATTCACTCTAATACAAATGATTAAGATTTGGAAAAAGAAACAAGCTTTTCATGAAGAAATTTAAATAATGTGTAATATCATCATGAGCTCGTATACAAAAGGTTACACGTCTATGCAGGCTGGAAATAAGGTGGTAAATTGCGTTTCAAGGCTATAAGGGCACTTCTAGCTTCGGTTTGTGCAAAATACTAAAATGCAATTTGCTTTTACTTTCGCAAAGAATCAATTGAAAACCTTAATCAATTAGGGTTCTTCATAACAATCGGTCTTGTCGTTCGTACGTGCTTTGATGTGCACCTGGATTTAAAAGTAAAAAAATGATAATATTTCTTTTCTTAAATTAAATTTCGTTTTTATTTACCATACTTCGTAACTTTACAAAAGTAACTTTGCAATTCGCGTCTAATATAACGAACACACTTCTGAATAATAACGAATCTTGAATGATGAATAATACTAATCTGAATGCCGAATAATGAGTAATAATCGAACGATGATCTATTAATGAACAATGAATTTATATACGATTTTGGTCATTTGATGAATGGCTCTCAACTTGATAAATTTTTCCCACGAAGGGTGGATTTTAACTTGGGCGTTAATAAACATATTTGGGGTCGAGCCACTTGACATTTGACCGCTTGAGATGATGAAAGTTAAATGAAACATGTGTTTGTTGATGTACGTTTTAGAGAAAATAGTTCCAGCTAGCATTTACGTATTTATGCGTTTGTTTCTTGCTAGTTGAGAGAATGATTGGGAAAAATGCTTATTAACTATTTCTGAACAATGAAAATTCATTATCGATACGATTTATTAAAAACAGAGATTGACGTTATCGATAATGGTTTGCATGTGTGCGTTTGAAGGATATCCAACAGCATCTGGGATGTTGTGTGCCTCCATGTCGTTTTTGGCGTCGAAATTATTCTATGGTGACGTCTTAATCCTCTGGTGATTTCTCTGTTCTGATTAAGTTTTATGCATTCACTTGTTAGAACGTCCTTTTTCAAGAAGCGTTAACTGTTGCAAATTATATTGCGAACGTGTCGCATTTTGACAAGCGCGAATAAATGACAATTGATTGCTAATCGCACAAAAATTAAATTGACAATTAATTAATTAATTTAATTTTGTCTTATTTAACGTTTAGCTTTTCGTTTGGTGATTAGTGGTGAACGAACTTTTAATCAATGTGATGCGTTTGCGATGAGAACTTGGATAATCTATTATTACGCACTCCATCTGACTTCTGTTGTTCTTTCAGTTTGCGCCGATAACTTGGGTAATTATAACGATTGATTTCATACTTTCGATCAGCTTAATTCGCATTCGCCGCAAACCGTAATTTAAATGACTAATTAATTGTTCCTCTTCTGATTTCGCTTTAGGAGAAATAGTAAATTTTTCCTCGCGATTTAATGAAACATAAAAAATGAAGAGAGGAAAAAATCCTAAGTGCCTGCTTAATTAATTCTTCAACTAATTATCATCTTCTGAGAATATATTTTTTTGCCAAATACCAACTCGTAACATAATATCGTCTTGTCTTATAAAATGTTTATTACTGTCTGGTACCGTATAAAATTACTTGACTGGTACGGGCAACTACATTCGGATTACAAACTGTATTTCCTCCATTCATTTTTTTCTCTTCCTCACAATTGTGGTTATAAATAAAATATCTTCTTCAACTTTAAAGAAGTCTTTGGTACGATTTCGAATCCATTAAATTGAAACTGCAATGGATGGTTTACTTTGCATTTGTAAATTAATTAACATTCCGTGTTGTTGGGATACTTGATTATTCCTTTGTTCGCAATTCTTGCTACTCGCTTTTATAAAATAAACGTAAATTGTTCTTGTTGTTTTCTTTTTAAAGCAAGTTATTCGATTAATTATAAGTTTCAGATCAATATTAATTCTTGAACTGTTATTGACTTTGGTTAAACATAACTGGTGTGACTAGTACAAGAGTTTTATTGCACTTTGTAAATTTGAATCACTTTAAATTTGTACGAATCGAAAAGAGCAATTTCAAGTTTTATTCAGTGGAATCGAATTAAAATTATTTCTCCTCTACATACGAATTTTTGCTTTTGATCATTTTCGTTATTTACAACTTCTTGTTACAGCGGCTATCACACACACAAAAAACGTTCATTGAAATTTCGTGATCGTTAAAAGTATTTTATTTGTCAATTAATTGAAAGGACTGGCTATTGTTATAACAAAATAATTTGTCGTAACTATATTCTTAAAAGAACCGGCAACATCAATGCATTTCTGCACACAAAAGGTGCGTTTTTCTATGACAATATCTCGTTTCCAACTCTTATAGAGTTTTTACATCATACAAGAATATTACTGAAGTAATTGTTATTATTACTACATTTTTTTCGTGATTAATGGAGTTAAT
Source organism: Hololepta plana (assembly GCA_963695495.1). NCBI lineage: Eukaryota > Metazoa > Arthropoda > Insecta > Coleoptera > Histeridae > Hololepta > Hololepta plana. Next base: position 288,077 of record OY968833.1, on the reverse strand, counting down.
CGATTTGGCAATTGAAAGAAAGTTATTAATTCAAATTCACTCTTCCAATTATTTCTTTATTACGGTAAAATTTCATTATATAATTACGTGTTTTATGCTTTCAGACATTTCGGTCCTATTTAGCAAGATTACGCCTTCTTTTTCGTCCAATAGAATAATTTGTTGCGATTTTTTTATTGCTACGATCAAATGACGAATCCGAAAAATACGAATTCGTTTTCTTGAGCCGAGCTTTCTACCAATAATTTGTATTGAAGAACCAATCGATTGATTATTTTCTTTATTCAAATAAATGGGCAAGGACATGAAACTCGACGCATGGTTACCACACTTTTAGAACCACAATAAGGAACATCAACGCTCTACGATTGCCGTCGGTTTGCTTGCCCCTAATCGCTCAACATACGGTCAAATGCAACATTTTGTTTATCGGATAGTCATGAGGAGGTTTTCTGCTTTTGGTATCTTTATCCGACCTTCTTCTTCTCTTTAATTTTATTTCCCAAATATTTTCATTCGGCCTTCATTACAAATCTAATAAATGAAATCCGTAGAACTTAATGAATTAAAATGAGTTTGCAAATTGAACCTAAACTTTTGTATTAATTTTTTTTTATTATTAGTTTCTTTGTTTCGCTTAAGTAATATTACACCGAGATTTATTTTTATTTATAAGAAGATAAAGTCAAGCTTAGATCTCACGAGAGACTCAGCCAGTTCAGCTTAGATTCTTTTTCTTGCTTACTCTGTATATATACATAATGTTAACGTTAATGCAGATATTTCATGCTAAATATGTTCATTATTTCGTCTTTAATCGGTGGACAGTGCAATATTGCACGTGCAAAGATTATTTAAATTGATCACGTGCTCTTCGCTTTCGATTGTGTGACTTAGTTTCGTATTTAGAAATTTAAATCTTGCAATCATTAACACCAATTTCCGGGCATGGATTGTACAGGGTGATTCAAAATAACACCGACAACGTTTAATGCGTGATTCATCCCGTTAAAATAAGCCAAGAAAATGCTCGGTCTTCGATATATTGAGCGTTAAAGAACAGCTGCAAAATCGCAATTTAATTCGTAAAAAATAAGCAAAAGCTTATTTTCTTTTAAGCTTTGAAAAATATTGTTGAACTAACGAATGCAGCTAATATTAAAAATCGTAATTAGCAGCTGCTTTTTTTAATTTCGATTAAAGCGCGATTTCATGGGAGGTCACTAAACTTTTTATATATTGCAAATTTAATACGCTAGAATAATTTCAGTAACACTCATGCAAATTTGATTACAATTTCTCTCGCAAGACGAACACGAAAAATGAAACTACTACGATTACAAATTCTGTTAAAAGTTATCGGAAAATACGTTTGTTTCGCCTTCTTTTCGAACATTTTATTACCAAATGCCGCTTAGTAAATTTATAAACGTAATCAAATGCATTAGTTGCAACCAAAGCATGGTCACAGAAGAGAAAGGAGAAATTATATATATATTTATTAAACTTAAAAACCTGTCATAAACTGCAAGTGTGATTTACACGTCGTTAATAACGTGGCTGACACATAAAGTACCGACTGACATGTTGTACATAATTAATACTATAAGTAATACCACCATTTCTACATCTGAAGAAAACATATTTACAGTTACTCTACTATTCGCATTTTTTTGCGAAAATATAGCAAAATACCCAAGAGTATCTATTATTTATAACAATAAATGTTTATGCAGAATTATTTTCAAGTTCCTTTCAAGTTTGTATTTATGCAATTAATCAATTTAGTTTTTATTCTCGTCATAAGAAACGAGCTGCCTTTTTCACTAGCAAATATCTTTGGAAAATTTTACCGTAGCTCTATGGTAATTGCTTTTATAAGCACCGACAGCGACTCAAGCGACTGCGGAACCGTGATCCTTCGAGGCATAGTTTTGAGAGAGACCGAACAATTCGTACCTCCACGCAAATGCAACTACCTTTTTATCGATTCCTTTTTATTTAATTAACTTAATGACTTTAAATATTGAAATAAAAGTTTCCTCTTTTTCACAACGAGGTTTTCACGCCTGATTTATGGAGCGCTTTTGGGTAAGATGAATGTATTATTTTTATATGGTGTTATCAAAGATTAAAGCAATTTAAATTTATAAAAGATTATGGAAAATATTTTTTTGTTAATAGGAGAAATAAAGTAGAAAATGTCATTTATTTTGAAATAGAATACAAAATTGTGATAATAACACATTAAAATATTCACTGAAAAGACAAATGGGTACATATTACGCTATTTAAGCTTTGTAACTACGCCATTAATTAAAATAACACAACATGTTTTTAACAGAATACGTGTTCACTAGTAAGAAAGAATTACGGAAAAGGAACTATTTTAAAATTTCCTTTACCCCACTCTTTGTATTTTTGCACACGTTTAGTTTGGTGGAATAAATTTTTCACATACTCACACTCATGCAACAAACGACCTGGTAAATATCAACAAAAAAATGTTTCCTTTCTTTTTCAATATTTTGTGCTTTAATTGTCGAGAACATGCCATAACAAATGAGCGTATCCTATAGAGGTATTTCGTATCGTTTATTTCGACAACAACAAAATACACGAACAAGACAATTTCTTCTCTTGTTGTACGTACCAAACATCTTCTAACTTTACAATGCAAACAATGTTAAATTCGATCGTGTGTTGCTTCAAGTGGTAAACGATTCGGAAAACAATCTGCTCCAATTTAAATAAAATTAAGGGGTAAAGACACAAAAAGGAAATTCGAATTTTTTTGTGACGGATCTAAAAATTTAGGTCGTTTAAAATTGCTTAAGGATCCGTTCCTACAAAAATTTAATCTTAATTTTGTTTCGGTTCGGCGTTTGAAATTAATTAATTAACGAGAGGAATCACCCATTAAACGCTGCCGGTGTTATTTTGAATTACCTTGTATAACGAAATTTAATCCACCTATTTAATATATTTTTCACCGTTATTTTATTTCTTCTCTTTTCCGCTGCGAGTTTATTCTGGGAAGTATTTTTGAAATTTACTTTTATAAAAACACTCGTAATGTTCGTTAGATGTTAACTACCAAACGTCCAGTAAATAAAGTTGAAAAAATTGCACTCGAGCTTAATCGGGAATAATAATAATAACGATTCGGAACGTTTGAAATAAAGCATTTTTTTAACTTCTTTTAAAATGCATTATTGAATAATAATTAATTCACATAATCCCTGACTTAAAGATAATGTTGATTAGAGATTCATTAAATTCATCATAGGTTTTGATTTAGAAATATCTTATTTCTTCGCGTGAACCGTACGGTTGGGGTTGATATAATTACGCTTTAATACAAAAAAATACCCTCCCTCGAGGATAAACTCTGGCGATTCTTATTCAGCTAAATTTTTGTATTTTCTTAAGAGCTGCACGAAGAAGGAAAAGGTTCTTTTTCTTCGTTATTGCAGCGTAACGCGTTATCATTATACCATTATGTTAATATTAAACGTACGTTTATTGAATTACGTTATTCGGTCGTTAATGAGCCGGTTTTTACTTTTATCTCTCTTAATGATTTCTCATACAATTTAATAACTGCGCTAATGATCGTAGTTGATTTTCATTTTGCATTACCAGGGAAAAAAATATAAACAATTGCAATTATTATAAATTATTATAAATATATAATGTTTGGCGAGTATATATTGAGGGTCACCAAACTCCAGTAATTTCACTATGACCATATGACCATGGCCCATCACGTCAACCAATCGGCACATCTTTGCATTCCACCCCCTACCCCATCAGGGAGAAAATGTAATTTACTTTTAGGCAAAATAGAAAAGTTCAGTTCCGTTAAAATCATCGAAGTATCAACATCTCGAAATAAGTAAATAAATAAGTTAAAATAAAGACAATCATTCTTTATTTCTCAACCAGTCGGGCACCATAATTGCGCTACACAGGACAAGTTCCAACATCTAGTTTTCGTTGATTTGTTAAAAACTTCTTTTGATTTTAGCTCATTTATTTCGTTTTGTATCACATTAAATATTTTTACTTTCATATATTCTAGTCGATGTTCTCTTCGCATTTTAAGTGCAACGAAATATGTTTAGTTTAAAAGAATCAAATCAGCCCATCTAACACTCGGTTGGTTGGTGTTAGGGGTATTAGTAATACTTTCCCCTCAAAATGCTAATTTTCTTTTTGTAAAATTCAACAGATACTGACGCATCGAACACTAAATACAAATAAACTAATAAAACTTTATTTCCGTTGTTTAAAGATGAATTTTAAGTTATGCTCAAACTTTAAAATTGCTAAATAGTTGGATTTTAAGTTAGCGGTTTAATTTCCGTTTATACATTTAATATTAAAATTAATGTTTTCAGAAGAAACTCAACTTTATTTAGACATACCGTAATTATATATAATTTAGGTTTTCTTACATACCCTTACATACACTTTGTGACAAAATTTTATACGATTAAACTCGATGCATTACATTTCTAAAATCAAGAAAAAATAAATATACCTTCTTTCTTATAGCCATTGAAGAATATTTTTCCTTTGATTGACATGTAATAAGTCGTATTTTGCTCAGGCGGTTACCGAGAAAAAGGGCTTTGAAACAAACAATATTTGAGAAAATTTATGAGAAGTGAGCAAGTTCTACGTATGACGTGCAGTTTGTGACAAAATGTCCTTCGATTAAAGTCGATTAATTGCAATTCTTACAATAAGATTATTTATACTTTCCTCTTTGTAACCATTGCGGACGTGTTCATAAATAAATGCATAAACTTTATATCAAAATTTCAAAAGCAATCAAACTAAGTACCTTCGATTTGTCGTAAATATTTATGTGACGATAAATCTCGATCCGGAGGAGGAAAGGTGCAACACCTGAACTAAAATAATTCTTTCGACATTTCTTCTTCAGTTAGGTGGGGTTCGTTTATGAAACATTCCCATATCGGACTTTTGAAACGATAGAATTGACGAGAAACTTGAAAAATAAATTATTCACTAGGCCGTCCAAGATTCATCATTTAAGTTGCGTCTCCAATCTCATCTCGTACGAAATTTTTATGGTTGAAATTATTTCTTTTCTTCAAACTAAATTAATCTATTTTGGTAATTAATTAATGCATAAACATTTGGCGAGGAACATAATTGACTGCGATGTTATGTTGTATTATCTTCCGGTTTATGTGATCATCATCATTGTGCAATTTTAAAGCACACCCTGAGTTGCCATGACGAAATTCTGATCTATGTGCAATCAACTCTCTGTAAATACTTCTCGACGTTTATACCGGAGATTTTTCAACAGAAGGGCATCAATTCAATCCCGTTTCAATTCGCGTCCCTCCCGCCGAAAAAAAGACGTCCGCCCAGACGTACGCGCTATTGTTTCGATGTCGGCAACTGCTTATTTCGAACCTGTTACGCACTCACGGGGAACTTACAATAGGAGGACGCTCTTACGTCTCGAGAATCGTTCGGCTAAGTACAACGTACCATTTGGGCGATGCGCGATAGGTCAAAGGTCGGTCGAAGGCGACGGTACGATTAAAAATTCAGCCCCTTTCGTTCGCGTCGAACCGTCTAAGTAGGATCTCATTTTTTCCGACCCGAAGACGTACTCGTCGACGGCGCGCTTTCGTCGGACATAAAGCTAACGTAATGTCATTTTTATAATCGAAGCAGATGCGAATTTTTCTGCGCGGATTCCTAGCATGTGTCACATTTTAATGTCACGAGAATATATGATCGACGCGTAGTGTAGCGAGAAAAAGCTATAATGTAATACCGAATGGCAAGAGATTCCATCGATAAGAAAGAAATTGCTAATACCATAACACACGTTTTGGCGAACGTAATGTGGCTTTTTTCGCATGCCCTCGACGACACCGTTCGCAATAGATCGATGCCATTGTTGTTTCGAGCGGAAAAGGCCTTATCAAAAATTACGAGCGTCGTAAACTCGAACGGTTTCAAGCAAATTATCTGTTTATAAATAAATATCGATGCGATTGAAGAACGTACTTCAGATAGACGGATGGGTTTAGATCGGGACGCGTGGACGTGGGAGATGAGTCAGCGTTGCTTTTATTTCGCGCAACTGGATTAGCCACATTTCCCTAACCGTAGAACTACGCCCGGCTCGTTGTTTGTGTTTATGTTTCGAGATCCATCTGTAAAACAAATACCGCTGTCAGTTGACGCTCTTATTGTCTTTTTGTTATAGAAAATAAACCGAACCACGGTGGAGAAGGCGGCCATTTTAACTCGATTCGAATAAATAAAAGCTTAATTCGTTTATCTTCAGTGAAAATATGAATTATTTTAAACCGCCGCTTGATATTCCGCCGCCCTTTTTATCATCAGCATCGCCGTCGTTTTTATTTCATCCCGTTTCTTCATTCTTTTTCCGCTCATCATTTCGCATATTTATTTTTTACTTTCGAAAGCAAAAGGAATTCATTTCGTGCCCTATTAAATGTACTCTCATGCAGAAAGAAACAGCAACCGATGTTTGTTTGTTTAAAACGTGTTAAATAAATATTACAGCACGCATGGTTTTCTGGCGGATGCGCCGGTATTTTTTTATAAAAAATCTCGCAGAATAAATGAGACGTCCGTTTAACGGGATTTTGTCAATAATACACCAATTATAAACGGTGTTTACCTAATTAGTCACCGCTTAATTGGACGTCAACACCTTATTCGGTGCCGATGATCGTAAATAAGTTAGAGATCCAATAACTCGGCATCGAACGTGAAAAGCGATTTCTCTTTCTTTGCGCTTAATTCTTTTAGCGCGTTTCATATAGCACAAAAGGGAGAACAGACCGTGGAGTGTGAATGGGCGTTAAATATGATAAAAGAAATGCATATAAGGACGAAATAAAAAGGAACGCTTAATGGTTAAATGATCGTGTCAGAAGGAGCCGAACCTGTTTTTATAAATTGCATCGTACGGACAAAGCGACGAGAGAGTGAGAGGGAGGGGGAGAGAAGTGTAGAAGGACTTATTTCGTTATTAATTGAAAGTCTTTTGTTGTGCTGGTAGATTGTGACGGATGACGTTAAATCGATTGACTACGTCGTGGTGTTAATTGGATACATGTGGTACTGAGGACGGCCCTCGAATATCGGATTAAAAGGCAAATAAATGCTCGTTGCAATTCTAAGGGTAGGATAACAGGGCACGACGGCGCTTTCTCGTGGATGGGGATTGATGAACGGTGCTTATTGACGTTTCCTGGCAGGTATTAATCAGATGAAAATCGGCGAGCTTTTTCTCCCTCCGCACTTCGGTGCGTGGCGAAGCGACGTCGCCACAGCCGGCTAACCCCCTTGTTTTATTGGCGCACTTTTTCTTTATTTTTTTTTCGCAGCTAAGAGCAGTGTTATGGTTAGACGGAGGTAATCTTCCGAGGTGACGGGTGACGAAGGACGGCAATCAATGCTAACGGTCGTCCGCTGACCGAGACCGAGCGTCCCCTCGCCAATGCGACCGGATATCTGCCCGGAATTGCTTTTTACGAAGTTTTCTCTTCGCTCGTCCTTCCTTGCTTCTTCCTTTTTTTATCTACTTAGCTCCACTCACTCACTCTCTCTCACTCCCTATCTAAATACATATCGGCGAATCTATAATGGCACATCTGCATCCGTAATTTATTCCCGAAACTGGCAATATTATCGGGATACAGTAATCGAAGAATACAGCGAGAAACATCTAAATATTTGGCGTTAGGAGCGGTGTAAACAAAAAGAAAACTTACGAGGCGATACGCAGCCATCGCGAGCCCCCCAATTCTTTCGTCTCCCGCCGCCGCCGCCGTTGCCTCTTCCGGTCACTGTCTCCTATTATTTCGGTTAAACATTCCTCATTGCGCTCGCTCGCGCCCGCTCCACGAATACTAAATAAACAAGTTTTAATTGAAGAATCTCCCGTTCGTATCTCGGAGCAATGTGGACGGCGCTCGTCCGCCCGCTCCCCAGAGTTATTATTAGATCGCTACAAGCTGATGCAAATACAGATTATAAAGATCGGCCAGATGAAAAATGAGATACAGCATTCGCATTGTCTTATGTTATGACAACGGCGGTTCCCAACGCGACCGAGGCTAAATATTTGTCTTCCACCATAATGCCGCTGCCGCTGCCTTCGCCGATGCCTCTTTCTACTCCATCCGAGCCACGCTCCGTCGTGCATATTTATCATAGCTACTGTTTATATACCTTTTACCCTCCACCCACGCGCAAACGCTCGACTGCTTACGTATGCACTTGTACCGCGCGCGCCAATAATATTAAAATTTGATTCTCGCACCGGGAGCGAACGTCACTCAGTCATTTCCTCGCGGATCGATGAAAAAGAAACGTACGAAGAAGGCGAATGTCTTCCATTGATTTCGTCATTTCCTCTTTCCCGGTAAATATAAGAACCTTAAATGAACGCACCCCGAGACTGCTATTATTGCGCCCGGCTCGGATATGATAATAATGTGGGGCGGTTTTGGTGGCGATCGGTACGACCGCAACGTCCTGCGTCCGAGGAGGGAGATAGGACAGACTGCTGACGCGGCTACGTTCCTTGCCAAATGGACAGCGTACACGGCTAATGGCTCAGCGGGTGCCACTTATTCCAGTCCGGCTAAATTGTTAAGGACGGCAAAAAACCGACCAAATGCCGATGTTGCAAAGAAACGTCAGCGTAGTTTTAATAGAAAATAATTTTAAATGCCATCGTTATCGTCGCCGTCGCCATCGGTTGTATTTAAAATCGATAGCGGTATCTCTCGCACTCGTTTTTACATAAATTATTACGTTTTCGATGTGAGGAATTTCGCCGTTTCGTCGAGCAATATCAACGCCTTTCCCGCACAGATTTATGCGTCCCTCTTTCTACATGCGAATCCCTTCTGTTTGTTTATGTGTCTCGGTGTGTTTGCGCTTGTATACGCGGTGCGCTGCCGGGTTATTTATAAAGATTTTTCATACCGAAAGTATCAAATATTCTTACCATTTATTACAGTTCGAAAACTATCGTTAAAAAAACGGAGGAGGAGAAAACGTGGACTTATGTGTGTCTGCGCCCGATGATCTAGAGATCCAATCCTGAGTTCAGGACCGCAACTTTTCATGGTTTTTTATTTGATCCCTTTAGAGATCGATTACAACACTTCCGGATACACGATATTTTCGTGTACGTTTTCCCCGGGTCCGAGCGGTTCAGTTTACCTTGATTGGATGACTCCAATAGGTAAACGTACACGCCGCGGACTGTACGTGCGCGCGAGAACGCAACGTACAATTGCCCATGTTCGAACACCTTGTTCGGCAAGTAGATGCCGTTCGAGTCGAACGATTGCCCCTGCGACTTGTTTATTGTCATGCAGTATGACAGTCGCAATGGAAACTGACGACGTCGCAATAGGAAAGGCAACGTGTCGGTTTCCGACGTCTGAAAATGGATGCGGGCGATAAAGACTCTCCTGCCAGAGAGGGAGCCATCGAAATTTATAATCTCCGCATCGACGTGGTGGTTGCCCAGATGCCTCACTACTAACCGAGTGCCATTGCAAAGGTTTGCTTTGACATTCAGGTTTCGTAAGAGCATCACAACCATTCCGACTCCCAAATTCAATTTGTGAGCCGGAAATCCAGAGGGCGTCCTCCGGATTGTCGGAAACGATCGTGTCGTTTGAAACGTACACCTGCTGTACCGTCGTCGCACTCATTTTGTCCGCGATAAGGCGATTGACCTTATCGCAGTCGTCGTTGAGTGGCGTCAATATCGCGGTGTGCGTCACCTCGCCGGGACGCAGCTCACCGAACACTTTGTCGATGAGCTCGCTTAATGACGCGACGACGCATTGTGGCGACACCTCTATCAGGCGTCTGCGCGTCGTTTCGCCGAACGTGGGCAAACGATCGTTTCCCAGATCGTCCAGCCAACGGACGAATTCCAATTCGTCCGCACCGACGCGCATGTTGATGCTGAGGTCCAGCACCTCGAACAGTGGCCACAGAACGCTCTGTTTTACGCATTCGGCGATGCTCGTCGCCCTATCGGCGTTCACCACGACCGGCAGGATCTGTTTAAAGTCCCCGCCGATCAGCACGACCTTGCCGCCAGAGGGTCGATCCACGTTACAAACGTAACGTAGCGTTTTGTCGGCCAGATCGAAGGACGTCCGTGTCGCCATACTGATCTCGTCCCAGATGATAACTTTCGTCTCTCTGAGGGACGACGCTTCGTTCGATTGAAGCGTGATGGCGGACGTCGATACTTCTGTTATCGGGACCGGCAGCTTGAAGCGGTTGTGCACCGTGCGTCCCTTTTTCATCAGGGACGCTGCGAGGCGGGTCCACGCGACGGCAACGACATTGATGCCGTTCACGTTGAAATAATCAATCAACCTGTTGTACAGGTACGTTTTGCCCGTACCTGCGGCGCCGCGCAAATAAAAACGTCGAAGTTCGTCGCCGTCGTTTTCGACGGCGTGCACGATCACGTCGAACACGTGGCGCTGGTCGTCGTTCAGTCGTTGCACCTGTTCTTCGATGTCGACGGTCCGTGCATCGGTTCGAGGATCGTCCTCGTCGTGATCGTCACCGTCACCGATCAGCGAGCTCGGAAGTTCCCCGTCTATCAAGCCTGGCTTGTTGCCTTTTGGCACCTTTTACGGCTCGAAAGTAGGCCTTTCGAGTCGTCTTGTATACCTCTTCTTTCTCCACACGCCTAACTTCATCACGTTCCATCTGGTAGCTTCGTCGCGCCCAGGTCAAGTGCTCTCGCATTTGCCCGAGTTCTTCGGACCACCAAGGGTTGGCGCGTTTGCACGGGCGTTTCTTGGGGATCGTCTGATTTGCGACGGCTGTTAGACAGTTGGTGATGAGATCAACAGCGCGGTCGATCGAAGCGTGGTCGGCTAACCGAAAGCTCGGGATAGCGTTCCATGCACTCACGAGTTTTTCATCGAACCTTTCCCAATTGGCACGTAATAGGGAGTACTTGAACTGGCGTGGGGACGAGATCATATCGCGCCGTGCACCGTATGTCCAAGTAATAACCCTATGGTCGCTATGAGTCCATCCAACACGCGTCGTCCATTCGCTACACTTTCCCGCAAGGTCCGGTGTAACTAAGGTGACGTCGATGTTGCTTTCTCCAAGATGACTGAACGTCGAGGGTAGATGGGGCTCATTCAGTACGATAAGGCGATGTTGCGATATAAAATCCATCACCTTATCGCCACGAGCATTCCGTGAACGACTATGCCATAGAGGGGACCAAGCGTTGACGTCCGCCGCGATCGTTATCGCGTGACCTTTCAATGCGTTGAGAATCCCATCCAATTTACGCAAGTCGTTTTCCACGTTCTCGTGCATTCGAAAATAGGCGGCAACAGCATAGAGCCGTTCGCAACAGATCGAAAGTTCGCGAACCTAACTGGAACGTTAGACCTGATTTGTGAACCAGTTTCTGGTGTGTTAACCATAATTGGTTCTCCGGGCTAAGTCCTCGAGTGCTCTTTCCCGTGACGGGCACTTAAGCGAAGCCACCGAGTGGTTGCTCGGCTTTTTCGCTTGCTGGCAGTTGAAGCAGACTGTCGGACTCTTGCCTTTTGGACACTTCGCTTTCGAGTGACCACTCTGAGCGCAGTGCCCGCAGACGTCCTCCTTTCGTCTGCAACATTTGCCAATATGTCCCCAACCCTGGCACTTATAGCACCTGGTCGGGAGCAAGAAATCCGCGATCTTGCATACGGAGAAATCCACATGAGCCTTCTTTTGCTCCAGGAAAGCAGATCGAAGGTCAGGGGATACCTCACACACCCAGTGGGTTGTGGGCTTGTTCTTCTTCCCGGTGCGGAAGCGGGGAACAAAGTTCTTCTCGAACTGTTCCTTCGTTCGAAAGTCCTGGAAGTTCTGCACGAGTTTGCACTCGCGCAAGTCCTTCGCAGAAATTTCGGAAGGAACGTCATACACGATGACACGGGGTCGTCGCTTCTGTCGTTCCTCCGCCACCAGACCAGCCTTGGCTAGTCCGGCGCTCTCGAGGATAGCCTCCGCAGATTTGCTGTCCGAGACCTCGAGGGTGATAGTCTTTGCCCTAAGGTTTTCGTGCACCCGGTTTACCTTGATTCCGGTTTGACCCGGTTTCAACGCATCCCAAAGTGCACCCCGAATGGCTCCGACTGACATCACCTGCTTGTTGTCCTTAACCACTAGGGTGCGGACAGCCTTTGTCTTCGCAGCTTTCGCCGCAATCGCCCTGGCTGGTGCCTGGGCAACTGGCGTTGGCCGCGATCTCGCTTCTGGTACCTGCTTTACGGCACCGGCGTAACTCGACGGACCAGCCGTCTTCGTTGGCGCCTTTGCCGCATCATAGAACGCTCGCCTTTCCTGCAGGCGTCCCCTGAGGTGAGCGTTACTGGTACCAAGCCGATTCGCTTCATTGCGAATGGCACTGATGCCATCCAACAAGTCGGCGGTATCGCCCTTGTTGCGCTTGGCTATCACGCTCAAGCCCAACTTCTTTATTTTGTCCTCCAACGCATTGAGAGCCAGCTCAATGCAGGAGGTCTCGACTTTATCGTCGGTTTCCTCGCTCGACTCTAGCACGGAGGGGGCTGCGGTGGGCCCGACTAATGCCTCCGGAGGAGTTGAGCAAGTTGCCGACGCGGCAATTGCTACTTGCGGTGGCGCCGCCAAGTTTTTGGCAGGTGCCTTAGTGGCCCCTATGCCCTTTTTATTTTTGGTCTTTCGGAGCACAGCCGTCTGACCGGCCTTGTTCACGTCTGTTGGGGCAATCACAGGGACCACCTCAACACTGGAGGGTGCTTTTACCTCCACCTTTTCCACCGCAGTGGTAACTTTTGCCTCTTTTGCCTCCGAGGAGGACTTCGCAGAAGCCTTACTAGGCCCTGCCACTTCAATTTTATGTTTAAGAGGACCGGAGTCCTCTGCAGGCTTTGCCGAGGCCTGCTTTTTTGCCTTTTTGGCTCGTGTTGCAACTGGAGATTCCTCCATTGCAACTTTGTTCGCACGCATGGGATATTCCCTTTATCTGTCTCAATACCCACCAATACACAACGTTTAGCCGTAGGACAGAGTCCTACGTCACTCCCTTCGCCACGGAGAGGCACGTTGGTTTGGGGTAGCGCTTGTGGCACCCCCGCCTTCAGGGGGTCACCAACGTCTCTTGGCCGTAGCCTTCTATCCTCTGTGGGATATGCTTGGGGATGTACAAGCTGGACACTTTTGTGAGCCGTGAGTCTCACTTCGCCTTGTGATTACACAAGTATGCTAAGACGTTTAAACGCTTTTCAACGATATAGACGACACTATTTTCCTTGCCCCGAAGGGACGTGGAGGAGCAGTAGGCGCAAGTAGTACAACTCTCCCTATCTGATGGAGATGTTGTACATGCGCGACACTACTGGCTTATTGAACTGTCGCCTCCTCCGCCACAGATCGGCGTCTCTGTTCCACACATAGTGCTGCGGCAACTCCGTGTAGAGGTAATTGACGACTTCGCTCGGGTCCGTGCGGTTCGTGTTGAACCACGACGTCAACTGCGTCTTCGCACATCTCGCCGCGGCGCTCTCTTCCTGTCCGTCGCGGAAGTTGACGCGTTGCCGTCCGGGCAGATGTACCGCCAGTCGTTCGACGTGATGCGAGCTGCCGTGCATCTCTTTTTCCAAGAGGCGCCAAGAGGCTTCTGGTGGTGTCATGTATCGGCCGCTGATATACGACGTTATCTCGTCGCGCTCGACGCGGCCGCCGACCGTGCTCTCATTGGCGGCGTCCGCATGCGGCTGTTGCTCGACGATCTGCAACACCGCCTGGTCGGGGTTCTTAAAGAAGTACTTGTAGAGGTACTTGACCATCCCGACGTTGACGCAAACTTCCACGTTTATATGCGTGCGATACTTCAGCAGCAGGTAGGGGTTGTACGGAACAACTAAACCGTTATCGACGGTATAGGACACGTTGTTCCTCCGCACTACCACGTTTTTGCCGTTATTTGGGCGACGGTAACTTCGGCTGGTAATACTTCGGGAAGCCTCTCGAGCACACGCCATTCTCGGACATGCACACTTCGGACGGATTGTGCGGTCCGCAAGGTCCGTGGACCATGTGCGTCCCTACTAATTCTGCCAGCGTTCCCTCCGCGACCGGATCCGGTATCTCGGCGCTGACCAGCTGGTCTATTCTCAGACACTCATTCGGCGTATCTTCGCCACGCATGGTCAGCAGGATGTGCGCGTGCGGCATACCTCGCTTCTGGAACTCGATAACGTACAGGTACGCCGTGTCTCTTCGTCAAATCCTCCATAAGCTCTTTCAGTTTCATGTGAAACACTCTGGAGATGAGGAGCGGATGATTCGAAGGCTGCTCGTGCGCCGCTATATTGTCGCGGATCTCCCTCCAATTGGGGTTGCACGTGAACGTGATGAACAGCGATGGATAACCCATTTTGTTGACGATGGCCATCGTGTCCTGGAAGCGCTGCATTTGCGATCGGGGGCACATTGCAAATGTAGGGGGCAGTATGACCATCTTTCCGATGGGTACATCCTCCTGCTCGCCTCTCTGTCGAATGTAATCGACCGACCCAGAATATTCTTCCGTCCTGAACAGATGCTGGTTCGCTCGGAAGTATCGAATGCGGTTCGCTTCGATCTTCAAGTACGCACTCACTATATATTGCTGCGACAATGTTCCAGCGAGCAAGAGTGCATTCGATCTGTTCGATCGATAAGCCAATCTGTACGCGTAGTACTGGCATATGGAGACTTTCGATCTCGCAATTGTACTTGGTCGACCCGTTCTTTGTTGAGCTACCAATTGCATTCTGTAATGCCAACCCAATTCTCCGTTAGGGAACAACAGCGGGAATACGAGCGGATCGCAGTATTAGCTCTCTGGGTATATCCTTCTCAACCCCGAATCGTGATCCTTCAAGAACACGCGCATATTTGGATTCGGCGGCCTGTTCTCGTCGTATTCCACGACGGCCGCCACCTCGCGTATCTGCGGTAAGTCGCTTTCTCTGTTTGCGGGGTCCGCGATTCGGTTTGCGATTTTTTTTAGGGTGAATCATAGACGGGCAGCTCATTCCCGACCACGATTCAACCCTATGGAAAATAAATAAAGGGAGAGGAAGGGAATAGGAAAATGAACAGGGCAATAAACAGAAAGTAATACAATAAAAAAAATTATTTATAATGATTAATTATATTTTATAATGATACGATTATCTAGTAAAAATATTGTAGTTGAATGCCACCATAGTACTGGTGGCGGTGCTGCTGTTGTCTTCCGCCTGCCCCTCGTCCTCCTCCTCCCTCTCGTCCACCTCCTCGTCCTCCTCCTCTTCCGCCCCCATTTTGATTCCTTTTACGCCGCTTGCGTCGCGGCCGCCTTTTCTGCGACGCCGACATCGATTCCTTCTCGGGCGCCGACGTCACCGCCTCCCCATCTACGCTCACTTGCTGCAAAAGAAACAAATTATTACATTATTATTAGTTTAGGACGACAATGGAAGAAAGGAAAATTGAAAAAAGTAAAGAATAATAATTATGTTACAATTACCTTAATTTCCTCTTGCTCGATTTCCATCGTTGCGATCGTGAATAATACTGATGTTAAGGACGACAAATATTGTCCACATGCTCCCATTCGATGGAGGTGGCAAGCGATAAGAATTTGCGGGAAAGAAGCGAAATGCTGACGTTCATTTAACGGGCTATAAAACTCTTTCTTTCTTTTCACAATTGCCCTTCACAAATGATAATACACGTGGAGATACAAAGTGTAACGTAAAGAAATAATACAACGTTCATTCTACATAGTGACTATGTATTGCGAGGGAAAAAAAAAGATTTTCACAAATATTCGCATTCTTGCGATTTGACGTGCGAAAAGGGTATTTTAATGGTAAATCGGGGGTCGGGGAGCACAATGCCGACCTCGATTCGCTTCCAGGGCGGCTCATTTACCTCTAAAATTGCACCTTTCCTCAAATTCATAGATTTTCTGCCGGTTTTTCCGCAATTGCTCGGCCGTCGTGCAGCTTTTTTGCACGTGCGACACGCCGTTAGATGCGCAATAGCGAGACGAACAATTTGCGGTGTCACACGCCCGGATCGAATCGCAAATTCTTCATCTCACCCGCCCATGTCTCTTCACCACTAATCGGTCTAAAAACCCTTCGATGACCCCCACGACCACATCGAACCGAATCGATCGGCACGAATCGCACACCGTTGGATGGGGCTCGCGAAAAGGAAGAATTTGACGCGTCGCAATAGAATATCGTTTCATATTTGCGTCCTCCAGATTTTTTATTCTACGTAGTGACTACATAGTGGCAGTAAAAAAAAAAGATTTTCGCGAATATTCGCATTCTTGCGATTTGACGTGCTAAAATGTTTCTTTAAGGGTAATTTGGGATCGGGCAGCTTATTCCCGACCCCGACGCGCCCCTAAAATTTCATCTTCCCTGAAAAACATTGAAAATTTGCACATTTTTTAAGTGTTCGCAAATAATTAATTTGTGGTAAGATAAGAGAATAAATCTTCATTATAACTTCTGCAAGCTCTCTGCTCCCTTGCAATCACTATTGTTTAGTACTCGATGGAGTACTTCTTTTTTGCTTGAAGGACCAAGTTGTTCAATAAACTTAACTTTTATTTACAACTGTTTACAAATTATTTACACCAATTTTGCATGATTGTTTGCGACATGACAACGACGATTCGACAGTAATATATGACAATAACACTATGACAATGTTCAAAGACAACGATAATGTGATACGACAACGATAATAACAATATGTGACAACGATAATGTTCGAATTTAATATTTCGAATGAATAATAATTAAGGATGCCCTTGATTTATAGCAGGGCCTTTCTCCCCCTTCCTATGGGAGGAGAGTGTATTTGAGGAACCAAACTGCCTAAATCCAGATCTTATCGATTGGCAGTTTGGTTTCTCTACACTTTGCTGTTAACACTGCTCCTGTTGCAATGAATCGTCAATCGCTTGATTGTGGTTTTCATCAACCAAAGCGACATTCATCGCAACAGGAGCATTGTGCCAATTGGCGATTGTTCTATTTACACTTCACTTTTAATATATACAATGCTTAATATACAAGTTTAACAATACACACAAGGCGCAAACGGCTACCAAGCATTATCAATATTTTTTTGCATATATTTTTTCTGGGCGAAACAAATGTAGGTCTCGGGGATAACAAATTGGCTTACACTTGCTGGTTTTGTTTTTATACTCCATGAATCAAGGATTAAAAGCAAATTGTTCTTTTCGACATATGCAAACAACTTAAAGAAAGTGTCATCAACAAGTTTGGTTGTTTCCGGACTTTGTACATGTGACAACAACATTTGGATATAGTCCACTGCATTGATTAATTTTTTTAAACTTGTGGACCAAAGACTCCACTCGTTTCACGCAAACATATAAATTCAAGAGGTGACACTGCCAGAATCCGCAAGAGCGTACAGTATACGAATAATGAACACATACTTTGATTTTTAACGATTACTGTTTTTGCGCCCTTTTTTGGTCAGAGACATATTATATGCCATCTGATAATTGGCAACCAGCCTGATCAGTATTGATCACATAATCGAGATCAAATTTTGATATAAGTCCCCTTGTGTGGTTTCGAAATTTTTCCGCTTCATCTATTATTTTGTCGATGTTCGCAACTTTGTTTGCGTCACATATTTTGCGCTGCTGTATTCTGTTTTTCCGTTTAAATTAATTTGTCCAGGGTTTGCTTGCAATAAAATGAAATTCTGGAAGAATTTCAAATGTTAATCCCCTCAAAAGTTCGTCGCATTCTGCGACCGTATAGTATATTATCCATGACCCTAACACAAATTATATTGTAATGTTATACAGTAGTTGCACTAACTGATTATTTACTATTTACTAATTACGGCATTCAATGAGCCCAACAGTTTATCATACGCACAATATGAATATGGAGGAACAAATATTGAAGCTAGATTGACACAGTTTATTTAGATTTTGTTTTAGGGAATGTTGGTACGGAAATTGGTGTTGCGGTTTTTTAAGTATATCGCTTCGGGAAGGTTAGGTTCTTTGGACAGTTTATGCCTTCGTAAGGACCCTGTCCAAATGGATTACTTATGCTGGGTTTCAAGTAATATGGCCAACATAGAAGAAGGAGAAGTACATAGAAGGTTCAAATCTTCTGGTAAATCCATTATTCACTCTAATACAAATGATTAAGATTTGGAAAAAGAAACAAGCTTTTCATGAAGAAATTTAAATAATGTGTAATATCATCATGAGCTCGTATACAAAAGGTTACACGTCTATGCAGGCTGGAAATAAGGTGGTAAATTGCGTTTCAAGGCTATAAGGGCACTTCTAGCTTCGGTTTGTGCAAAATACTAAAATGCAATTTGCTTTTACTTTCGCAAAAAATCAATTGAAAACCTTAATCAATTAGGGTTCTTCATAACAATCGGTCTTGTCGTTCGTACGTGCTTTGATGTGCACCTGGATTTAAAAGTAAAAAAATGATAATATTTCTTTTCTTAAATTAAATTTCGTTTTTATTTACCATACTTCGTAACTTTACAAAAGTAACTTTGCAATTCGCGTCTAATATAACGAACACACTTCTGAATAATAACGAATCTTGAATGATGAATAATACTAATCTGAATGCCGAATAATGAGTAATAATCGAACGATGATCTATTAATGAACAATGAATTCATATACGATTTTGGTCATTTGATGATTGGCTCTCAACTTCATAAATTTTTCCCACGAAGGGTGGATTTTAACTTGGGCGTTAATAAATATATTTGGTGTAATTTCTCGTGTTGAAATGTCAGTGACGCTTCAGTTACACGATGGTTCGCTGGTTGAAATAAAAATACACTTTTTCGCACCACAATTTGTACTTTATTTTTATTTCTTTTAACTGCAGCGGTTGTTTATGTTGTTGATCACTGGATGATTTTGTTTAACCTCGTTTGTAGAACAGCACTACCGTGTTGATTTATGAAAAGTGATGATTGCTGATTTTTCGCTTCTCATTTTATATGTTACTTCTTGAGATGGTGGTGGAAGTGGCCCTTTTTTCTTATGATTATTTCAACCTTCAAATTTAACGATAGTGAACAATCTTGGGCCTCTTTCACTTCCAACTTACAATACAAATGTGCAGTTGGTGGATTTTAACTTAGGCATTAATAAACATATTTGGGGTCGAGCCACTTGACATTTGACCGCTTGAGATGATGAAAGTTAAATGAAACCTGTGTTTGTTGATGTACGTTTTAGAGAAAATAGTTCCAGCTAGCATTTACGTATTTATTCGTTTATTTCTTGCTAGTTGAGAGAATGATTGGCAAAAATGCTTTGTTGTTGTGATTTGTTTTCTCCCGAATGGATCTATGGAGTTTCGAGCTGAAGGCTCCCTACTCCGGTCGTTTAATGAATATTTACCTGAAGCGTTTTTTATTAAAACCGGGACTTTCTTGTTGCCTGAAGGGCCGATTTGGTTCGCGATCGCGACGCGGTCACTTTTTATTAATTGCTCATGCACTTTCACTTGCACTTCGCGGTTTAATCACTGCACTGTTTTGTGTTAATTGCCCATGCACTTTTTCACTGTAGTTTTTTGGTTAATTTACTCACTTTTTTTTCCCTGTGAATAAACTATCGGCATAACAAGTTATGAGAAATATTTGAGGTGGGAGTTGACGATATTTTTTGTGTTAGTTGGTATTGGGTAGACTTGCTGGAATGAGGGAATTTATTAGAGGATTTGCGTGGAATTTCAATGAATTTTGGAATTTTTCATTCAGTTTGTCGAGGTGGGTTGCCATCGGGACGATGGAGTGGAGGTTGTGTACGATGCGGTTCGGGATGAGATAATGTTCGCGGGTGATTCCGCGAGCATATCTATTGTAGCGGGTGTGGATCCGGGTTCGGACGTTGAGCGCAGAATTGGCCCAGAGCGGCGCGCCGTACGTGAGGATCGGCCGGACGTACGCGTTCAGGAGTTTTAATCCTGTTTTAGGTAGAAGTTTCTCATTATTCAGGATGGGGAACAGGGTGAACATTTGGCAGCCGGCTTTTTGAAGGAGGGCGGCGATGTGGGGGCGGTAAGTTTGGTGGCGGTCGAAGATTATTCCGAGGTAAGTGATTTTTTGCGTCCACTCGACGGGAACATTATCGATGCGGACGCGATATTCGGGGGTGGGCCGTTTTCTGCGGGGCGGAAAGTGGATTACCTGCGATTTTGCAGGATTTACATTTAGTCCCCACGCTTTGTAGAACGTGACGACTTTATTGGTATGAGTTTGGAGGTTATTTCGCGCAGCTTCAGCTGTTTTGCTGTGCGAGGTGATGGCTGTGTCGTCAGCAAAGAGAGAGACGGCTATATGCTGGGATTTTGGTGATTTAATTGGGACATCGTGGGTGTAAATTATGAACAGGAGAGGACCGATTTTCGAACCTTGCGGTACGCCGGATTTTATGGGAAGTTCGGCGGATAATGACTCGTCTACTCTGCAAGAGAAAGAGCGATTTTCGAGATAGGATTTGATTGTTTTGATGAGATAGAAGGGAACTTGGAGGGAGAAGAGCTTGTAGAGGAGAGCATCGTGGTTGACTTTGTCGAAGGCCTTTTCGAGGTCCAACGACGCCGTCATCACGTGATTTCCCCTATTTCGCTCCCTTTGGACGATTTGGTGTAGGCGGAACGCTTGCTGTACGCAGGAGTGGTTTCGGCGAAAACCGAATTGTTCGTCAGGAAGAAGTTTTTCGCACGAGTCGCGAAGTCTAGCCATTAAGCAAGCTTCGAAAAGTTTGCCTAATGTTGACAAGAGAGAGATTGGGCGGTAAGAAGAGGGGAGGTGGGGCGGTTTTCGCGGTTTGGGGACGGCAATGACTACGGCAAATTTCCATTTGGGGGGGGGGGGGGGGGGGGAAGAAGTAATTGTGCTTTAGACAAGCATTGAAGATTTTTGCGAGAAGAACGAGCGCTTTTCTTGGAAGAAATTTTAGGGCGAAGTTGGGGATTTTGTCAAATCCTGGGGCGGATTTGCTCTTTAAGTACCGGGAAAGCTCCTTGATTTCTTTCGGTGTGATGAGGGCGGCGTCTGGGGGCGGTTCTGGGGGCTTTTGTTTCACCGTTTGGGCGTGATGGTGAATGAGGCGGCGGGTAGATGGCGGCAATAGCAGCTCGTTTGGCGTGAATTGCTTGCTGTAAGAATCAGCAAGCGTATTCGCGATTTGTTCATTTGTAGAGGTGAAGATTGGAGGAACATTGGGGGCGTTTGTTTGTAGCGCGGGCAGAATTTTGCGGGGGCGAGTTAATTTGGTGGGGAGGGTCCATGGGTCGTCATCCATAGTCTGGATGCGAGCGCTCCAAGTGGAATCTTGGTGCTCTTTGATGGCGATTTTTATTTCGGCGACGATAGAATTTAGCCGCGTTTTGAAGGGTCGGAATCGGGTACGCTGGAACAATTTGCGTACTCGATTTTTCTCTCGTATGAGAGAGAGAATGGCCGGAGGCAGTGGCTTTTGGTAGTTGGGGACGGCGCTTGCATTCCGTTTATTTGAATGCTCTAGTGAGGTGGTGATATGTTCTGTAAATTCCGAAATTTGCCGGTCTACTTTTTGGGGGGAGGGGATGTTCGGGTTCGCGTTCGAAATTTTGGCCGAGAGCGAGGCCTCGAAACGGGGCCAATCGATGTCGGACGGACGGACTATTTTTCTGATTATTTTTTGTTTTGGAGCAGAAGCGTGATGGTGACGGGAAGATGATCGGAGGCGAGGGCCATTATTGATGCTAAGGAATGCGGATTGGTGATGTGTTTGGTGATGAAAAAATCGAGGATATCCCACGAGTTTTCGTTCGCGGCATAATGAGTGGGCGTGGTCGGGACGTGCAATGTTAATTCGGGATGGGAATTTGCATAATTTTGGAGGAATTTTCCGGGGGTATTTGTGGCTGAACAACCCCAGGAGCGGTGTTTGGCGTTGAGGTC
Source organism: Hololepta plana (assembly GCA_963695495.1). NCBI lineage: Eukaryota > Metazoa > Arthropoda > Insecta > Coleoptera > Histeridae > Hololepta > Hololepta plana. The sequence goes on along the minus strand of OY968833.1, from coordinate 265,958 downwards.
GCCGCCGATGATGGTTCGGTGTGGATGCGAAAGTAATTCGTCAAGATCTTTGCCGGTTGGAGGCGAGTGAGATGGACGATAGAGAGAGAACACGCGAAGATGTTCGCCTCTTACTTTTATGCTGACGCCGCAGCCTTCGATGTGGTCCAGCTGCGGGTGTAGCGGGGAGAAGGGGATGCTGCTCTTGACGAAGATTGCGGCGCCGCCGCCGGGGGTGGCGCGATCGGCACGGACGGATTTGAAATTGGGGATGCTGTACTTAATGTAGGTTTTGAGGAAGGTTTCTTGTAGGAGGAGGACGTCAACGTGGATTTCGAGGAGGAACTGGACGATTTCGGCCTTTTGTGACCGAACGCTATTAGCGTTAAATGTGGCGACTATTAATTGTGACGAGAGGAGTTCGTCTACGGGAATAGTTGGGTGACGGCGTCGATGATGACGCTAATTTTATCGATTGGGGAATTACATGTTTTGAGCTGTTCGCTCATGTTGCGTAACACGTTGAGGAAATGACTAATGTTAAATTGGGCGAAGAAAGATTTAAGTTCGGCGAAGAGTTGGCCGATTTCTTGATTTGCTTGAGGGGCGGTTGTGGGGGCGGCGGCGGCGCGTTGTGCCCAGGCATTGAAACCTGGTGGCAGCGCGGGGAAGCTAGCCGGTTTTAGCGCGCTAGACGCGTGCTTTGCGGCAGTGTTCGCGGTTGCTTGATTATTCGTGGGGCGGCGGGATTTTTGCTTGGCCAAGACGGCCTTGTAAGTCTGACCGTCGCGGTAATTGGCGCAGTTTGCGGGAGTGGAGATTGATTTATCACACTATTTAGTAGCGTGATTTTTGCCGCATTTGACGCAGCGCGGTTTAGGTTTAAGGTGGCGGATGAGTGATTAAAGCCTTGACAATTGTAGCATTGAGCAAGGCCTGTGGCTGTGTATGGTACACATTCGATCTTAAAGTAGAGCAGGTGAGTGAGTTGGTAGTAGCTCGCTACTACTTCTTGGGGGACGTTCGCGAGAACGATGGGGATGCGTTCGCGGCGGTTTGTGGCGGGATTTATTTTGGTGAGGAAGGCGAGCGACACGAACGGTAGACCGCGTACGCGCAACTCGTTTTCGATTTCTGCGAGTTCCCAATCTTTTGGGACGCCGCGAAGTAGGACTTTTACAGGACGCGATTTGTGGGGCGAGTACGTGAAATACTCGATTTGGCGCAATTTGAGGGCTTCCTCTACGTCACGATGCGATTCATCGGTCGTAGTTCGTAGGATAATGAATTGGCCGCTAATTTGGGCCGTAACGCGGGTTTTGCTTGCGTTATTCGCGATTGTGATAAGTTGGGCCGAGTTATTGTACCGGACGTACATAACTGGCGGCAGTTTTGGCTTGGGGGGCGGTACGGGGATGGAGGTTGAAGGAAACGACGCGCGCGAAGACGAGCGCGATGGGATGTCGTCCATATCGCCGGCATTGCTGAGGCATTCGTAGGAGTTGATTGTGGGGACGGTGGGGGTGTGGGGTCGGTCGAGTTGGGGGGACATTGGGGGGTCAGAAAGCGCGTATCCACTTACCTTTCGGTGGATACCCCGTGCAGTAGCGTCGGGTATCATTCCTGCTGCTGCTGTTGGAGGCGGCGATTGCGGCGTTTGTCGTTGTGTTGACGGTCCGGGGGCGGGGTTACGTGAGTTGGCGCGAGCAATTGATTTCTTGTTATTAGTAGTGTCAAACGCGGGGGGGCTTTGCCCCTTACGCTTACGCATATTGAATTTTGCTATTTAGTTTGGTTCTTTGGTTTGTGTTGATTTGTTTATTTAGAATGATTTTACTTTTATTAAAACAAATTGCAGTTTATTTTGTTTATTTATTTGCGGGGGGGGGGGGGGAGAAGCGGGGGACAGTTTCGCTGCAAACATGCACAGAATCTACCTACTATCTCCCGTCTTAAAGAAGGCGGGAGTGAGAGGTTGGAGTCCTACCTCGTTGGCGTGGGCGCCAAATGCCCTGGGCGGCAAGTGGCTGCTTCCGGCGTTGCACGCACTCACAGTTGCACTGTGCCACTGCACTCTTGTTTATTGCGGTTTAATTGCTTATTTTAATACAGGAGTTAATGTTAAGCGAATTTTCTTGGCTTTGCCACTTTGATGCACAAATTCACTTGTACACTTCACTTGCACAATTTCACATGCACAATTTCGTTGCTATTCCAACCGATACTCTAGTTGGAATGGCGGCGCTTATTAACTATTTCTGAACAATGAAAATTCATTATCGATACGATTTATTAAAGACAGAGATTGACGTTATCGATAATGGTTTGCATGTTTGAAGGATATCCAACAGTATCTGGGATGTTGTGTGCCTCCACGTCGTTTTTTGGCGTCGAAATTATTCTATGGTGACGTCTTAATCCTCTGGTGATTTCCCTAAAACTAATAAAAATGAAAGTAATCAATTCAGCATACGAAATTACAATAGCAATAAGATAAGACTAGAATGACAAATAGCCTCAATTATCTAACATCTAACAATTAAAATAAAATATTTAAAATGTCTCTAAGTGACTAAACATCCCGGCCCCCTTAAAGGGCAAAAGCCCATTTAACTATTGCTCCGGTGCACTAGCGAGATGTCGTTTCTTCTGTCTCCACTGGTAGGGGGCAGATTTTTCGAATTGGTCGTCGAAATTCGCCTTTGGCCGTTTTAATCGTCACGACGCGGGTAACTCCGTCTTTTCCGGAATGCATGGCCGTGATTCTTCCCATGGGCCAAAGTAGGCTGGGCGCTGTGTTGTCTTCCATTAAGACTAATTGTCCCAACTTTGGTTTTTCGCCATAGTCTTTATACCATTTCGTTCTTTCCTGTAATCCAGTCAAATATTCGCGCGTCCATCGCGTCCAAAAGTGTTGTCGAATATTTTCCATGTGCTGCCACCTGGATAGTCGTCCTACCGAAATGTTTCTAATGTTTGGCTCCGGGATTGCAATTAGCGACTCTCCTATTAAAAAGTGTCCAGGGGTAAGGGTAGACAGGTCGTTTGGATCAGAGGACAGCGGGGTAATAGGCGAAGAGTTGATAATTGCCTCAATTTCTATCAATAGTGTATTTACTTCTTCATACGTAAAGAAAGCGTTCTTAATTATTCTCTTCAAATGGAATTTGACGCGGTTCACTCCCGCCTCCCAAATTCCCCCAAAATGCGGAGAACTGGGTGGAATAAAATTAAAATTTATTTTTTCATTAGCCATTCTATTAAAAATTTCGTTTCTACTAGTTTCTAATTGAAACAATTTGTATAATTCCTCCAATTCTGATTTCGCGCCTTTAAAATTGGTCCCATTATCTGACCATAGTGAATGAATTTTGCCCCTTCGCGCCACCATTCGCTTGAGGGCAGCTATAAAACCATCGCTAGATAATGACGAAACTAATTCTATATGCATTGCTTTGGTTGCTAGACATACAAAGACGGCAAAATATGCTTTTACTCGTTTTTTACTACGTGGACCACCTTCATTGATGTAGATCGGTCCACCATAGTCCACACCACACATACTAAATGGTCGCGCTGTTTTTACACGCATTTCCGGTAGATCTCCCATTGTGGGATTAGAACATCTGGGTTTCACACGTGTGCAAGTTATGCAATTCTTGATCAATTTTCTAATTATGTTTCGTGCATTTATTATCCAATAATTCTCGCGCAAGATCGCTATCGTTGTTTGTGGACCACAATGACCATGTTTATTGTGTATCTCCATAATTAAAAGTGTCGAAAATGTATGATCAGCAGGTAAAATTATTGGATGTTTAATTGTGAAATCTAAATCGGAAAATTTTAATCGACCTCCTACTCTAATTACATCGTTATGAAGAAATGGATTTAACTTTTTTAAACTACTTTTTAATTCTACTATTTTATGTTTAGCTAATGCTTCTACATCGTTTGCAAAATGCTCTCTTTGAACAATCCTAACTAATACTAATGTGGCATTATCAAGTTCTTGCCGACTGAGATTTTCTATAATTCTGTCTTTCTTGGCTAATTTGCAATTGTTTTTAAAGCGAAGATAATCTGCGACTGCTCGAACTAACCGTGTAAAATTAGAAAATCTATTAATTATCTCATTTGTAGAAACAATATTTACAAACGCATGCGAGATTTTCTTTTCTGGTAAACAAGTTTCCATTTCATTTGATGACGGCCCATCAATTTTGTCTAGGGCTAACCATTGCGGCCCGTGCCACCATAATAAATTGTTTTTTAATTCTTGCGGTGTTTGCCCACGTGAGACTATATCTGCGGGATTGTTTTCATATCTAACATGGCGCCAATTTTCTATAGTCGACAGTGTTTGTATTTGCGCAATTCTATTACCTACAAATGTCTGAAAACACCTGCTTTCAGCCTTTATCCAGCCAAGAACTATTTTCAAATTTGATTTGGACTATTGACTTTATTGAATCTATTAAATTTACTAGTAGGACTGCCGCGCAAAGTTCTAATCGCGGAACAGATAAACGTTTTAAGGGCACTACCCGCGACTTGGCACACAATAAGTGAACCGTGGTTTGATTATTATTTAATAGCGATTTAATGTATACTGATGCACCATATGCTTCTTCGCTAGCATCAGCGAAGCCATGTATTTCTAACGATTTTACGTCTGCTAATTGTACTATATTTCTGGGAACCGAAATATCTGCCAATGTTACTAACGAATTATAAAATAAATCCCATGATTGTTTCAATTTTTTTTGTTGAGCAAATCATCCCAGTTTAATTTCGATTGCCACAATTGCTGCATAAATATTTTTCCCACAATAGTTACTGGCGCTATTAGCCCTAGTAGATCATAAATGCTTGCCAATTTTGACAAACAAAATCTTTTGGACGGAATTTTATCTACTATTTCTATATTTGTGTTGTACGAGAAATGATCAGTTTCTGGACGCCAGAATATGCCTAGTGTCTTTACACTATGGTTTGAATCAAATTTTACTATCATGTTGGGATCATTGTTATCGCTTAAATCTTCTATTAGTTGCGAACAATTACTGGCCCATTTGCGGAGTTCAAAACCGCCTAATTTTAGTAACTGGATCGTTTGATTTCTAATGTCTATTGCCTCTTCTATTGAATGCGCTCCAGATATGAAGTCATCCATATAGAAATCGCGTTTGGTAACAACGGAACCTATCGGAAATTTATCCTTTTCTATCTCAGTCAATTCGCGTAAACACCTCATTGCTAAGAATGGTGCGGATGTTGTCCCATATGTGAGCGTTTGAAGCTCGTATTCTTCTATTGCTGAATATTTATTCGGTCTCCTAATGTGTTTTCTTGTAATGAATTTATTGTTTTCGAACCGTTCGCAAAGCAAGTTCCAGGCTATCTCGTAATTACTATTACAAATTTCTATTGAATCTAAATGTTTTGCTGCCTCGCCTTTTAGGCTGCTCTTCAAATAATGAAACTTTTGGACAGGCGTGATACTATCATTTTCGTGAATTAATGATTTATAAATGTCCCTATATCCTAGCCAAGCCTCATAGCTGCCATCAAATGTGGATAGATTTATGACTGGCAATTTTATATGATCTCGATTTGCATTGAAATTAACAGAATTAGAGGAACTTTCACTACTAGTATTTCTATTACTAATTGACAGTGTTTTTAACTGTTTATTAATTAACGCTAGCGCCCTAAAATGCGTCGCGTCGTACTCTTCAAATTCATCAAAATCGAATTCTTGACCATCTAAACTAGCTATTGATAGAAGAGTTTCCTGAAATTCTTTTAACAATGGTTCTATTTTTACTAACAACAATTTCAATGAGGAGCTATCGTTTTCATGTTGTTTTATCAAATTTACGTTACGCGTCAAATTTCGCTTGAGCAGCGTACGTCTTGAAATCAATACATTTCTATTTTCCATTATATTAATAAATTGAAACAATTAAGAAAGAGACACAAACAAAGGATAAAAGAAAGGATTGGACTTACTTTTTAACTAGCTTCTAAATTTGCGGATCGGCTACTTTTCTATGGCTTCTACGGCTTCGGATGACCCAGGCAATGGCACTAGATACTGCTATTGGTCACACTTCACTATACTATCGCGACTGTTCTAACTATTGTTATTTTTCAATCCGGCTCGAAGGACCAAAATGTTGCGTTTCGAAGGACCGTTCTGATTGTCGCTGGTTCAAGTAAAACAACCGTTTTTAATTAATAGTATATTAATATAAAAATGTATAACTTCTAAAAAATGTTGCTATAATTCGCGACTTCCAACTATAATGTCGCGGTGAATACTATCTATCGATCTATTGCTTTTCTACTAATCTGTTACGTCCGAATTGACGTAAACTTCGAAGCGAACTACTAAACGTTCAAGACAAAAATCTGTATAAAATGCGAATGTTATTAAATTTATACGGGCACTTATCTCTCCCCTTCCAATTCGGAGAGAGTGTGCCCTTTGTGAGACAAAACTGCCCAAAACTAGATTTTATTGGTTGGCAGCTTTGTCTCAATCATATAACACGACAGTCACTCTCTTGTTGCAATGAACCTTCAATTTAGCGTTTGTTTTTTTCAATGTATGAACAAACGGTTCATCGCAACAAGAGAGTCCATCGATTGCTATTTATTTCCTTTATAATAATGTACAATATTTATACGCATATGAAATGATTCAGTATTTAAAATATAACAATGCTTTCTTAAGAGAAAGCGGCTGCGACAAAAACTAATATAAATGAAAGTAATCAATTCAGCATACGAAATTACAATAGCAATAAGATAAGACTAGAATGACAAATAGCCTCAATTATACCTAAAATCTAACAATTAAAATAAAATATTTAAAATGTCTCTAAGTGACTAAACAAGCGTTTTTGTCGAATTGTCAAAATAACTTAATTAAAATTGTGGAGGAGATCATCTCCATGTCAATCAGTGGGCAAAATTTAATTTAATCAACCGCTTGTCATTATTTATCGCCAAATGATGGTCATAAAGATGATGCTTCAGGGGTCTACCATTTTACATTATTAAAAAGCGAATATTAAGTCGGATAACTTAATTATTAATGCGAAAAGTTCTTCTCTTATTTTATTTCCGAGATGGGAAAGCAAAAAATAATGATGTATAATTCTCCTTCTTCTTTTATTTTCTCTTTTTTTTTCTCGTTCGCTTTCGAATCTCTGTGGCGTTTTCAGATATTCTCTCTTTATATATCAATCATCAACCCTTTAGTCCTCTAATGATGTAATAAATTATTACGTGAAGTGGGCGCTTAATGAAAACGATCTCTTTCTAATAACACTTCAATTCGTTATCATTCCCTTCTAAATTGAGTTCTTCCAAACTTTGTTTATTTATTTGAACGATCGAAGCAACGTAACGAAAATCTAAAGGCAGTAACTAAAATTGACGGGAAAATAATATTAAATCGAAGAGAAGTGACTGAAACCAATAATGTCTGTAATTTATGTTCATATTAATAAAGAAAACTTAATTTTTCATATCAAGAATTAAAATGCGATGGAGGAGCATTGCATTGACGAAAAAAAAATGCAAGATTAATTCGTAGGTAAACAGGATGAAATAATAAAGGAATGTGAGTAAAATAAAATCTTATCGTAAACATTCTCTAATCACAAAACAAAGACTTTTGCACATACAGGGAAGCAGAAATTTGTATTGTTGCTTTTAATTTGCAATTTCTTAAGATTTACAAATGGAATTTTTATAAAATCTTTCCATTTCTTAGAAAACTTAATAATTCTTTCTGATCATATTATTTTTCTATTGTTTCAATGCCCTTTAGAAAAAAATATTAGATTTTCCTTTTCAATTTACTATAGAGGCAAATATTGGACGTAATAAAGTGACAGAGTTATAGCAATAAAAGATTTCGATTTGGGTACAATAAACCAGTGAAAAAGGGAAATATGTTAATAGAAAGGGCACAAGACCATTTATTCTTCATTAACGATTTACACGTTTAGGAATTTTGGGAATTTACGGACACATGATTCAAAATTTAAAAAAAGATAAGCCTTTGAACAAAGTCTTTTATGAAACGGTGACCATATGGTTTTTACCATGTTCTACGATCCTTTCCTTTATACTTTGGGTTAAACGTTTCTAGAACAATAAAATGGAACCAATTCACGTCTAGTCTCTTCTCTCTTTTTGTTCGTACAAGCAGGGAGCAAAATGTTTTCATTTCATTCTTTCTATCAATGATTTACTATTTACTAGTTAATAAATTATTTTGACCTGGACGTTTTGCATTTTTCGACTCGACTCTCGTGCTAATTCTAAGATTACTTATCATCATCCGTAAATGTTATAAAATTTAAATAATAAGCGGATGTTATAAGAAAAATAAAGCGCAAAATAAATGAAGTCCATATTAATAATCAGCGAATAAATAATTGGAAGTTTATTTAACTTTGTAAGCACGAATGTTAAACCCACGTGTTATAATCGTTTCTGATTACATTGAGAACGTTTAATCGTTTTATTTTTTTTTTGTGGCGACAGCTTAAAGCGACGGGCTAAATGGTTCGACAAAAATAAAACTGCATTCACTATGCTAAAGCTATGCCTAGTGTTTTCTTTCTACTTTCTCGTATATACTTTTGTCAACCCAGCGACAATTTTGTGGAATGGAAATAAATAAATACGCTGGAAAAGCACGTTTATTTTGAGGGAAGTAACTTCTCTAAAGTAGTGGATTCCTGTCATCTGGTGGTGGGAAAAGGCAACACGCCACATCACCCCCCTGCCAGTGAGGAAGCTCACGAAAATCCAGCCTGCAGACGATCTGGAAAACGAACTCGTCGTCCATATCGCGTATCAAATTTTTGCGGAGCTAAAGTGGCTTCTGTGCGAACCATTAACATGGGTTCAGGTTGTTCAGGCTGCAACTCTTCGTTGAGGGTATATGCGGGCTTCAGTCGATCAATGGATACGGTTTTGTCTTTGCCATTGACAAGCAGTTTGCAGGTTTTGTCGTTCCTGGACAAAATTCGAAATGGTCCATTGTATGGAGCATGCAAAATCGTCTTTGGTCCGTCGTGGCGAATAAATGCTTGATCGCATTTTGCGAGGTCTTTGAAGATGAAGACTTTCTGCTGGTCGTGTTGCGAACCTGGTGTTGGTTGCAGTGACGTCATCTGCTGCTGTAAATTTTTCACAAAGTCGGACTGGTTTTGCGTTGTTTCGGCGGATGTTACGAATTGTCCAGGTAGTCGGAGTGGTTCTCCATAAACCAGTTCTGCTGCTGTTGTGTGGATGTCGTCTTTCCACGCAGAACGTGCTCCAAGGAGTATGGTTGATAATGTCTTCGTCCATTATTGATCTGCATGGCAGCTAATTGCAGCTTTCATTTGTCGATGGAATCTTTCAACCATGCCATTACTCGCTGGATGGTATGCTGTTGTCCTTAAGTGCGTGCTGCCGATCAGGTGGTTTACTTCTTTGAATAATTGTCCTTCGAATTGTCGTCCTTGATCGGTTTTTATTCTTAATGGACAACCAAATCGTGCGATCCATCCTTCGTAGAATGTACGGGCTACTGTTTCTGCATCCTGTGTTGGCATTGGAAAGGCTTCTGACCATCGCGTGAAACGGTCAACGCACGTGAGACAGCATCGATTCCCTTCTGATACTGGCAGGATTACGATGTCCATATGGATGTGTTCAAATCTCCTGGATGGGCTGGTTACTGCGCCAATGGGACTTTTTGTGTGTCGCGTGATTTTCGCTCGCTGACAATCCATACAATGGCGAACCCATTTCCTGATGTCTGTTTTAATTGATGGCCATATGAATCGGTCTGTGACGGCCTTAATTGTTGCATTTGCTCCTGCGTGTGATAAGGAATGAACTGTGTTGAACACCTGTCGTCGGAATGCTTTTGTGACGAAGGGTCTTGTTGTGTGGGTGGAAATGTCACAATAAACTGCGATGTCGCTGTCCGGTATTTGTACTTTCTTCAACTTGAGTCCAGAGCACTCATCGGTCAATACTTTCTGCAGTTCGTCGTCCGTTTTCTGCGCTTCCGCTAGGTCTTTGTAGTTCAGTGAATTTGATACTGCTTCTATGCGGGAAAGTGCGTCAGCCACCACGTTATCTTTACCGGATATGTGTCTAATATCCGTCGTGAATTGGCTGATGTAGTCGAGATGCCTGAACTGTCGCGGGGAACACTTTTCGTATTTCTGCCGAAATGCGAATGTTAACGGCTTATGGTCCGTAAAAAGCGTAAACTGACGTCCCTCTACCATGTGCCTGAAGTGTTTTATGGCTAAGTATACAGCAAATAGTTCTCTGTCGTATGCACTGTATTTCTTCTCCGCGTCACTAAGTTTTTGAGACGAAAAGGCTAGCGGTTGCCATGTGTTTTCCACTAACTGCTGTAGAACGGCTACGACGGAACTTTCTGAGACGTCGCAGAAAAGTCCAATTGGTGCACTGTTGTTTGGATGCACTAGTAATTTTGCATCGGATAAGCTTTCTTTGCATCTATTGAAAGCGGCGGTTGATTCTTCTGTCCATTGTATTGTAGCTTTCTTCGGTTGCTTTCCACGAAGTAACTCGTTCAATGGAGCTTGTATCTTCGCTGCACACGGTACGAATCGGCGGTAAAAGTTTATCAAGCCTAAAAACTGGCGTAAACCGTCAATTGTAGATGGTTGCTTGAACTCAAGTATAGCCTGAGTCTTTTCCGGAGGTGGTCTTGTCCCTTCTTTGTCGATGTGGAAACCCAAAAACTGAATTTCACTTGCCGCAAACGAACACTTTTGAGGGTTGATGACGACACCGTATTGTCTTAATCGATCGAACAATTGTTTGAGGTGCTGTAGATGTTCCTCCTCATTTGTCGACGCTACGAGGATGTCATCGATGTATGCATAACAAAAGTCTAGTCCTTGCAGAACTTCGTCTATGAAGCGCTGGAAGGTTTGCGCGGCGTTCCTTAAACCGAAGCCCATGTAGACGAACTCGAACAGTCCGAATGGTGTGGTCACGGCTGTCTTCGGGATGTCCTCTTCCGCCACTGGAATTTGATTGAAAGCGCGGACGAGATCAATCGTTGTAAAAATTGATTTTCCATGTAGCTGGTGGGCGAAATCCTGGATGTGTCGGATGGGATATCTATCTGGAATTGTCCTTGCGTTGAGGGCTCTGTAGTCGCCACACGGTCGCCAGTTTTCGGCATTCTTTGGTACCATGTGCAAAGGCGTGGACCATGGACTCTTAGATGGACGAATTATCCCGTTCTGGAGTAGCAGTTCGAATTCCTTTCTTGCTGCGTTATAACGATCGGGTGCTAGTCGTCTAGGTCTTTGAGCTATTGGTGGTCCTGGCGTAGTCTCGATGTAGTGTTTGGTGTTATGTTTTACTGTTACTGGAGCACCATCCGGGCGCAAGATTTCTGGATACTCCATCAACAATTTACGATAAACTGTATCGTTGTGGATTGTCTTGATACTTGTCACAGGTTTCTGCACTAATTGACCAGTGACGGATAATCCCGTTGTGTTGTCCAGTAATTGTTTGTTGCGGGCATCCACTAGGAGACTGAAGTGCGCAAGGAAATTAATTCCTATGATTGGAACGTTGATGTCAGCGATTCTGAAATTCCATGTAAACATTCTTCTTAGTCCGAAATTAAGCTGGAGGGTTTTCGTGCCGTATGTCTGTATTGCTGATCCATTGGCTGCCGTCAACTGGTACGGTGCTCTTTCTGCGCCGCAAGCCATTTTTCTCGGAAACACGCAAAGGTCGGCACCAGTGTCGATTAGAAATTTGATGTTTGTGTACTTGTCAATCAGATAAATTCGGCGAGATTCGGTTGGGCCGTTGTCAATACCCGCCGTCGTTGACGACCCATTTAGTTTCCCTGGTAACTGCAGGGCTTGACGCATTTCTTTGCGTCGGCTCCAAATTTCCAGTGGTACCAACACTTCTCAAATTTAGGACGAGAGCGCGATCGGGAGCGGGTCCTGGTGTGCTGTTATCGTTGATTGTTACTGGGTGCCTCGATTGCTGCTATTTGTGCTTTCATTGCAGCCATCTCTTGCTTCATGGTTAACGTTAGCTGTTGTAGCTGCTCCACCAGAGATGATTCCGATGTTGTCGCAATTTCGGAGACCGCAAATGTCTTGCTGCTCACCGATTCTGCGATTTTGTCTGCCATTGCCGTTAGTTTGTCAATCTTCTCGTCGTTGAACGGTGCCAGAATGGGCTGCAACTCCCGGGGCAGATGGCTAAACCACAGCGCTTTCATGACTGATTCCGGGAAGGAATCATCGTCTAAGGACCTCAGATGGCGGTAGTACTGGGATGGTTTCCTATCACTAATCTCTTCTCCTTCCAAGAGTTTTCTCGTGCGCTGCTCTTGCGAAGTTCCGATCCGTTTCATCAATTCAGTTTTGATCGTGTGATATTTATCAGTTGGAGGTGGATTTGTTAAAATATCGCGCACCTCTGAAGCGTATCGGGCGTCTAATGAGTTTAACACGATGCCGAATTTGACGTTGTCGTCGGTGACGTTTGATGCAAGGAAACTTCCTTCCATGAGCGAAAACCATAATTCTGGATCCGCTGCGTTGAATGGCAACATGCGTAGAGCCACTCTGTCCACAACTTGGCTAGTGTTTCCACAGGTCTGGTTTGGTGGTGCCATCGTGGTGTGTTGTGATTTGTAGCTCAAAAATGTGCTGTTTGTTTAAATACGAATTTCTTCAGAAGAAGAATTCTTCCCTAGCAAGGAAAGTTCTTTTTGGATAACAATGGGTGCCGCTTTGACAAGTTCACTTGTAAAGGGGCAAACGAATTTTCTTCGGAAATAACTGTTGCTGCTGCTTGACGATCACGTCGGGGTCACCAATGAGGGAAGTAACTCACAATTAGAAACAATAACAACTATATTCACTTAATACTGTTAAACTTTGCAATACATAACACATATAAAAATATTTAAACTGATACGGATACTGATGATGATTATAAGTACCGCTTGGCTATATAAATCGCCAATTAGCTGCTTCTCTAAAGTAGTGGATTCCTGTCATCTGGTGGTGGGAAAAGGCAACACGCCACAATTTTATTTTATTTTTATTATTTTTAATCAAAGAACACTAACAGTCGAGAAAGAGGACGCAAATATTAAAGTGTGACTATACAAACGATTCTGGCATGAATAAAAAAGAAAAATGCAAAACGTCCAAATCCCCTGTTGTGACTCGACACTGAAAAAAACTCGATTCTTTCTTTAACTACTTTTATTATAACTTTTAATTTAACTTATATTTTAGTTTTAACTTTAACGTCTATATCGAATGTTGGCTCGAAAATTACTGACCCTTTCTATCTGTCAGTGTGTGTATCTGTGTATATCTGTCCAGTCTATTACTAATCTTTCTTATTTATACCCTCTTATTATTGTTGTTCCCTACCCTTAACATTTCTAATTTTCTTTATTTAAGTTTACAAATCTAATATGAATCATCATTTTCTTATCCTATTCCACTTCCTGTTTACCCTTAATCTAACAATTAACATTACATTTTCCTACAAAATATTGATCTTACATATTTGTGTATTATTTTATATCTTACTAATTTATTTATTGTACTCTTACTCATCTAAATGTTATTTTATTTTATTCTACTGAAAACAAAACTTATCACTAAAGGGACTTTGATTTGTAACCTTAACAATTCATTGGAATCGAATTAAAATTATTTCTCCTCTACATACGAATTCTTGCTTTTGATCATTTCCGTTATTTACAACTTCTTGTTACAGCGGCTATCACACACACAAAAAAAGTCCATTGAAATTTCGAGATCGTTAAAAGTATTTTATTTGTCAATTAATTGAAAGGATTGGCTATTGTTATAATAAAGCAATTTTACGTAACGATATTCTTAAAAAGAACAGGCAACGTGAACACATTTCTGCACACAAAAGGTGCGTTTTTCTATGACAATATCTCGTTTCCAACTCTTATAGAATTTTTACATCATACAAGAATATTCTTGGAGTAATTGTTATTGCTACTACATTTTTTTCGTGATTAATGGAGTTAATCGATTTGGCAAGTGAAAGAAAGTTATTAATTCAAATTCACTCTTCCAATTATATCTTTATTACGGTAAAACTTGATTATATAATTATATGTTTTATTTTTTGTACATTTCGGTCCTATTTAGCAGGATTCTTTTTCGTCCAATAGAATTATTTGATTTTTTCATTGCTATGGTCAAATGACGAATCCGAATAAATGCAAAATCGTTTTGTTGAGCCGAGCTTTCTGCCAATAATTTGCACTGAAGAACCAATCGATTGATTATTTTCCTTATTCAAATAAATGGGTAAGGACAAGAAACTCGGTGCATGGGTACCATATTTTTAGAACCACAATAAGGAACATCAACGCACTAAGATTGTCGTCGGTTTGTTTGCCCGCAATCGCTCAACACACGGTCTAAAGCAACGTTTTCTTTATCGGATAGTCTTGAGGAGGTTTTCTCCTTTTGGTATCTCCTTCAAAAGCTTTGCGCGACGTTTCATTCAATAATTACGTAATCTAAAAAGTCGCAAAATATGTTTTCTGCATTGTTTGAAATAATATTTATTGATTTTATAAAATGACTTAATGGATAGCATTTAGAACAACTCGAGTACATCCATATTATTAATTAACTGAAGGCAATGCAGATATTGTTTGTCTTATATTTAACCATCGATCTTCGTAGCGTTTAGATGTGTTTACTTCGAAACCGTTTAAATTTCATGCGGTTACATTTGTAATTTTGATTGCGGTTATTATTCAAAATGTGAAATAAGACGACCATAATGATCACGACTATCGTATTTTTTGACGGTGAATTTAAATATTCGTTTCGTTTAAAAGGAGGAAGTAATTTTAAGAGTAAAATGTAAATAAGCACTAAAACTTCATTAAAGTTTCAATAATGAATGAAAATCTTATTGACTTTAATTATGTTTGTTTAAATTATAATTCTTAAGCAGTTTTTCTTAATAATTAATCATAAAGTGTACAATTTTTTGACGATATTTAACAAATTTCATCGATATATTGCACTAGAGTTTAATAAAGATTAGTTAAATGGAAAAATTATTTAGAGAGAGGGAAGTGTTTCATGTAATTATTTACGTTATATAAAAAAAGGAGGCTTTTCTAAGGAGATTACTACGTATTATTCATACTGAAGAAGAGGGAAAAATATGGAGGAAACGAAAGAAAGAGTGAAAGGACGAAATATATTTTTATGTAGCACATAAATTGCTTAGCGCTAATGCGAAATATTTAAATAAATTTCGTACTATTTGTACTTCGTATTGCAAATTTTGAGATCCCTTAAGAAGAGAAAGATTTTAATACGATTAATTCAAAGTATTTTCTTTACTTCCTTTTCACTCTTCCTCTTGTTCCATTAAAATGTTATTATGAAAAAGGAAAAAAGAGTGATTATGCGACACGTCTTAAGTTAATAATAATGAACACGAGAGAAAGAGAGAGAGAGGAAAAGTTAAGAGTAAGATTTTGAAATTGAACATTGTAAATTGCCAAGCTCTTTTCTGTTAATTAAATATTTTATTAGCAAAAATTACTTTTGTATTCTGCAGCAAACTTAATTAACCATTGTTTAATACGCAATATTCCTCTTTATATAATTTTAATGTTTAACGTTAGACGAAATAATTACTAATAACTAATTAAATATTTGTAATTAGTGTGAGCGAATTTCACATAGTATTTAAACCAAAATTGTATGCTGGTCAATATTTTAATATTAAAATTTGATATGTTCCTGGATTAAATAGTTGGAAAAGTTTTTGAGTAAATGAATATTAGTTTTTGCAAACTCTTTTTTACTACTTTCGATTGCAATTAGGCATCTGTTTTGAATATACTTTGGTGATATATCCCTTTTGGTAAACATGGTAATTTGAATAGGTCTATAAAATTTAGTACGGTATTCGAGATCGGTTCTGGAGGAATTATTACCAATTCAGGAAACAGGAAGAACAAGAAAGTATGTAATAAAGGATACAATTTTCCTCTTTACGAACTCTTCCTTATCCGACCTTCTTCTTCTCTTTAATTTTATTTCCCAAATATTTTCATTCGGCCTTCATTACAAATCAAATAAATGAAATCCGTAGAACTTAATGAATTAAAATAAGTTTGAAAATTGAACCTAAACTTTTGTATTAATTTTTTTGTTTTACTACTTTCTTTGTTTCGCTTAAGTAATATTACACCGAGATTTATTTTTATTTATAAGAAGATAAAGTCAAGCTTAGTTAAGCTCACGAGAGACTCAGCCAGTTCAGCTTAGATTCTTTTTCTTGCTTACTCTGTATATATACATAATGTTAACATTAATGCAGATATTTCATGCTAAATATGTTCATTCTTTCGTCTTTAATCGGTGGACAGTGCAATATTGCACGTGCAAAGATTATTTAAATTGATCACGTGCTCTTCGCTTTCGATTGTGTGACTTAGTTTCGCATTTAGAAATTTAAATCTTGCAATCATTAACAACAATTTCCGGGCATGGATTGTACAGGGTGATTCAAAATAATACCGACAACGCTTAACGCGTGATTCATCCCGTTAAAATGAGCCTAGAAAATGCTCGGTCTTCGATATATTGAGCGTTAAAGAACGGTTGCAAAATCGCAATTTAATTCGTAAAAAATAAGCAAAAGCTTATTTTCTTTTAAGCTTTGAAAAATATTGTTGAACTAACGAATGCAGCTAATATTAAAAATCGTAATTAGCAGCTGCTTTTTTTAATTTCGATTAAAGCGCGATTTCATGGGAGGTCACTAAACTTTTTATATATTGCAAATTTAATACGCTAGAATAATTTCAGTAACACTCATGCAAATTTGATTACAATTTCTCTCGCAAGACGAACACGAAAAATGAAACTACTACGATTACAAATTCTGTTAAAAGTTATCGGAAAATACGTTTGTTTCGCCTTCTTTTCGAACATTTTATTACCATATGCCGCTTAATAAATTTATAAACGTAATCAAATGCATTAGTTGCAACGGCAATCGAAACGATAATGTTGAGAATGGTCACAGAAGAGAAAAGAGAAATTATAAATATATATTAAACTTAAAAAGCTGTCATAAACTGCAAGTGTGATTTACACGTCGTTAATAACGTGGCTGACACATAAAGTACCGACTGACATGTTCTACATAATTCATACTATAAGTAATACTACCATTTCTACATCTGAAGAAAACATATTTACATTTTTTTTTGCGAAAATATAGCAAAATACCCAAGAGTATCTATTATTTATAACAATAAATGTTTATGTAGAATTATTTTCAAGTTCCTTTCAAGTTCGTATTGATGCAATTAATCAATTTAGTTTTTCATCTCGTCATAAGAATCGAGTTTTTCACTAACAAATCTCTTTGGAAAATTTTACCGTAGCTCTATGGTAATTGCTTTTATAAGCACCGACAGCGACTCAAGCGACTGCGGAACCGTGATCCTTCGAGGCATAGTTTTGAGAGAGACCGAACAATTCGTACCTCCACGCAAATGCATCCACCTTTTTATCGATTCCTTTTCATTTAATTAACTTAATGACTTTAAATATTGAAATAAAAGTTTCCTCTTTTTCACAACGAGGTTTTCACGCCTGATTTATGGAGCGCTTTTGGGTAAGATGAACGTATTATTTTTATATGGTGTTATCAAAGATTAAAGCAATTTAAATTTATATAAGATTATGGAAAATATTTTTTTGTTAATAGGAGAAATAAAGTAGAAAATGTCATTTATTTTGAAATACAATACAAAATTGTGATAATAACACATTAAAATATTCACTGAAAAGACAAATGGGTACATATTACGCTATTTAAGCTTTGTAACTACGCCATTAATTAAAATAACACAACATGTTTTTAACAGAATACGTGTTCACTAGTAAGAAAGAGAATTAGGGAAAAGGAACTATTTTAAAATTTCCTTTACCCCACTCTTTGTATTTTTGCACACATTCAGTTTGGTGGAATAAATTTTCCACATACTCATACTCATGCAACAAACGACCTGGTAAATATCAGCAAAAAAATGTTTCCTTTCTTTTTCAATATTTTGTGTTTTAATTGTCGAGAACATGCCATAATAAATGAGCGAGTTAACAACTTTTTAAATCTTCGTTGTAAAAAATGGATTTATTCTTTCTATAATTGCTTTTACAATATTCACAATACAGGATGATTGCAGAATTACTACCGAAGTACTTTGTATATTAAAAGTAAAGCTGGAACTAAAACTTGAAGCTGAAAATGCTTCTCTATTTATACCTATCCTCAAGGTAAATTGAGGATGGCACGGGGATTTTTCCTGACATTGCGTCTTTCGGAGATAATTTTAATAGTTTTTCAATGAAAGAGAATTTAGATACAATGTTGCAAAAATATAATTATTTTATTGTTTAGGTATTGAAAGATGCAATGTCTTTGTGATAACTTTGGAATAACCTGGGCCTTGGCAAAGTTATCGAATGTACGGTTATACAAAGGGATCTTTATTAACTGTATGGTTAACTAGCGTATCCTATAGAGGTATTTCGTATCGTTTATTTCGACAACAACAAAATACACGAACAAAACAATTTCTTCTCTTGTTGTACGTACCAAACATCTTCTAACTTTACAATGCAAACAATGTTAAATTCGATCGTGTGTTGCTTCAAGTGGAAAACGATTCAGAAAACAATCTGCTCCAATTTAAATAAAATTAAGGGGTAAAGACGCAAAAAGGAAATTCCAATTTTTTGTGACGGATCTAAAAATTTAGGTCGTTTAAAATTGCTTAAGGATCCGTTCCTACAAAAATTTAATCTTAATTTTGTTTCGGTTCGGCGTTTGAAATTAATTAATTAACGAGAGGAATCACCCATTAAACGCTGCCGGTGTTATTTTGAATTACCTTGTATAATGAAATTTAATCCACCTATTTAATATATTTTTCACCGTTATTTTATTTCTCCTCTTTTCCGCTGCGAGTTTATTCTGGGAAGTATTTTTGAAATTTACTTTTATAAAAACACTCGTAATGTTCGTTAGATGTTAACTACCAAACGTCCAGTAAATAAAGTTGAAAAAAATTGCACTCGAGCTTAATCGGGAATAATAATAATAACGATTCGGAACGTTTGAAATAAAGCATTTTTTTAACTTCTTTTAGAATGCATTATTGAATAATAATTAATTCACATAATCCCTGACTTAAAGATAATGTTGATTAGAGATTCATTAAATTCATCATAGGTTTTGATTTAGAAATATCTTATTTCTTCGCGTGAACCGTACGGTTGGGGTTGATATAATTACGCTTTAATACAAAAAATTACCCTCCCTCGAGGATAAACTCTGGCGATTCTTATTCAGCTAAATTTTTGTATTTTCTTAAGAGCTGCACGAAGAAGAAAAAGGTTCTTTTTCTTCGTTATTGCAGCGTAACGCGTTATCATTATACCATTATGTTAATATTAAACGTACGTTTATTGAATTACGTTATTCGGTCGTTAATGAGACGGTTTTTACTTTTATCTTAATGATTTCTCATACAATTTAATAACTGTGCTAATGATCGTAGTTGATTTTCATTTTGCATTACCAGAGAAAAAATATAAACAATTGCAATTCTTATAAATTATTATAAATATATAATGTTTGGCGATTTTCTGATGGACAAAATTGGAATTGGAAAAGTAATTATTTCGTATAAAATTTAACTAAGTAACTAAAGTAAATGTATCGCTCCTTCTATATTTATTACCCTCTAACACTAATTCTCTTGCGATGCAGAGAGATAAATAACTAATCTAAAAAATATAAATACGACAGTCGTGATCGCTAGTGTCTACAAATTATACATTATTTCGCACAGAACCTAATTTTTCACCAATTTTATTTCAAGAGCAGAATTTAATTTCATAAATTTGAAAAACGTCCATTAAATATATGGACGTATAAAGAAATTGGGGCAGATATAATTGCTTCAGAGTTTTATGCAAGAGGAGTAATAAAAATGGACAAAGAACTATTTTATGCCGTATTAGTTGGCTGTAGGAGTGGAATATTGATGAGTTCGTTACGTTTTATAAGTTACTTTAGATCATTATCCAAAAGTTCTACTGAATCTGAACGGGAACTATGTCTCATTAGTGTGGAAGCGATAAGATTTGCTTTTGTACGGTCGTTCAGTTCTTCTAATATTATGTACCGTAGGGTTCACTCTCTCGCCAACACTCACATACATGTATCTTTCTCCAGCAGGGTCATAAAATAATTAAGAGCCTCCGATCTGTCAGATTTACAAGCCGAAATAGTAAGCTCTCGGTATTCAGATAGATTCCTTATGACTTTTAATATTTTCCTTTTCGCATTACTACTTGTTCAATCTGGAATCAGGATCGCAAATAATAATAAACATCTTGATATTAATTATCGACGCTTATAAAGGAAACCAAAAGGAGAGATAAGAATTTGTTTATCTTGTTTATTGAAATGATTTAATTTGTTATAACTGAAAAGGAGCCTTCCATTACATAAAGCTCATACATTAATCTATGGTTAGTGAAAGAACGAGGGGGAGAAAAACTTCCAAAGAACCTCTTAATAGAAACTTATTACTTCTTACGAGATTAAAGTAATTTGTTTTTATCACGAAAAGAAAATCATAAATTTTCCTCCTGGCTAATAAAAAGAGACAAGACACGAGGAACAGATGAAAGAAGGACGAAGAATCTAAATATTTATTAACGCGGAATTGATGTTTATATTAAAGTTCCATTATTGCCGGTTCTCAAATTATAGTTAAAACTTAGATTATTAGTTTTATACGCCGTCTATTGAGATTGAATACAAGTAAATAACGTCCAGAAATAAGAAGCTAGAAACAATTTGAGCCACTTTAAACGTCATTTTTTCATAGAAATTAAACCTTTCTTTCACTGCATACAGGGTATTAAAAAAGTGTATACTGTCACAGCTTAAAGTTTGTGGCACTTTTTGAAGCACCCTATATATTGTAGATTCTATTTGCATCAGTAAAAGCTTTCGTTGGAAGCGCTTGAAGACAATGTTAACATCGTAAGAGGCTTAATATAAATTAGTGGCTTCATTAGTATTAAAGTAAATATTATTAGCACTAAAATATACAATTAATTGACGTATTTAATCAACTATTTTCTAATTAACCTAAGAAATTGGTCAATCACTTTAAGTAATCGAGCAATTATGCAAAACTAAAACAATGTTAATTGGGAAATGTATTGCGAATTTAAGAAATAACTACTTTTCTGCGAAATTCGTCTCGAACATTCGATAGTTTGTTGGATCTCTGCAAAAGGGATTTATGTCAAATTGGATGTCGCGAATATTCGAAGTGTTTGTTGTTGCGTTTTACAATTAATGCATATACGATATAATATTCCATAATACGCACACGTATATTTATCTCATATTAATTGCATAATAATTTTTGATTTATTCTATATTCTGTGGGAAAATTAAATGTAAATATATTTTTTCTAACAATAGAGGCCTTCATGATCAGAAATTCAGTCCGAGATAACAACGAGGTTTATTCAATTTTAGTCTCGCATGCAAACAATTACAATATAAAAGAAATAAAGGCTTTTAATTTATATTCATTTTATCTCGTCGCATTTCATACGTGCACATCAAATTAGTGTTTATGACTTTATTATTCGATTCATATTATTTCTTTCATTTCTAGTAAACTTTTCCATTATATGTGTACAATCCAATGGATTAATGTAAACATAATCAGAAACATCCCTTTCGTTGTGAGTCGTGAAATTCTGTTTAGTAATGCAATCGCTTTTCTTACAGATTGCGCAAAATACACTTCTTCATTAGGCATTTATTTACAACAAAAAATAGTCTAAACATTTTGCAAATATTCCGCCGTTTAAAAAGGGCGGTGTAATTAAATTTGATTTGGCTGGTACAATGGATTAAGGAAATAAGTTAATTAATTTGATTTGTATCTAATTAATTGCATTAAACTAGTTTTCGTGGTTTTCTACTACGTTTCATTTTTATCTCCATTTAATTACTTGTACGCATTAAATTAACATCTGCGTCACGGAGTAGTAGAATTGAAATTAAAACGCTTTCTCTTTAAATTCACCTAGTTTTCATATCAAATTTATTCGAAACTCCGTTTCTGCAAATTAGTAATTTGGAGCACGCTTTTTGGTTGCCTTAATAATCAAGTGGATTCATTTTCCTTCATTACGTTTACAGAAGCTTAACAGAAATATTTGTGTATAAGGAATGGGCAAAAAAGAGCGCACAGATTCAATTTACAAGATAATAATCAAGAAGGTGATATTGTTTATTTTCAGCTTTCGACTAAGTTATGAGGCACACATTTGTTTTTCTATTTCGCATAATAATATGATTTTCGCTAATTCAAGTTCTCTCTTATTGCTTCACTTTAAAAATAATTAAGTGAATATTGTAAATTTTTATTATTTTCCAGCGAAAATAAAATGCAACAAGAAATAACAATAAGCTGCAGACGTTCAGACGCAGTTTTTAAACGCTTCTTCCGTTATGTAATAATAAACAAGAGCATTTTTAACATAATAATCTTTGTTATTAAGCGAATTGCTTTCATTTCTCTCTTTGGTTCTATGATTACAATAACAATTGCTAATAATTCAATCAAACCCAATCAAAATGTTCGATATGTAAAGTAATAATGCGAATTCGTTGAAGGAAAGAGGAAAATCTTTCGCATATCACTGTATCTTGTTCTTATGTGGACACGTTTTAAAATGAAACTGGATTTTCTTTTGAAAAGTGGGAATTATATTTTTTTTGTGTGTGTTGCCGTATGTAATTGACGGGGTTCGTAAATGTCCCAGCGTTAGTCGCTTTTAATATAATCTACGTCCAGCTTTATCGTACCTTCATAAAATGTGCTCCTGTTCGTTTTTAGACGCTCTGTATTTAAATAATTTTATGATATTGCCAAAAATTCAACCTCACTTCTTCGTACGAAGGTATTTCACTTGAAACGTTGCCAAGCGAAGTCATTTAAGAACGCATTACAGATCGGCGTTCCCGAATTTATGGATATGGGGAAAAATAATTTCGTCAAAAGCGTTTAGACTAAGGCACTGCACGCAGAAAGTTCTTTTATTTAAGTTCCTTCAGCTTCTGAAACATTTCAAAATTGTCTTGCACGTTTACTTTATGTCAGGAATAGGTGGGGGGGGGGGCAGGTAGGGGATGAAGGCAAAATTGTCATTCTTTTATTTTGGTTATAAATTGAAAAATTCAAATAAAATATACAAGACGCATAAAAGTGTTTTCAAGATGGTAGTAACGATTGAAGTATCAGTAATTTCATTCCATCAATCTTTGTTACATCGCATTTGATTATGCCCTGCATCAAATATAATTCATTTAATTGTCATGCACTTCTTTCTTATGCGAATAGTTTCCGTTCGTTTAAACGTTTTGTTTATGCCCACTTTTTCTGCAAGTTTCCGCTGAATTGGCTCGTACGAGGAAATGAAAATGGAAAAAAAGAAAAATGAAGAAAAAGTCGGTGACATGTAAGAAGAAGAAAAATTGGCACGGAGGAAAATCCGACAGGATGATTCAGATGAATTTGTAAGAATGTCTCCTATAACGAAATTTATAAAACAAAATGTAATTATGGACGTATAAATGAACGTATTTCATCTTGTTTAACAATCTAATTAATTAATAATATTCTAGAATAAAGTAGGAGGAAAATATTAAGAATAGTAATAACAATCGAATTTTTAAGTCCATTTATTACATGTAACTATATATGATGGTAAAATGTAAAGCAAGAAGGTAATAAAGATACAACAGAAAGTCATTTAAATTCGTCTCTTCGTGTTAAAACTTAGAAATAGAATAAATAAACTTAGAACAGATTATTAACAAAAAAAACTATATCAAATATTCGATCAGAAGTTGTTTTTCTATTGAATTGAAAACACGTAAAATTGGAAAGAAATTCCTTTTTTCCTACAATAAAGATTCGTATACACGATGTCACTTTATAATGGTTTCTAATCTCGTGAGAGAAACACCTTTTAAATAGTGTTTAACTTAAACAGAAGAGAAGAGTGAGATGGAGGGTGAAAGTGAAGATTACCAAAAGGTATCTTAGCACAGGAAAGGAAGTTTTACTTGCCTTAATACGAAATCAGGCAAAAGGTATAAAGGGCACTTATTTAATTATTATACCTTTAATAATGTTACTCCTTTAGGTTCCTAAAGGTTTGCAAATACGTCCATTTTCCCCACATTCGCAAATATGAAACAAGCGTGTAAATTCTCTTCTTCATATACTTACTTGATTTTTCATTAAGAGAAAATCAAATTTATATTGTTGTTTTAAATAAATAATTACTAATAAAGCCCCATTTTTGCTCATCAAGTGCATCGAAAAACCGTCCACGAATATTGTGACAGTGGTGAAGTGAAAATGTTCATATTTCAATGCCAGTCCACCCTCAGGTAATAGATCTTTGACAGAAGTTTTTACACGTTTTTTATCGATTGTTGCTATATATTTTCTCTTATATGTGCCCGTGCTAGTTATTTTCCTTTCAATATAAAATAAAAAAAAATCAACTCTTGGCTATTATTCTGTCCACACTTATAAATGCAATTAGTACGATACCAAATGCTATTGTAACAATTTGCTGAAGATGATTATTACGAAGTTTCGAGTTATTATCAAACCTTCTGTTGGGGTGGCCGTATAAAGTGAACGATACCTTTTATTAATCAGCCGTTGATTTCGCTGGATGGTTAATTTGGTTTTATTTGTAACTATGGATTAACTCGATGTATATGATCTTGACAAGAATGTTTTTAGCTTTTATTTAAAAAAAAAGAAAACTCGGTTCGAGGATGGGCTGACTTCCCTTTCCAAATGATACGACGAATAAAATTTTGTGGAATTTGGGCTTTTCCTTGCCCTCTTTCAGGTATGACTTGATAATAGAAACAACTGGCAGGATGAACGCAATTTCCCAAGAAATAGAATAATGACTTTATAACGATATGAATTTAAGGAATGTGCAATTATTACATCTATTTACAAGGAATAATAACAAATATACTATTTACAAATAAATGATTTCGCCGAACAAACAGCTTCTTCATTAGACCATTTTGATGAATAAGCAGAAAATCAGTCGTGGGGATAGTTTGAAAATTGATCAATCCATCAATGTCTTCAGCATTTCATTACCAGCAATTATGAGACGCGCCATGAATTCAGTGGCACCAAAATGGGGAAGAAAGTGCGCCTACGAGTAAAAAAGGTGCATTGCAATTTGTTTGGAAATTTGCAACTTCAACAACAAGTTTTCCACAACAATGATCGACGATTATTTGAAATTTCGAATTAGTTAGAACATCAATAGAATGGAATAAAATTGCGAGTCCCTTTGTATACGTTTACAACAAAGTGAACTTTTTTATTGTCAGCTAGATTGTTTTATATTTGTAATTTCTTGTTGGTAACATAATACACACGAATGTAAATTAATTTCCAACTAAAAGAACAAAAGTATGCATGAGCACATTTTTGAAATTAATAATCAATGTGCGCAAAATGGGTAATAATAATTGCTTAAAATGATGTATTCTCCAATTCTGTTACGGCCCTATTCGTACACTCTGAATATATATAATATTTGCAGAGGGTTTAGTTATATAAATCTCAAAACGGAAAAATTCATCGACCAAAAGTGTTCACGGCGAAGCTGTGCTATTGTTAAAGTTAAACAAATACAATAAAAGGTAAAAAAATCCCATTTCCTTCCAGTGTGAGATTCATAGAGTAAATATCGAACGCTTCGTTTCCACGTGATCTTACAAATGTTGGATGGATGGTGGGAAAGTAAAAAGTGGCAATTTTCTTATGCTTCCTCCATAGAGAAAGAGAAATTTTATATCTTTGGAACCGTGTTCTATTATCGATAGTGCCATATTTATTTCTTAAATAAAATTGTATCTATTATAGTTTATGGTTAAAGTAACCGAGCAGATTTATTGCTAACGTTGTTCTTCAATTTTGTGCATTTTCACTTCCTTTTGTTCGCTTTCATTCTATTTTGCTGCAAGATTCAATTTATTTTACGTTTGCTAACAATTAATTTTCTTTTATTTCAAAATCAAAACGAAATTTATGTCATTATTCTCTACCCCATTATAAATTCATATCTCAATTAAAGCAAACTGCATGCGTTCAAGTTTCAATAATCAAGTTGAAGATTTCAGCTCAAATGATTTTCAGTGCAACAAAAGGAAAACTTTAATTTTTTTACTAAGTTTAACTACAAATTTATTCAGTATGTAGCAACTATTATTTGGTATTAAGCTGACGCGTTATTATGTTCCACATAACTGAATTCCTTATAATATATACTCGAGGATTACATCATTTGCTAGGGAATTAAACGCCTTCAATGTATTTTGTATTAACCCACATTGTGTCAACTATTACAATCAATAGATAATAATGTTTGTACTTTACCTCAATTTTCAACTAAGAATTGCAAGTTTATTATTATTTTGCTTTTAGTATAGCATTCAACTCTTTAAAACAATTGATATAAAAATGTCATGATGAAATATATTCCTGAAAGATATCTTTTTCGCGAATTATTTGCTTTTCGCGAGCTAGCTTTTATGCAAATATCAATATTAAAGAGGGAAGCAAACAGGATGAGAATGATTTTAATGAAATGAGAATGATTTTATGTTTGTCCAAAATTGAATACTAAACCGCATTCGATTGGACAATGGAACCGACAGTAAGAGTAAGCAACACCTAAGGATATTTTATGGCCATCGATTTCAATTATTAGAAGCGCATCAAACCGAGGAAATTAGCAAAGTAAATTAAATTAGTAGCGCTAAAGGAAGTGAACGGCATCCCTTAATACCAATTTAATTAATTTTTTCTTTGGCACGTTTTAATTTTTGAACAAATATTTATATACCAACATATTGAATAAAATTAGAATCTTAATAAAGGGAAATCAGTTCTTCGTGCTGGATAATAACATTTTGGAAAATTCCATCTACTAATGTATTATAAGGGGCTGATAGCATTATGGGATTATAAATAATTTCAATTTTAAAATCTCTTATTCTCTGTTCTAGTTATTTCTTTGCTGAAACTTTTCTTACGTCATGCGTATAAGTTTCTTTACACATAAGTCAATAAAATTCTTCCTTTCTTTCTTCTACGGCATCTGGAAGAGGAAGAAGGTAGGGTTCGAAACTTCCTCATATATAATAAGTTTTTGCTCAACAATTTTGTTTATACGATTTAAATTTCATTAGTTAAAAACCTTCTAACGTATTGTCTGATATTCTCTTTTTTGATTATGTATGAATCAAGAAAATTACGTTCGCATAGTACAAATCAGATGTCAATGAAGTTGAAAAATGTTCATAATTATAATAGATTGTTATATTGAACATGACCTTCAACGTAAACGTATTTCTTCTGTGTTATTTCTATGGATTTCTTTCGTGGAAATTAAACTCAATATTTCCAGAAACAATTTTTGTAATTGTACAGGAATTAATTTCGTGCCGTTTCGCGATTTGAACGTTCTTTTTACCGAAGAAAAAAAAATATATACATAAAACAATCTCCTTGAATAACAAAAACCATTAAAACAAGTAATAGTAAATTTAAGATTACAGCCAATATATTTTCGAGTTTGTTTTCCACCCTTATTATTTTCTTTCTCCCTTTCTTTACTCAATACGAGGGCGGAATGGAAATCTACACCCAGCCCGCTCTTAAATTAATACAAAATGGATGAGATGGAATCAATTAAGCAGAAAGATTTCGTATGTAACGCAATAGAAGCGAGCCGTAAACAATCTTGAATTATTTCGTTTCATAAAACAGCATATCTATGCGTGTTAACGTCAATTTTCTGGATATCCCCTGATATTATTATATGACAAACTTTAATGCGTTAAATTTAACGAAATAAATTTTTCCAACGAAAAAAGAAAATATACGAGAGACAATTGGTCAATCCAATATCCTGCTTATAATTTTCTGCTACTTCCGTCCATTCCTCCTGTTTTTCTTTCATTCAATCCAATACGAAATATTTATGAGAAATAGTTAAACCTTTCCAAAACAATTTTTCTTCTTAAATTGACATACAATTCACGAATGTTCATTGAGAACAAAGTTTTAGTTTATCGGTTGATTTTAGACTTTAAGGTCTAAAGTCAAAAGTCACGTCAAGCTTGGAGATATTTTAAATGCCTTCTGATGTTGCCTCAAAAGATAAGGTCTTATTAGACACTACTAAAGAATTATGTACGTACAAGTTATCTTAAGAGGTGAGAGTAAGAAGAAAGAACCTGCTAACTAAATAGGTAGGTAGACGTGGGAATACTTTTGCGAGGTAAGCGAATATGTCGCTATTGTAGAATGTATAGTTTTCCGGGCTTTGTCCACTTCAAGTCTCTCTTAAATCTTTTCTAACAAATTATTTTCTGTCTCTATCTCTCTCCCTCTTTTCTTTCGCGTCTTCTGCTCTATATCTGGTAAGATCAAAAGATCCTAGCTAAGATAATATGTTTCAGTATAAATCCCATTTCAGTGAATGTGGACTCGTTTCTTTTACGAATCTGAACTAGAAATAATATTTTTCCGGGAAATAAGATTTCATAAGTTATTGTCGTAATCGTAAAGCAAAAGAAATTACATTAAGTGGTTTCAAGAGAAATCCTTCATTTTCGAGTAGCTAAATAAAAGAAAAGTTTTGAAATGACGGAAAAGCCCAGAATGAATGGAACAGAGAATAAAAATAATCACATAACAGTATAACCACGATGAAGAAGTAATCTCGGGGTCGGTTTTCAATTCGAAACTGACAGGTTCGCCTTCGAATAAAAGTGAAAAGGAAAAGCGAGAAACAGGGCGAAAGCGTTTAAGTTTTTTTTAAGCGTAAAAGCGTGAAGTTTATTTTCATATTTATTCGTTGCCCAATCACACGCTAATCCTAATCCCATCCCTTCATCCACCAACCATTTATGAAAATTCAATTTTTACTACATTAAAAAAACATTCTATTGAATACTTCCTATACGTGGCCACCAATAACATGTTTAAATACAATTTGTCAAACTGTTAAGAACTAACTTCCCAATGGGTTCATAATAAATTATTACTCGCTCGTGCTCAAAATCGAACATGGAATTATACACAATCACATCGTCAGCTCAGTTTTTAAAATTAAATCGGTATTATCAATATCAATGAGAGACTTCATCAAAGCAATAATAAAGACCAAATTATGCTCGCAATTTTGAATCACTACAACAACAACCGTAACTCTTACGACTAATGCTATTCCATGAAAATAACTGCAACAGATAAATTAGGAACAAGGTAAGACAAAGAGACGAAATGGATTTATTATAGTAATGGTTTTCGTTGTACGGAATAAAAAAAAAAATTAGTTTCCATCATTTTTCTTTTATACTTTTTGAGTGTTACATCCATTATTTTCCTATATTTGATACGGATAGTTAATAATAACGATTCGTATTACCTTAACTATTACGGTTTAATATTATTGCATTATAGGCAATTAAAGATAATTTTCATTGAATCTTGTAAAGTAAAAGAGTATTACACTCATTATTGTTTTCCTTTTTTTCCTTCTACGAATTTCCTTTATTCGAGGAAGGTGAATTTCAATTTGAATGGAGCTTTTGATATATGAAAGATTTTAATTAGGTCACGATTCGCTCGTAAATTTTTATCAAAATAGGCAACTAGTAATAATTGTTAATTAAGAAGTTGTTTTAAACTGAAAAAAATAGATATGAATATTTAATTATTATTAATCACATCAAAATTTCAGTGTTGGTTATTTTACTCGTTACTAGAATTTATGCAGAAATCATTTTATTCTACCAAACGGGTACCACTTTGATTTTTGTTTCTGCGACTAAAATTAAGTTAAATTTAAGAAATCGTTTGATGACTTTTCGTGTTTAGCTTCTGCCCAAAACACAACAATATGTGTGATTGCTTATTAATCTTTGTAAATATTTTAATTTGGAAATTCCATTAATATCGACCATAGAGAATCATTTATATTTTCAAAAAGGTGTCCCGAGTTTGCGAAGTTCAAATTGCACTTTCCATTGTGCTAAAATGTTTAAATATTAAATTTTGATATTTGTGAACGGGTTTCTGCAATTGTGTAAGATTTCCTCCCCGATTTTCTCCTGTTGTTACCTAACCGTACCGTTTGCCCACTGATATTTTTCATTACGGTGATGTAAACTAAACTACGAATATTAAAACGCATAGACATCTCTCTCATACGGGGATGCACAAAATGTTACGACATTCCATTTACGACCTTTAAATTATCGATTCATTACAGTCACGTTAATGAAATGGAACAAACAATTTCTAATTGCTTTCACTGACAATATATCGGTTATCAGTTTTCTTTGACTTATGATTGCATTTAATTACTTATATCGTTCGTTGTTGAATTAATAAAGTTCACTTTAAATAAGAGTATTTCAGTGGAAAAGAAGTCTCTCGATTCGTAACTTTTCAATTAAATCGTACTCTTTTGTTATATTGTAATGTTATATTAAAATTAGAAGAGGAGAAGGAGACAAAGAAGAAGTGTCAGAGTGAAAGACGGACCGAAATGTATATATCATGTCTTAAAGATGAAAATAAATATTCTCCAGCATCATCTTCGTTGTTGTTACGAATTTTACGATATTTTCTCTCTTACATCAAATAATAATTTTTCATTCGGGACGAGCAGATTTATGCAAAATTACATTCTGATACTTGAAATATCTTCACCGAATAAACTTCCATCGTACATCACTTCAATAGCAATAAAAATATTGTAAAATTTAAAATTGATTCTTGAAAAATACATTTTACATTGCCAAGTTAATAACGACGGAAAAGGAAGAACAAATGACGAAAGAATTTTTCAAGTGAATCTGTGGAAAGGTTATAAAAAAATTAATCCAGAAACGATCGTATTATTGCATCAAATCGGTGATAAAAAATCGATTTTTTTTAATTTTATTTTACCGAACAAAAAGTCTCCTCCTCTTGTTCGTACAAAAATGTCCCATTTCCCTCCTCTAATATCAACCTCGAGAAAAGAGGTTCGCGTTGAATGAATAAGTTTTTCGTGGAGTAGGAAACAACAAGGAAAATTTTAT
The DNA here is from genome assembly GCA_963695495.1 of Hololepta plana. Classification (NCBI taxonomy): domain Eukaryota; kingdom Metazoa; phylum Arthropoda; class Insecta; order Coleoptera; family Histeridae; genus Hololepta; species Hololepta plana. Next base: position 234,563 of record OY968833.1, on the reverse strand, counting down.
AGAAGAAAAATATTGCACAAATTTAAAGAAAAAGAGACAATTTTCCTTTCTACCTTGACATTCTCTTATTCTTCATTTTTGATACGTACATGTATCTGTGATACTAAGGGATACTAATTAATAATAATACTTTTCAGCTACCTTTTTTTCAAATTAAATTTCCCATCACAATGCCTAACAAAAATACAACTTTATTTGGAAGTAATTAAATACTTTTGTTACAAAAGAAGATTATTAAAAATGTCACACGTGACATTTTCCAACAGTTCGCTTTATTATATGAAGACTATCTAAAATAAATCACAAGAAGAAAAAACAAGAAAAAAATAAAAGGTTGCTGGAGACTGAGAAATGGTAGCATAGGAAATTAAGCTCATCCTCTTAATTTGTTTTTCCATTTCGCTTATAACGACCCTGTAAAATTGTATGAGAATTTTATGAATTACATCAAGATTAACATTATTTCCTGAATGCGTCACAATTTCAAAATGCCAAACAAGAGAGAATTCTTTTCTATAGTCCATAGTAGAAAGTGTACAGACTATTTATAAAAGAACATCTCTTTTAATAAAAAAGGTGAAAATTTCACTTAAATTCAATTAAATGTAAAGGAGACGGTCGAATAGAAATTTAATTGAGGTCATCGATATGTCCAATAGCGCTCGCCTCTCTCGACGATATCTCTAGACGAATTTCAATTAATATCGGCGAATCATTTGTAAAAAAGAGAGAGAAAACAAAAAACTGATTTGAAAGTTTTATGCCATTAGCGAAGCGATGCAAAGAAAAGCAAATATTTTTTGTACCCAAACACGTTACGAATGGATCCATTACATGTTTCGGTTTTTAACGAAATATAAGTTTGAATTATATACGCAAAATACCCTCAAGTTCGTTTAGCTAATTTAAGGACGTACATATAAACTTTCAACTTTATCACCTATTTGATTAAATTGAACAACATTAAAATCAACGAACGATCTTCAGACTTAAGTTTTTAACAGGTGCCATTTTTATTGCACTAAGTCGTCGTTATTTAATGCTTCATTCGGATAATCCAATTTGAAAATTACCTGCACCGTTTATGGAAGATAATCCAGACGCTTATTTAAAATGTAGGACAATTAAATTATCGAGTACTTCATTTACGACTTATTAAAATATCGCAACATTTTCAGATAGAAAAATAAAAAAATGTTCTGTAAACGTCATTTATTGTTAATTGTTTCAGTAATAGATGCGTTTGTGTGGACAATGTCGCTTTTATGGTACGTGAGCGTCTGCTTTAAATAGAAGACCAAATTTAATTGTATCTTTCTCTAAGGTAAGACCATATAAGTACATTTTGTATTGGACCTCAGAAACATTAATGATCTCTCAACGTCATTCTCTATTGTTATATTTACCTTATTTCTATAACATTAATTTACTATTCATTATTCAAAAAGAAACAGCAAGTCCTCTTTCGTGGGTTAAGATAATTAATAAAGTATATTATTTTAATTACCTTAAACGAATAATAATCGAATAAAATTATAATCAATCAAAAGTATTAATTAGACGCCCCGGCCTGAAATTGTGTTTGTTTTGTATCGATTTTTAACCATAAGGAAAATAACGAAACAGTTATAATAGTTTAGGGTGTGTTTGCATAAATACATTGAGCGGTTGCACAAGTAACAACAACAATTATTAATGTAATTTATTAGTTGGTGATTTCATACAGCAATGATTGCTGTTGAATAATTATTAATTAATGTATCTGTTTATTTACACTATTGGCGTTCATGTGATTTTAAAATACCTCCTAATGTAACTAAATATGATTTATGTGTCTTGCTAATTTATTCGATTCCTAAAGACATTTGAAACAACATAAAACCTTTTTTCCATTCTTCCTTTTTTTTCAGAAAACCTGCTTAAATTTCTTTTAGTTCTGGAAGTTAAAAGCAGAGGAATCCTCTTTTAAGCACCAATTTGAATAATCGACTAAATATAATTTATTGATTTTGTTTCGCGGAATTTTGAGGCACGAGTTACTTCTAATAATGTGAAATGATTTTAAATAAGTTGTCGAATCACGGGGTGTTCACAAAATTAAACAGAATAATTAGCCATCCTAAAAAGTCAATTAACTATTATAGTAGAGAACGTGTCAAAATAAAATAAATTAATCAACACGTTGAAAGGGCAGTCGCCCTCATTTTGGTGAAAATTTCATGACCATGTTATTCCAATAATAAATGCAAGTGCACCAGAAATGGATGCGACAACGATGTGTATTTAATTCATTTATGTAAATACGTGAATATATTTAAAAACATAGGGAACGACTTGTCTTCGTAAGTTGTACGAAAATTACGGGATTTTCGATTTGAATAGAACGAATAGTTTAATATTTTATGGAAATATTTTAAATTACAAAAAGGAGGGCATCTGTAAAGCAAGGTTACCGGGAGAAATTGAGGAACTATTTTTCTTCTCCTCTGGAGAATATATAGCTCATATGAAATATCTTCATTTTAAATTACGAGACACTCAAACTAAACGAAATGATTCGTTTTTCTGTAATGTTGTCAAATTGAAATTCATTATTTCCTTTAATCCGATATATTTTATTTTTCACATAATTATCTTTGTAACTTTATAGAGTTCCTCCTTTAAAGGATTAAAAGTGCTGATCATCATCAAAACGAACTAATAACAGAGCTTAAAACTAACAAATTCCCTTGCATAAGTTTACTAAAACCAATTCGTTATTGTAATACTCGTTCATTTAGATAGAAAACTTGATAAATTTCAAGACGATATCGCCACGTAAATTTATGTCATGTGACTTAATTTGTATTAATACAACTTGGAATTGAAATGAATAACGATGCGTCGCAAAGAAATCTACTCCACCGTGAAATATTCACTACACCACTTTTGTAATTAACATTAATTCGCATTAGAGTGAAAGACTTATAAGAACAGGAAAGAATATGTTAAAAATAAATTTTTAATTTATAAAATCTACTTAATTTGCCCGTACTGTCATAATTAGTTAATTAAAGTTAAAGAAAAATTGCGTAACAACCAGCAAAATTATGATATTCATCATTCGATTGTTCCAAACGACGATGGTAAGTTAACTTTTCACGTTAAAAATGGACAAAAGTGTTAGAATAACTTCTATGATAATGTGTTGTGAATCAATGCCAATCTACAGAAAAATAAACTTTTTTTCCTGCAACTCGTGGCACTGTATTTAACGCTATACAACGTTGAGGACCATTGAATCGAATTTAATGTTTTATACGGCTATGGAATAACCCGTAGGAATTGAGGCGGTGATTCTTAAATATGTTAACATCTATATAAAATTTTATCAGAATATACACAGAAGTATAAGGCACTTGGGTTTTTAAGCATAACTTTTCTCTGGGCGATGCTACAAAGATGAACTTGAGATTTTTGGAATCAGAACGACGAGCTGCATCGAACCATATGTCTTGATTTATAAATTTTATAAAGCATCAACAGCCCCTAATGAAAATGTCACTGACACAAAAGAATAAGGCACTTAACAAAAAATATATTTAATAACGAATTTGTTGGCCATTTTTTTGAATAAGTGAAAAAACACGATCATTCATAGATTCAATTAGCGATTTGAGATATGATTGGGGAATTTTATGCTATTCCAAGCTTATTGCGCCGCGCAATTCGTCTGCTGTTGCAAATTGACGCACATCAACATAAATCTTACGTGTTAAGTAGCTCCAGATATTCTCTATGGGGTTACAATCGGGCGAGCACGCGGGCCATTCTAAAACTTCGATGTTGCGATCACCCAACCACTTTTTAGTCGCCTTCGACGCATGAATTGGGGCATTATCTTGCTGATAAATTCATTTGTGCGGCACTGGCTTGTCCAGTAAGGGTAGACGATGATTTGTAAGTACCTCGCAATACTCCTCAATATCTATTATTGCCGTTGTAAAAGCCAAATCGAGCACACCTTTAGCACAAAACGCTCCCCATATCATTACCGTACCACCGCCAAAGCATCATTACTAAACAAACGTTCCTCCTTTCGTAGATCATGCCATTAGCAACGATTTCCGTCGGGGCCGTCCAAATTTGCACCCTTTTCATCTGAGAAAATGACCTGACCAAAAATATTTCATAAATTGCCCCTACAAATGATACATAAGACCTAAGACAACGTTATTTCGGTTTTGGAGTTCCGAAAAGAACGTCGTTTGTTAGAGTATCTGTCGCTTACTGCAAGTAGTTGTTATCTTTGGTTATTTAATCCGTTCGATCAAGTGTGTGAATTTTTGTTAATATAGTGAAACGTTATCATGGTTTTAGTAAGTATTGAAAAAACTGATTATATATTTTGAGATCCTGTTAAATGCGTCTATTAAAGAAACACAATATTCCTTTTTTTAGCATTTGAATCAAGTTACGCAAGGGGTCATGCTTTGTCAAGTAAAATCGCGCGATTTATCTTTTATAGAAGATATTCCGCGGACAACTTTTCAGAAAATGTTTCGGGTGAGACACGAAACGTTTTACAAGATTCTTGCCGAAATTCGACCGCATATACATTCATGTCGTTACAGGCACGTATCGGTAGAGAAGAAGGTGAGTGGTATAATTATTAATCTTGCTTAACTTTTTTTACTGAATGCTTTTTTTTAGCTTCTGGTCACGCTGCGCTTACTTGCCGGTGCTGCTTATCTTGCCGACATTGCGGCAAACAGATTTCTAAAAGTGCACATATCCACGGCAAGTAAGTGCATAGACGAAGTCGTTGCAGCCCTGGGAAGCGGCGAAGTATTTGCTAAGTGGGTACATTTGCCACGGGATGCAAACGAATATAGGGTTGCCCGTGAAAAGTAAGTCTTGAGTGATTTGCATCAATCTCATCATATTAAAGTGTTTTTTTTTTAGTTTCAGGAGAGTTTTTAATATACCTGGAGCTGTCGGTGTCATCGATGGCACGCACATTCTAGTTGTCGGGCCACCTGGTTCCGACAGATCGCAAAAAAATGCCTACGTGAATAGGAAAGGTGTGTACAGCATAAATGTGCAAGTAGTAAGATTTTTTTTTATAATATTGCCATTCGCTCATAAATACACAATTTCAGATATGCGACTATGCCGGCCGCATTATAAATGTGAATGCTAGATTCCCCGGATCAACGCATAATGCGTACGTTTGGGGAAACTCTAATGCGGCCGAAGCTTTAAGGAGTTTCGCGACGGCACACGACGAAGCATTTTTTATATTAGGTAACACGAATGACGTATATTTAAAAATTGAGACATAAATTAATTAACCTTATAATTCTCACAGGAGATCGCGGCTATCCACTCGAGCGGTGCTTAATAACACAAATTCGAAAACCGGCGAGCCAACCAGAGGTGGCATTCAACAAGGCATTTTTAAATGCAAGAAAACTTGTTGAATGCACACATGGTGCAGTAAAAAATACATTTCGGGCGATGCTGAAGCACAGGGTGCTTCATTATAACCCAAGGAAGGCAGCGCTTCTAATCAACGCATCCGTAACATAATTATGGATGACGACATCCAGGTTGTGCCGTTGCCGATAAATCCTGTGCCGCTGCAACGTATCACAACAAACAACGCGAGAAAGCAAGGCGGCAAATTATTGAAACATACTTTACAGAAGTTAGTACATTTTGTCCTATTTATTTTTTTTAATAATACATTAATAATAAAATGTTATATGTGTATAATTAATGCAAATATTTTTTATTCAGATGCGGCCGTAGTATTACTGCAAGGCATTTCCAGGGAGAGGATAAGAAGTCTTTGGGTTTTAGTGGGTATACCGGGCTTGCCCGGGGACCCCCACACTACCAGGTGGCACTAGGGTCGCCTGGTGTCCGTAACCGGATTTCCCACTCCTCTCGAAAATAAAAGAGGGGGTAGATTTCTTAAACAGATTTAAAATTAAAATTAGCAATTCACTAATACCTAATTATTTATTAATAAAATATAGACATAGAACAACAGAACGTGGTGTTTAATTATGGCAATCCTGAACAGCGAAATAACGATCATTTCCTTCGCACCGCATGCAAAAGTGCATGATTATACAGTAGTTTTCATTTATTCGCCAATACCGCTGTCAATGCTGTGACGCTCTTGTTAATTGTCTGCATTTCCTGGATTACACGCAACTGGAAATCAGCTTCCTTCGAGAGGTTTTCTCGTTGCAATCGTAGTGACTCATGCATGAATTGCAAGCATCTGTCCGAGTATATCTGAAAGTTATTAATAATTATTATTTTCAGTATAAAATCTATTCCTATAAAATACTGCAAATCTTACTTTTTCTGCTAAATTATCACCTGGGGCATTCGACTCTTGGGTTATGTTGATCTATAAAATTAAGTTGTGAAATGTGAATAAAAAATACATTAGAATAAAAAACTTACAGAAGCGACAGAACGGGAACAGGGCGTGCTGCAACTGAAGGAACCGGCGTCCTAATACGATACATGTATAATTAGGGCAAATCGTAAATTATTGAAAAGTCTTTGCTTACCCAATTTGTTGCTGCCTCTATAGCCCTTGATCCTAAGCCATGTACCCTGACATCGTCCATTAACGCAAAGACCTGTCTTTCAACGCCGGTCATCTGCGCGGCTTGAGCACTTGAACCCCTTTTTTTTCACGTTGGTTTTTAGATTTCGCCAAGACTGAAAATTAATTTTAAAAAATTGGTAAGTGATACTAAAAACATAAATATTTTAAAAGCGTCTCACCGTCTTCCACTGTTTGACATTTTTCGGAGGCCCCAATTCATTTAATGCAATTTTGACCTCATTCCACAAATCTGAGTTTCCAGGAATTCTGTCTCTAGACGCAGACATGCCAGAAATTAATTCCGGGTGCTGGAGAAGGAAATTGAACAGTTTCTTCTTTTGAACCTTGGTAACTCGGGGCATCTAAAAATGGACACTTTTAACTGCAAGCTTTAACTGGACAAATTCAACGTACCACTTTTAAATTTACATAATAACAATTGTTACGCTATGTTATTCCGGCCCAGCCTTGTATGTGCCATAATAGATTGATAAAGATACAATGAATGAATGAGATGAGAGTGGGAGAGGCCCACCATCGAATTTGCTATTTAAGAAGCAAATCCGATGGAGTGACTTCACAAAAGTGACTAGTGCCTTAATGAGCGGAGGTGTTGTGTGTGAGTGTGTGCCCAAGCGTCCCGGCGTGGAGCGGCGTCACTTTCTGGGGCAAGTTAGGTGGCAAGCTTTTCACTAACAACTATTACGTGTCCCTTCGTTTTCCGGGTTTTCGATATGTTATAATGATCAATCAGAAGGCTGTCGATGGTGGAGGGTGATTAGGGGCACCTGATAACCACCAAATGCCAGGTTAGTACGATCCCCATTTGTTGTTTTGTTAGGCTAACCAGATAGTAAGTCCTGGTCCTGTTTGGGGACACATCTCCTTCAGGAGCATCCTGCAGAACGTTGTCGACGAGGGAAGGTGCATAGACACCCCATAACCCTCGTGCCAGGCTTCTGTCCTGGTTCAGCTGGGGGAAGCTGCGAGTACTCCAGCTGAAGCAACGGAAGGAGCGTCGGCGAGGGGTGGCGAGAAACCGACTAATTCGTGCTTTTATTCTTTTACAGGTGTAAATCGAGGAGACCGCTAGAGATACAATCGAGCCCGTTAATGAAAAAAAGAATATATATATATATATATATATAAAGGAATTGTATAAGATATTAACCTTTGTTGTTGTTTAAAAAAAATAAATAAATAAAGGTAAAAATTTAACTTCGTGACAAATTATCAGAAGTGGGATAAAGAACAATGCGTCGCTGTTTAAGCAAGGCGCGCATACACAAATTAAAAACAATAGTAAATTAAAATCTTTTTGGAATTATGAAAAGATTAGCTCATTAATCTCTGGGTTCTTATCGATTTACACTGAGAGGAAACGATTTAAATTTGCTACAGCAGGTGACGGTTTACGCTCGGGACGATAAAGCTTATTTATTTCAGGCACACTTGTATGAATGTATTAAAAGAATCCTTGTAGTTATATATGCAAATCAGCTGGATAAGGCCCGACTCAAAATAGTACTTTAGAGAAATACGAATAATACAAGAGAACATTAATAAGGAGCCGGTGGTAAGATTGTTAAAAGAAAGACACACCATATGATAGAAATGAACGGACTTAAGCTCTTATCGCTTGACATTAATGAAACCCACACGTGCATTGAATTGAATGATTTTGTTGAACTGTTGTTAACAGTCTATAAACCGTTCTAGTATAACAGCTGATTGAAAGAATATATTTAATTTCTTTCATTTGTTCTTATTTCATTCGGAAATTTCTAATTAATATAATTGATAATAGGTCTTTAACAATCGTAGTTATGGCTTACCCCACTCTTGTAAACATGTACGTTTTCTAAAGAGTCGAGCCTGATTTAAACCAGCGCCACAAGGGCAAAATTCAGTCTTTACGTGAAAATCGTCAACATGGTTGGACGCAAAGCTAAAAATAGTGGCGAAGACGCTCAAGTGTCGGCTAAAGAAACAGTTCCAAAGACAAATAAGACAAATAAAAAGGAAACTGAAAACAAAATTCAAGAATTAACCTCATTGTTGACGCAGTTAACTGAAAGTGTTCAAGTGATGCAAAACAATAACCAAGCCACCGTATCGTCGGTCAAAAATACGGTGTCAGTGATACCAGTGCCGCCGTACGATCCCAGCAACGGATATGCGTCGATAAGAAAGTACATTAATCAGATTGAACAGCTTGGACGCATAAATAACTGGGCAGAGGCATCACTAATTTACGTAGCGACGTCGAATCTGAAAGGGCTCGCTAAAACATGGTACAATGCGCAATCCAATCTGGAATTAGATTGGCAAGAGTGGAAAGATAAGCTAATAGCAGTCTTTCCAGAGAAAATTGACTATCAAAACGTGCTGCACAGTATTTTAAATCGCATCAAAAGAGGCGATGAGTCAATATTACAATACTACTATGAGAAGATGGCTCTGATGGACCTTATGACTTTCAACGACGACATTAAAGTGGATTTACTGATTGGAGGGTTAACGGATAATGCTCTACAAGCGGCTGCTAATGCAGGAAATTTCAAATCACCGGAAGAAATACTACGGTTTATGAAAAATCTGCCAAGTGCATCCAACGTGGCGTCCAAGACAGGAGTAACAGTGCCGAAGAAAATTCAGTCCTATAAGACAAACAGGATGGACCGCCGGAAACAACAACGACCTGATACCAGGAACCAGTTGCCCGTTTGTTTTCGTTGCGGACGAAAGGGACATAAGGCACCGGAATGCAGACATAGGAACGGTGCGGTACATGCGGCTTCGACGAGCAAGGTAGGATTTAGTCCTAAATATTTAATACATGTAAAAGTAAACGCCACAAAAGTACGAGGATTTGTCGATTTTGGGTCATCTTTGATGATTATGAACAATAGCACTGCACGAAGGATCAAAGTTTCCATAAATAAGTCTTGCTACACCACCATAAAAGGTTATGGAGGTTGTGTGGTACACTCAATAGGAAGTACTGATCCTGTGCCTGTAGAGATAGGCGAATGTAAATACAAGAATTTGACGTTATAATTGGACACCCTTTCACGGAACTGCCCCACGTACTAGTAATTATGGACGACGAAAGATTAAACTTTCTGCACAAGAAAACAAAAAAGGTCAACTTTACATCTAAAGAAACGACAATCGTTCCTTCAAATTATATCGCTTACATACCGTGCGAGCCGGAGACAATTGGTGACTTTTATATAAGATCTAGTATACGATCTAAAGAGGGCGAAGAGTGCATCATACCGCGAGGCGTGTTGAAAGTTGAAAAGAAAAAGAGCAATGCAAAATCCCCATAATAAATATGTCAGCCAGCGATATAATAATCGAAAAAGACGATGTAGTCGCTCGTGGCGAACATTGCAACGAAGAAAACGTCGAAGACAGAAAGACCGAAAGAAAGGTTGTTACAGGAGAGCCATTTAAAGAAATGGATATACACTTAAGCAGCGAGCTGTCACCAAGTGAGCGGTCACGCGTAATGGCCTTAATAAATGAATTTCGAGATTGTTTTGCTGCCAATCTGCAGGAAATTGGATGCGCCACTGGACATGAGATGGACTTAAAATTAAACTCCGATAAGCCTATTTCCTATAGACCGTACCGATTAGCCTATTCCGAAAGAGAAATAGTGAAGAGAATGGTGAACGATTTAAAGGAGGCAGATATCATTCAAGATTCGTCATCTGAATACACCTCACCGATGATACTAATCAATAAGCCTAACGGTGAAAAGCGGTTGTGTGTGGATTACCGAAAATTAAACGCTATAACGCACAAAGATCGACATCCACTGCCAATAATAGAAGATCAAATTGATCGATTAAGAGGTAATCGATTTTTTACGACGTTGGACTTATTTTCGGGGTACTATCAGGTAAAAATGTCGACGGACTCGATAGCGAAAACATCGTTCGTCACACCAGATGGCCAATATGAATTTAAAAGAATGCCGTTTGGTCTAGCTAATGCTCCAAGCGTTTTCCAACGGATCATCAATCAGATGTTGACGCCCCTTAATAATACAACAGCCATAGCGTATTTAGACGACATCTTAATTCCCTCCACGACTTTTGACGAAGGTCTTAAAAGCTTGACGAAAATATTCCAAACACTGAGATTGAATATGTTAACGCTAAATCCGCAGAAATGTAATTTTTTATGAAGAATATAACTTACTTAGGGTATGAAATTACAGCTGAAGGAATCAAACCAGGCGAAAAGAAAATTAGAGCCGTGGTAGAATTTCCAACGCCAAAGAACATACATCAAGTACGACAATTCTTAGGTTTGACCGGTTTCTTTAGAAAATTCATACCACAAAATGCCATTATCTCAAAACCACTGACAAAATTGTTGCATAAAAATGTAAGTTGGGAATGGACTATTGCACAAGAACAAGCTTTTCAAGAATTAAAGGACAAACTTCAAGGGAGACCATTGTTGACAATCTACAATCCCAATGCCATCACGGAAGTACATACTGATGCGTCTCACATAGGAATCGCAGGAATTTTATTTCAAGTTGGTCAAAAAGAAGAATTGAAACCAATACAATATTATAGTAGACAATTAACCGCCGCTGAGAGTAAGTGGCATTCATATGAATTGGAGACGGTCGCGGTGTTAGAAACTTTAAAACGGTTCCGAATTTATTTAATTGGAAAACCTTTTAAAGTAGTAACAGATTGTCAATCTTTAAAGATGGCCAGTGAAAAGAAGGATTTAGTCCCTAGAATCGCTCGGTGGTGGCTTCAATTGCAAGAATTTGATTTTGTTGTGGAACATCGAGCGGGAACCAGGATGAAACATGTAGATGCGTTAAGTAGGAACCCTTCAGCAGAGTCATTTGTGCCCGAAGAGCATTTTGTGTTGCACATAATACCTGATGATTGGGTAATAGCGGCTCAAATGACCGATGGTAAAATACAAGCGATTAAGAATTTACTTGAGAAACCAGTAACGGACAAATACTCGCGTGATATTCATAATGAATATAAATTGGAAAACAACAGAGTGTACAAGAGATTCGGGCACCAAATTAGGTGGCTTGTACCAAAAGGAATGAGAAGAGAAGCGGTTCGATGCGATCATGATGAATTTGGTCATTTTGGATTGGATAAAACTCTCGATAAACTAAAGGAAGCGTATTGGTTCCCAAACATGCGAGTTTATGTACAGAACTACATAAATACGTGCTTGAAGTGCCTCATTAATAAACCTAAAGCGGGAAGAAAAGAGGGTACCTTACGTCCTATTGAGAAAGTAAATATTCCTTTTCATACAATACATGCAGATCATGTGGGCCCATTTAAACCATCAGGTGGAAAGAAACACATCTTGGTATTAATAGACGCGTTTACAAAATTTGTAATGCTATACGCAGTTCGTACCACAAATACCGGTGCCGTCGTCAAATCTCTAGAAGAAATGATTAAAACATTTGGCGTACCCAATCGATTAATAACAGACCGAGGTACTGCATTTACGTCAAAACCATTCGAAGATTTTTGTCGACAAAATGGAATAAAGCACATCTTAACGGCAGTGGCTACACCTCGCGCTAATGGTCAAGTAGAACGGTATAACGCTACAATAATTAACTCCTTGTCTAGTAGCGTCGAAGAAGGAAAACAATGGGACAAATGTTTATCAAAAATACTGGCGCGTCCGCTCTCTTCCCAAAGGCCATTTGTACATAGCGCGTCCGCTGTATAATTCTTTATTTATTGTTAATAAAATGTAAAACGAGGAATTGTAAAAAAGGAGAAATTTCTTAAATCGGTTTATTGCAGTGGATGCGCCTACAATTGGTACGTGCCGTTTACTGCAATAAACCGATACAAAGGAGGTGAAATCGGTTACGGTACGGATGTCCAAAAACCCAAACTTTCTCTTCCGAAAATAACCGCGCCGATTTCGCCCCCCAACACCAAAAAAACCGAGGTGACCTTTTAAGCTAAATTGAAGAAGCGAGACAGAATCTCAATAACCACGAGCTAAAAACGTCACTTCGAATACGTGAAATTCAACAATCATTTAATTTAATATATTAGTTATTGTTTAAACGAAATCGTTTCATTCCGTAAAGTTACGGTGGTCCTTCGAACTAACAAGAGAGCGCCCAATTAGCGAGCGCCCCAACAAATACAATTTGCCATGAACAATACTAGAAACACCAGTACGGAGATGACCCCAAGTGAACTCTTGTTGGGATATAAACCCAGAGCATCCGCCGATGCGGCTTTAACGATGGAAATACAACCCGAACGACCAGTAGCACATAATTTGGTTGACAAGCGGAACAAAGCAATGTAGAACACAACGACAAAGCAAGTTAAACAAAAGGAACAGTTCGATCGAAAAAGATTACGTCCAAGAAGTTACCGCGAAGGCGATTTGGTGGTGATTTCCAGGAATCCTGTCGGAGAAGGCAGCCGAAAATTACAACCTAAGTTTAAGGGACCCTATTCAATTACAAAAATTCTTCCCCACGAACGGTACATAGTTACTGAGGAGAGGAGTTCGAAGCGAACCAGATGCAGGCCACATGTTAGCGTTGAATCAGCTGAACATCTAAAGAAATGGTGGCCTTCAGCAACATTAACATCTTCCGATGAAGAATTAAAAAAAATCTGGGTAATTAATTTGTATTTTTTTTTACCCTTATTTTGGAAAACGAGGACGTTTTAAGATGCAGGATGGCCGACTGTTACGCTATGTTATTCCGGCCCAGCCTATGTATGTGCCATAATAGATTGATAAAGATACAATGAATGAATGAGATGAGAGTGGGAGAGGCCCACCATCGAATTTGCTATTTAAGAAGCAAATCCGATGGAGTCACTTCATAAAAGTGACTAGTGCCTTAATGAGTGGAGATGAGTGCGTGTGTGTGCCCAAGCGTCCCGGCGTGGAGCGGCGTCACTTTCTGGGGCAAGTTAGGTGGCAAGCTTTTCACTAACAACTATTACGTGTCCCTTCGTTTTCCGGGTTTTCGATATGTTATAATGATCAATCAGAAGGCTGTCGATGGTGGAGGGTGATTAGGGGCACCTGATAACCACCACCACCAGCCAGGCGATCGGTTAGCACGATCCCCATTTGTTGTTTTGTTAGGCTAACCAGATAGTAAGTCCTGGTCCTGTTTGGGGATACATCTCCTTCAGGAGCATCCTGCAGAACGTTGTCGACGAGGGAAGGTGCATAGACACCCCATAACCCTCGTGCCAGGCTTTTGTCCTGGTTCAGCTGGGGGAAGCTGCGAGTACTCCAGCTGAAGCAACGGAAGGAACGTCGACGAGGGCTGGCGACCCTCGCGGCAGATGCGTCTGTTCATGTAGGATCAAATGAGGATCCTTACAGGAGCGCTCCTTTTGCGCCCGTGGTAGTATTAGAAAATTAGGCATACTAACAAAGAACCTACTTAGTCGAGAAACCGACTAATTCGTGCTTTTATTCTTTTACAGGTGTAAATCGAGGAGACCGCTAGAGATACAATCGAGCCCGTTAATGAAAAAAAGAAACTATATATATATATATATATATATAATAAAGGAATTGTATAAGATATTAACCTTTGTTGTTGTTTAAAAAAAAATAAATAAAGGTAAAAATTTAACTTCGTGACACAATACTATAGATAATATTGTAATTGAAACTACCTTGAGAAACTGAGCAGTAAATAATTGCTTTTGTTTGAAATACTTTTGATATTGTCTAAGAATATATATGCATACAATTCTTACCTTAATTTCTTTGTTACTGGCAGCGCACTTCAACAAGCACTTATTCTTCTCGAAACTCCAAAACCGAAATAACATTGTCTTGGGTCTTAAATGTTATAGAATGTGATTAATAAACAATGCTAAAAGAAAGCGACTTTCAAATGGCATCTTTGCAATAATTCGTGCTAAATCTAAGACTATTTATCATCGTAAATGTAACAGAATTTAATTAATAACCGATGTTAAAAGAAGAATGAAAGGAAAGAAGAAAAATAAATAAGGTCCAATTTAATAATCAGCGAATAAAGAATTCGACGGTGATTTAACTTCGCAAGTACGACCGATAAACCCACGTGTTATGATTGTTTATGTTTAGATTGTGGACCTTTAAACCTTTTAAAAAGGCGGTCCGAAAAAATGGCGCTGAAGCAATTAAATAATAATTAATATGATTTACGAGCGATTTCTCGGTACAACAGCTTTTATCGACGCGGTAAAACGGTTCGGCAAAATTAAAACTGCCCTAACTAAGGCAATTTTCAATCAATTTCAAAAATTCTGGTTTCATTGTGATCCTCAATCTTTCACCTTTCCAACGGTGTAACTTAAGTGCAAAGTTTCTCTTCGATTATGCCATTTTTCTCAATTTATTTAACCGTACTTCGACTCTTAGAACTCTACAGAAGGATTTGTCGACAATTCTGTAACGAAGGAAAGGATTGAGGACAACTAGGCGAAATATTGAGATATTTGGAAAAAGTTTTTTTCTCTCTTACTTGTCATGTCTCGCCCCTTCTAGTGGCGTAACTTAAGCGCTCATTTTACTTCCGGTTATACCGGAAACTGACACTAACTTCCTTATTTTAAATACAATGCTATACATCTTTTGGCTTTTTTGGATTCCTGATTCAATTCTAAGGATATTTTATTAAACATATCACTTGCCTAATGTGTGCCCTTTTGGAATTATTTCTAGTTTTATATCATCTGCTAATGCAAGTATGTTCCTAGTATGTTAAAAATGCTTTTAATTGAATCATTCCTTTATCCAACGTGTTTACACGATCATAACTCAGGCAATTTTCGTTCGATTACAAAAATTCCTGTTCCAGTTTAATCCCCAATCTCTTCCCTTTCTATTGCCGTGTTTCAAAATTCAAATTATTAATGCCTTATTGCCTCGAAAGAATTGTTAAGAAACATCGACATACTCTGCGCGCTAGCGTAAACGAGCGCGCAGCGAGCCAGCGACTCTCTCTCTCTACCTCCTCGTATACGGGAGAACTCGCATTTTCGGGACTTGAGCCGCCGTTGGAAACAGCTCCATTATACGTATAATAAATTTAAAAAAAGAAAATGAAGGTTTCTCTGTTGTCAAACATATAGAGTGTCACGCACACAGTCATGCAAACATCTTAAGCTTGCTTGTTTTACGGTCAAGATTTAGAAAAAAAATTCCCCTCATACATATATAATAAATTAATTTAGTTCAAAACAAAACAATTTTATTGATTTTGCCTTCGAATACGTTTTACGCGCTTCCTATATTTCGTTACACCCGAAAAAAAAAATTGATCGAATTGACTGAATTAGCCACTACATTTTACCGTTTTGGGAACTTTTTCTTTATCATTTTCAACGGATAATGAAAAGAAGTAATTAAGGAAAACTTCATATAATAAATTTGAAAAAAAAAACTTATATTATTATTGAGAGATTATGCCAGTTGTTTGGTACGTATAAAATAGAGAGAGAGAGAAAGAGAGATATCTTCAACGTTGTTTTTTTGTTTAATGTTTTCCAATAATTGCTTTCGCACCTAACATCAATATAGGTCCCAGGTTTATTAGGTACAGTGTAATTTATATGTCGTTGTATTCTAGTGCACAACGTTATCAAACTTTTACCAAAAAATAATTATCCGAAAATCAGGCAAAAAGAAAATCCCAATTTTATACATAAACACATGACGCCACAATGTCAATGTAAAATTTCAAAAAGATCCCAGCTTGACTATTAACAATTTCACTCTTCTTGCTGTTATCCTCTCTTTTCTTTCCTTTCCTTTCGAATTCTATAACTTTTATATAACGAACGTAAAAAGGAATGCGAAAAAGCGACCTTTAAATTAAAGTTAATATTCAAATTCAAGTCATATTTATTGCAAAAATGGTTCGATTTTTAGCCATGAAAATTTCCCGATAATATTTTTTGTCGAACGAAAGACAGAAAGCTAATTTTGTCCCATTTTCTCCCATACGTATTAATTTTTAGTTTAATGCGGATTTAACATTAGAAGGAGCAGACGCCTAAAATAAGGTTAATGTCTATAAACGACAAAGGAATGTTGGTGGCCACATTCGAAGTGCTTGTTCGACCGCAAGGAAAATGAAGGAAATGACGAAGAAAAGTCGAACGTTTTTCATTCCATCCTTGTTCCTTCGCCCTCTCTCTCTCTCTCTCTCTCTCTCTGCTTTCTTTATCTTCGCGAACATTCATGCTTTTATTTTTAAGCTCGGTCCCTTTTTGTCGATTCTTCTCGGTTTTTTATGTTTTAAATTTATATAATTGTTGCTCCTAACAATAAATTACCGTGGTTTATACGGCCCTAACAAGATCCGACATTCCCTGTCCAATTCATATAAATACGTGTCTTGTCTATTCAAAGGATGGCTATAAAACAAAAAGAGGCAACTACAAAAGAAAGAAGATACACGCACACAGATGAATGTTAATGCAAAGAAAAGGAGAAAAATTGGAACTAGTTTTGAAGTGAAGAAAGAAAAGCTGATTTTCTTTTCTATGCTGCTTGCCCACTCGAAATTATTAAATTTACAAATATAAATAACGAGACCGATTACGATTAGGCAAGATTAATTTTTGATTTAAAACGGTTGATAATTTCATACTTCGGCCGTCTGAAAGCTAAATTAATACCCGTATTTACGGAGTAGCATCTTGTTTTTATGTTTCGTTAATTCAGGATGCATTTATCACCTAAAAAGACGCAACGTTTAAAAATATTTTTTATTCCCTTATGTTAAAATGTATCATCCTGTATATGCTTGAATAATAACTTTCTTATACTTTTAAAGCTTTATTGTTTTTTCGACAAAAAAAAACATGACCGAGTAGTAAGCACAAAGTAGCAAACAAAAATGTTCGTTTCGAGTGTTTTCCCAGGCGCTTCCTTCTTTATTCTAAAAAAAAAATAGAGTTTTCATTTTAATGGAAAATGCGTTTAGAACATCTCAAGTTACACACGTTTTAAACAGAGTGGCTCGTTTCGCTTTTCCCGAGTTTTTGGACAAATATTTTCACTAAAATAATATTGTATTGCATTGGAATGCTTTTGATTTTAAAATATCGTTCTTTCGAGGAGAGGTTTGTGTCGCTGATTAGGGAAAATATGAGTAATTTTTCCTTTTTATTCTTAATTTTTCTAAATTTTTTCCTCATTCTCCAGCTACCATAACGAGCACAAACGTTTATGGTGGATGCTCTAACAGATATTTTGGTGCTTGAAGCACCAATGACATTTCGTACCCGTGGTACATACATTTTTTCTATAACCGCATTGAAATATTGCAAAAAATTAAGCAAAACTATAATTAAATGCAAACATTAAGAGGCATTATTATGCACATCACAATTTAGTCCGTTACTAAGGAAGCGGAAAACGGTTAGTAAACATTTGTTTGGTCTGCATTCAATAAAGCATTATCGTTTATCGCACTAGGGCGAGAAAGATTTTCTCGCACGTGGTTAAGGTAAAGAAAATCAAAGTGCTGCTTTATGCACGGTCACCAGTGAAAAAAATGAGCTTTTTTCACGGCTGTAGAAAAAAACTAAATAAATGAATACACGGGCGTAACATTAACAAACAACCAGATGAAGTTATTTCATTGAAACGATAGAAAGGCATCCAATAAATAAAAATTGTAACGCATCTAATGGGGATTGTTTTATGTTGTTCTCTCGGAATAGTACGAAAAATTCTTTTAACTATGAAATAGGATGAATCTTATCCCCTAATCTTGCAATGAATTGCAGAATACTTTTTCGTTTAGTTTGTCGCTAACACTTAAAAAAAACTTCAATACGTCCAGTGCTTTTTTTTCCCAATTACAAACATTGAATATTTCACAAACCGCCAATTAATTCGATACCTTTGAAACCTTTTGAAAAATGTTTAGAAACTAGAATTATAATTAACGTTTTGCCAAGTTCAAAAATTACATTCTCCATTTCTGCGAATAATCCAAAAATATTTTTCTTATATCGTACAATTAGTTAACAATAAATAAATATCCATTAGATCTTCTCGATTCTGGTTGATATGCTTTAGCTTTTCTCTCAAATGCTGGCGTTCATTTAGCAGTTTGTTGTTGGTCGAGTGACCGACTGAAAATTGCCATTATGATAAAGCCAAACTTAACTAAAACCGAAAAGGGTTACAGTAACGAGTAACTGGGTTTCGGTAATATTAACTTGCGCAAAATATTCGAAGATACCATTGAAATACTTCATGACATTCTTTCAGAAACTTGGATTGTTCACTTTATTGTTAAATTTATGAAGAATTTTTTATTCCATAAGGAATAGCTAACGAAGACGCCTACTAAAATGTACACGAGCGACTTCCAGGCAAAAACACACTGGTCTCTCAAGTAATTATACAAATGAAATTTTCATTATCTGCTGGTATATTTTAATACTTTTCTTTTGTTTATATTTATAACCACTAAGTGGAATTTTTGGAGTCCTTTTTATGCACTTGGTCGCTTTTATTATTAAGTTCTTTTCAACTCGACTATTACAACTGATTGAATTAGAGAAAGCATTTCATTTTGTGCGTATCGTAAATAAAATAATGTCTAGATCAATTTTTTTCTCTAGATGTATTTTATTTGTTGCAAGATTTTATTCGTAGGACCTCTAAAAATTCATTAAAACGTTGGGTATTTTATTCGTATTAATATTTTATTTTACGACTTTCTTGATGTTCAACTAGGAATATTTATTTGGTAATATTTCGACCTTTCAGATCAGAAAAGCAAACACAAACAAGAATATGAAATCTAAATTTCGTAAGGAATCGATATTTTAGAAGCAGTCGACATGTTTTCATGTGACATTTTCTGTAAATAATATCTCTCCGAAAACTTCTTAAAACATTGGCTAGAGCCACATGTAACTTAAAGACAAATATGGATTATTTCTGTGGGGAGAAATATACGTAGAAATAAGGGAGAATTTTGTATAATGGAAAGCTGAAAGAAGTGGAGAATGTTTCGTGCATTAATAGAAAGAACACAAATTTTTTTAAATTAAATATCAATTTTCGTTCATCGTCCTATCGGAATAATCAACAATAAAAGTGATCCATTATCCGTATAAAACTTAATGCGGGCTTTTGTTTATTGCAAAGCAAATAATAAAGAGAGTTCTAGAAACGAAAAGAATAAAAGGTGTTTTAATGAGGGCAAAATCGCTTCCATAAACGAATTATTTTTTTCCTTAAACACGAAAACAATTTCAATCTAGTTTGAAATAGACTTCAAAGTCATTAACACTATTATTAGACGACAGATATTTTTAAATGGTGCAGATATGTAAAATTGCTCCGTATTTAGATTCAGGATGTTCCAAAAATTAATGAATTCTTATCCTTAAGCACCAAATGTTCGATATCTAAAAAAAAGTTAAGGAAATGGAGAAATAAGCTTAGATAAAATCGGACCGTTACAGATTGCCGAGAAGGGAAAGCGAAATCTATCAGTCTCGCTTAATTTAGGGAATAGACGTATTATTTTCCGTTGTTTCATTGCTCATCACTTTCATTTAGAAAGAAAAAGTAAGGACATGTGAAAATTCCTTGGGACGGCAAAGTTACATGCCAATATTTCTTTTTCATACGCGTCGTAAGATCAGATATTTCCTTAACCTTATGCCAGATGCAATTTTCAGTTCACTTTTCATTTTACTTCAGTTTCACTACAAACTTTCGTTATTTATTTCTTATTTCGACCGAAATAACTTTAAAAAACTTTTCAAAAGCGACTTTGTTATAAATGCAAACTGTAGAAGCGAACAAATTCGCATTATAAGATTGCAACCAAGTTATGCGATAGTGATTATGTTCTCAGAATTTGTTAAAATCAGAGCGGATATCGATTCCTTCACCTTCTCCTTTTCTTTACATTCAAATGTAACTGACGAATGAAAATGGATCATTGCGCAATGTTTTACTGCTAAATATAATTGCTGTTAATTAAGGTATACGAACTGTCCAATTTAATAAGTTGCAGGGGTTTATCCTTCCTTTTACATAAAATTATATGATTCATAGTTTTACTTTAGTTTAATCGTACAATGCAAGAAAAAAGCAAACTTTTTCTGGTTTATATCTTGTTTTGCTTTTTTGGTGCATTTATTTTCAAGGAATAAAAAAATCCATTTCCATTTCCTTTGCTTATCCTTATTCGTGATTAAATAGTTTTCGAGTCGTTTTTATGGCCACTGTTATTTATACAATCAAGTGAACAAGTACTTATACAAATAAGGGATGAACTCAAGTTGTGCAAATAAAATGTGAGAAAAAATAAATACGAGAATAAATTGTTTGTGATATAGGCTACGTATATCACGTGACCAAGTTTCAAATGGCGCGTATCTCTATAATTCCTTAATGAAACCGAATTAGACGAACATTCCATAGAATAGTTTCTTTTCTTCTTCTTCTTCTTCTGCTTTTCTTTCGAAGCAAGTGAATCATTTTTATTCGTAATTAATCAGTTACTCGATCGTTGCGCCCTGTTCTTTAAGCATTATTTCAAATCACATTTGAAAAGTAATAATCAAATCGAAATCAAGTAACGTTAACCATTCGTCTTCGACTTTTACAATAGCATATTATTATGTTACTTAATAACGTTTCATCAACCGTACAGACACCAAATGTTATTCCATCGTTAATTTAAATATCGCTCCCAGGACTAATAATAAGCATCAACAGATCTGCAGGTCACATGTTGTACATGGTCGAACGTTAACAAACCGAAATTGGATCTTGGAAACAAATATTTCCACATACACACACACAGAGAGAGACAGATGTATACGAATATGCGTAAACATTATTACAAACGTGAACGTATCAAATGGTTTCATTTGTCCCGATGAACATTATCCCTTTTAAATAATTGCTGCCACAATTATGAACATTATCAGTGCGATCGTCGTCGCGATAATTTAGTTGATGCATTATTAAAACGTTTATGCAATTAAATTTATTCGAAATCAACAGCAATAACGTCGAAACTGAAGTGAAGGAAATGCGTGGCAAAAACTAAGATTTTATTAAAATCACTAGTTCTTTCCCACTTTACTCCGCTAAATAATAGAAAATTTAGGTGTTTACGACGATGGTACCCTCTCTTTTGAACTCTGATTAGTCTATGGGCTTAAAAAAATGATGCTGTCTTCATTACGAGTAGGCTATGTTGTGCATTTTCTGATGTAATTTTCCCATGTATAAATAGTAGGTTTATTGTACTGAAAGCAGAAGAGAAAATGCATTAGGACGAGGGCAAGGTTACTCGCTTAATAAGATAGCGGATAAAGATAATTTTTATAATCGAATTTTGCAATAATTAAAGAGAAACTCCTTTCAGTAGCGCCCTATTTCTGCCAAATGACTGCTGAAACCATCATTTTCTCTTGCTCGCGCACGTATGTATTTCATATCGTTCACATCCCCATAATTTTCATTAGTTCTACCAGTTAAATATTAACGTATCTTGTAATTACGACTGAAAACTTTTCTTTTTGTTGCTGACGAAATAACAAAATAATTTACTTTCAATCATAAATAAGTGAATATTTTCCACATTTACATTGTTACATTTATATTTACATATTGTCCAAAAAGCAGTAAATACTATTAAGAGATTAAGGCCGATTGTAATAGTAATAAAGCAAGAGAATTAAAAAATAATATTTTCATCAAATAGAAGTCGGAAAATCGTTTATGGTATTTAATTGACCATTAATTAAAAATTTCGAGTTGTCTATTGAAGGTCACCAAAATCCAATAATTTCACTAGATTTTGACGTAAATCTCACTAAACAACCATAATTTCAACATATTTTTGGCGTAAATCTCACTAAACACCAATAACTTAACTTAAATTCCAACTTTAATTTGATACAACAAAAGAATGAATTAAGGGAGTGTATAAATAATATGATATATGATGAGTGATGTTGAATTGAACACCTGATAATGAATTTATATGAATATATTGTTATAAATAGGTTTTTTCTTGTTGACGTTTCATTTTACATTATCTGTCTGTTTGTCGTTATTTAAGAGAAAAAGAAGAGGCATGAAAAAGAAATGGCATTCATTTAATGCTTTCTAGCGATGAAAAAAATCGGGGGGAATAGAAAAGATATAATTTATTCTCTTTCAAGTAGCGAAAAGAAATCCTTTATGGGAATCTGTTTAACTCGATTTCTGCGTAAATCTCTTCAATTGAAATATGTGTTAAATGTCATTAAATACCAAACAAGCAAATTTTGTTTTAATCGAAAAACAATTTTTGTGGTTCTCGACCAACAAGTTCGTATCTTATCCCAACAATTCTTTTTTATTATCAATTTAATCAATTGATCTTCCTTCATTATCACATTACAAATATCGGGGATTGGTTATAGTTGAAACGAAATTAAATTTTTCCTCTTTGTCTCGTCCGACGAAACTCGCATCGCAAACAGGTACGGGGTTCGTTTATTTTAATGGAAAAACACCAATGTTTATTTTTTGTGTACATCCTGTAAAACGGCTCGTTTCATATGATTTGTATTTTTTCCTATAAGGAATTCTTTTGTTATTAAATGGAGTAAAAAGGAGCGAAAAAACAAATAAGTTGCTGTTTGTATTTCGATTCTGAACATTGAATATAAAGGTTATTTAAAAAAAATATAAGGAAATTGTGCGTGACATTCGCACAAAGATGTTTATTTGCTAGAAAATGAAACGTATTCATTAAAGGTGAACTTATGGGCTTGCTAGAAAGACTCTTCGGTCAGGTTATTTCCTAATTAATTTGTAGCACTTTCCCTTGTCCTATAAGTATCTTTTAATTTCCTTAATTAATGATGTAACAGTTTTAATTGAAAATATTCGATTCCGCACGTTGACTCATTTTTCATTAATATTTCAGTTAACTATTTTCTCCATTTTTAACAGCGACATATATTTATACATCTCACTTATTCTCTGCAGTATAATTGCTTTTTTGCTCCTTCAGATAATGTGCTTACGATACTTTTTAATTAAATAATTTTGTCGTCGCAACGAACGAGAATAATGTACAGTTAACAATAAAGCCAAATACAAATTGTCTACCAAAATATTTGGTGACCAATGAGTTATATTTGCTAATTAGAGAATTATGGTCTATTGTTTGCCTTTATGCCGACGTACATTTCCCTTTTATTATGCATAATTTAATTAATGGACCTGAAACAAGAAACGTTCTTCTATGGTACATCACATAGACACATCACAATACATCATATGAAATAGTGGAAACAGCAAAGATAGGAGAATTAAAAAAGAAAAAATGGAGGGAAACTTTTAACTGACCAACTGGAAGAATTCTCATACCATTAATTTCAGTAGAAGGTCAATCCCTTTTCGGCCACCTCAGGTTCTATTTAATCGTTTTAATTAAAACACAAAGGTACCCTCATACTGCAAACGCATTTTTTGCGAATTTCTTCTACATTTACTCTGCAATTGCAACGATATAATTTTAATTAATTTAACACAATAAGTAATAAATGATCTTAAATAAAATATAAATCGATTTCTTAACATTGTGAATAATATGGTGCGTTATTGTACTTAATATATTATTCGGATTGTAATGCATAAAATTTCAATATGTGATCCATTCCAAAGCGTCAAGTCGTCTCCTATTTTATATTACTTCCCTGATATATCGTCTCATATTACTACAATAAACCTGTTATTGCCACTTATACATCACTTCTTATTATTATTCAACGTGAACTCCTCCTATCGTTCATCGAAATCAATTCATTAATTCTAAAGAACAACATTCATTTGATTCAAATTACAAATGGAAAATAATTTAAGCCGCAACTAATAAATTAACTCGAATCTTTTATTTCAGCTTGACTAATACAACAATTATCGAAAAACATAAAATGCATCACAATGACAATGTAATTATATAGGGTGTGTTAAAAGAAGTGTTACAATTTTGAAAGAGTGATCATATGAATATTCTGCTTCATATGATCGTCCCTTCAAGATTGTGACACTTGTTTTAGCACACCCTGTGTATATTGTGTAAGTGGAGGAATCCATGTTCGCTCTGTTGTATTAGATTGAAATATTTGAACTTTTATTTATTCAGAAAAGAATTTATACTACTCATTCGCACTAATCAAGCATAATTAATATTCAAACTGCAATTTTTCGTTTCTCTTACAACATTTACTTTCTTCTCCGGTGGTGGCCAATGTTATTCTTCATTTACATTGGTGGCTGGGTGATGTACCCTTAATATCCCATTGGCGTGCACTTGAAATGCCGCAGCTCTCTTGTCAGGCACATTGCGAACGTTTCGGCGCTCCGGATGCGACGACGAGTTCGTGACTTTGAAATGTCCCACCGGCACGAGGATTTCCATCGAAGTCGCCCAGTACGGGAAGTCGGCCACGAAGAAGCCATTTTGCAACTCGAAGAAAACGGAAGCGCTGGCGAAATTATCCAATACGAACACTTCGTGCCTTTGGGCGAAATCGCTACAGGTCAGTATCTAGTTGATTGCTTTTAATCGTTAGATCTCTTCCTGTATCATTTTGACGATTAATTACAATTTAATTTTAATTTTTCTTTTGAATTAATTTACATTTTTAATTAAATGTCCACCAAATAGCTAAGTTTAGATTATGATTTAGATCGATGAAATTCGTTCGACGATCTAATTTGTTGCTTATAAAATTCATATACGATACAATTATTGATAATAATCCATCAGTGAATTTCAAATAATAATAATTAAGTCATCAATTCCCCATTGTTTTACATTTAATGAACTGTTTAATGCGAGGTAACAGTGGAACAAATTATTCCGTTAAATTATCACACATTTGTATTAATAATTAACATTATTTGTAGGTTATCCAGAAGAGTCGGTGGTAATCGACAAATTTAATTTCGTTCCGAATTGATTTTCTGTTCTGTTAATTCCAGATAAAGACGTAGCTCGATTTCGTTTTGAAATTCTCACGTGTAGTCGATATTGCTTTATCAAAAATAGATAATGCAAAATTATTTGTACCTGGTTTTCGCGATTAATTCATAGAACGGTTCCATTTCGCATCTCGAATGTACTAACATCAAAGTATCATAATATGCTTTTAATCAAATGTTACTGTCTCAAGGTAACACTTTCGCGTTAAACATTTAAACTTTGAATTGGAAAATGTTTGCGAAAAAATGGCTTTAAAACACATAATTTGTTTGCGTGAGCAATAATAAATATCCGATTAAACATACATTTAAAACAATACATTAAATAATTGATAATTAGTTTTGAATATTCAAGATGACATTCTCCCATTAATTTACATAATTTAAATCGAAATTGGCATCAAATAATTTTAATTTCGCCAGTAAATTTACATATTGTTTCTAATCGCGATAACTCGAAAATTGTCACTTGATTGCATGGAACTTTGGTTAATCCCCTTGAAAACATGACTAAGATGTTCGACTTTCTGCTTTTTTTTTTTAATTTCAATGCAGTTGAATGGATTTTGTTACATCCACTAGAATTGAAACGTATGAATGTTAAGGGCGAACTTTCCCAGAAATATCTAATGCAATTTACTTTGAACAAAATTTGGCTCTTTGATAGTGACGTGCAAAGTGAGAAGACAAATAATGCACTGACAAAAATTAATTTCCATTTTGTCTGTTTTTTTAATTTTTTCTTAATGCTGCATAATGTAACATAATATTGACAAATTGAAAAAGTGAAAGTGAATTGGCAATAGAAGCAATAAACTTGCAAACATTCACGTCGAATCAAAATAAATTATTTATCAATTGATATATTGAATTGTCAGTATTGTCGGAGATAGGTATTTCAGTGACGAGGGAAGAAAAGGACGAACTTTAAATCAAAGTTTCTAAGTAGTTGGATACTTTTCATAAATTCAATAAATATTTCCATCGATAAATAAAATATCGGTCGACCTAAAAGGAAAAGTCGAAGTTCCTTTCAATTTGTATATTCTAGTCGAATACTCCATCATTAGGTAACACCAAGTAACCTGAATAAATATGTAATATAATAATTACTGCGGATCAAATATTTTGTCAACATTCTCGAGTGAGTTGATTTTCTCGGGATAGAATAATATTTCAACAACTAATTCTATAGTTTAAATAAATATTTGTCATATTTTATTTTATTTTTCTGGAATCGCTTTATATTAAATCATTTCATATTCAATAGAACCTAAGATTTACAATACGAAATCGTGGCTTATAAATAAATGTCATCATAAACCCTTAGATCATATATGACTCCAACCAGAAATGTACGGGTTCCTATAAATTAAGAATTTAAAATAAAAATCATCACACTGGGACATTTTTCCTCAGTTAAGAGATAATCCGTTGTAATACATATATACATATGGCTAACCGACGAAAATATTCCCATTCTTATCATGTAAGAACCGTTGCATTCTATCGTAAGTTATCAATATCGAATGCTAAAAATTTTTAATAGAAAATTATTTTGTTTAAGGATGATTAATGATTAATCTTTTCAGAGTTGTGTTCGAATGAGGACAATATTTCATAAACAATGCGCAAAAAAGTCGCTAAGAAACCGCTTTCATTTATATCTGTCGCTATTATTTATATTACATTACGATTAAAATAAAAAATGACTGTCAGAAAGAAAAAGTTGAGGGTTCAATTTTATCTCTTCTCCGTCCCCTTCATTTCATTCGAATTTAAATTAAATATTTTCGAATTGAATGGCACGAGTTAGGACATTGGCATTTTTTAATAATGAATTCGGCGGATGCGCCAGACTATTTAATTAATCCGTCGAACAATGTGCCACGAGACAAGACGTACGTCTTGAATATCTAATAATATTCGAATGTCACTGTTCAACTTTCCCCTAATGATATTTAAATTATTACAAAGTTAATGATGTTAAAATTAATTTGAATGTGACCTTAGATCAAGAACAATAAATACATTGATATGAACACGTTTCAATGTTATTATTAAGATTCCTAAAATCAACCGAATTTATTCATGATATCGTATTACGTAGTTACTTCAGGTATTTGTAGACATTGAAATAAATTTCAATAGGTTTCTCATGTTCGATATTTGTTTCTCTTCAATAATATAAACAACCACTTAATGCGGTATTCGATTAAAACAAATAATTATAAAATATCAGGCACATACATTATTCCTGCGTCAATAGAGATTCTCTAAAAATATTAGAAGTCGAAAGCTCATTACGCTACATCGAACACAACAGAAAAAATTTATTTTCTTTCATTTTAAATTTACTATCTGCAAAATAAATCACTAAAGTTTATAGTTTATGAAGTGTTAACAAAATAACCGTATCAAACCAAACGCAATAAATTTATATAGCCAATGAAAATTTCGAAACGCTATTAAGCAAAACAGAAGAAGAGTGAAATAACGATTAATCGAAGGATTTCCTTACGCTGAAATTGCGTTTTGGCTGTAAGAAAGAATATCTAATTAGAATTATAAACAACTTTTCTGTATTGTAATTAACAAAATTCTTTTATTATTATAATAAAATATTATAATTATTACATTCTTAATTAAAATCTTCCAAGTAGTAGTTGTAATTTTCATTTCAATAGTAATTAACATTTCGACGACGAGCATGAGAAATGCTTATTTCCACCAATTAAGGGCTATTCATTCAGTATTAGATCTAAATCTAATGCTCACAGACAAAATCTAGATACAAGTTATACCATTGAAAAATTTATTGCTTGATAAACTATTAATTAACAGAATTCAAAAATAAATTGTTAACTATAATTAGAAAATTAAATTGGGCATGTACAAAGGGAAGCACACATTTATTATACATAGAAGTAAATAAAAATTGGTTCGTCTAGGATTCAATTACGTCAATGTTCGTTTATTATTATTAAACAAAATAGTATAAACTCACACGAGAATGATACGCAATATAAATGATTTTTGATCAATTAAAACAAATGACATAGAAATGTTCTTACAAAAAGGAAATAAAGAACGGATTGTCAATGTTGGCAAAAAAGCAAAACCCTTTTTGAGGGATTTCAGAAACCATTTTTGTGTAGGTTTTGAAGGAACTTTGATTTAAAAAAATTCCTCGCCATTTAACGCAACTTAAAATTCTTCAATATGTATAATTACGCTGTGCAATAAATGAAATAAACCGAATTAAAAAATAAAAGATAAATGCTTCAAAGATATGTAGTTTCCGCCACAAAACAATATTCTTCGCTCTTCGTTCCAATTTTATTTTTCAGAATCAATAATAACGAGCGGCTTCGAAGTGAACGTAGCCTCCTTTTTTCCGTTATGAAAAGGAGAGGAAAATAAGCGATGAATCCACGAATTGAATTTTATACGAAACATCATATAACGCTATAAAGTCTATTTTGGAGACTGAAAATAACTGCTTGCCACTTGTTTCGTAATAATAATAATTACGTGAAAATTACATTTTTTGGATTAAATAAACTATAGTATGATGTTTAAAAGATTTAAATAGAATACGCATCTCATTACTTTTTCTTTCAGTATAACCAATTCACAAAAAAAAATGTTTTAACCAACTAAAAAATTAATTTCCAACCAAAATAAAGTTTTGGCGTGTGCTTATTTTCAGACGAAATGGGAGAAAGTGGGACGGGGAAGCTGGGGGAGAGTAAGTGATTATTAACAGCATTTTGCTTAGATAAATTATTTATAAAAATAGTGTTGATGAAAAATTAAATGTTAGAAAAGTATCATATATTTTTCTAAGCTTTATTAAAAGTTCATTTGATCTATTTTCCGTTCTTTCTTGCATTCGCACTTTCGTTAATCCTGCAACTTGAAGTGTGAAATAACTTTTTAGTTGATGTTGACTAATCAAAAAGTCCAGGCAGATTATTTAACTAATTCAAAATGCTCCTATAGAATTGATATAACTTTTTTCGCTTCATTGATTAGTCATTATGTTGCATGAACATAATCTTTGTTACAACGAAATGTATCTAAGGTAGTTCCAAAACTAATAATATCATTTTATCATGGGAGTTTGGACGAAAAGAGGATTTCAAGCAAAGAAACGAAGAAGTAAATTAAAACGTTCATTTTCAATTTTCTCTTTTGGATCGTTTATCAATGTAGTAAAGTCAAACACAGAAGCTCTTGAAGGGTTTAGAGAATTGGAGGACTTCATTTTATAAAATCCCATTTCGTTTGCGAAAACACAAATAAAAAAAATCGCCCCCTTTTTGAGTCTATTCAATCTTGATGATTTGATTGATGTCCGATACTTGTTCTGCTACACAACAACACGTTTACATAAATAATGCAAATTAAAGAATAACGAAGAAGAAAGTGAATAAGATGATGTTATGTAAGTTA
The DNA here is from genome assembly GCA_963695495.1 of Hololepta plana. NCBI lineage: Eukaryota > Metazoa > Arthropoda > Insecta > Coleoptera > Histeridae > Hololepta > Hololepta plana. The sequence continues at coordinate 204,433 of OY968833.1, read as the reverse complement.
CAGTATGAAATTATCACAGTTTATTGCAGATAATTAATATTTCGTGCATGTTCTAAAGATCAAACATTTTTTATCTTGCCGTAACTTTGGAGCAAATTTTCGGCTTTAAATATCGCATCATGCCAAATTTCCTTCTATTTAGGAAACGGTTGATTAACATCAAAAGTACGTAATATTGCTTTAGTATGACATAATAAAGAAAAACCTTTTCCATCAATATTTAGGCATTGTTATGCTTCTTGGCTTTTTCTTTTTCTCTTGTGTTTTTTTTTTTCAATATTTCATATAAAATAAAATAAACTGAAGGCAATATATTATGATATAATATTATGATGAATGTAAGTTATTTTCCAACTTCTATTTCATATATATTTGTGAAATATTTTGAATTTATTCGTGAAAATGGAGGACAAGGATGTAATAAAAACAATGAAAATCGCTAAAATGTTCTTGTGCGTAAGATGGAAAAAAAATAAAAGAAAAAATAAAAGCAATATAAAACAGCATAAATTCAATTAACGAAAGTTAAAGTAATATTTAGTTATCGAAATAATACAGGAAATAAATCAAAGTAGATATCATTCATATTATTCAATCGTAAACTTTCCACTTTAAAAAGTGAACTTACTTTTTAAATTGGACGATTCTTTCTTCAAGAATTTCAAGCTGTTCGATTCTATTGCCAAGTTGAATGGAACGGAATGGACTAATTTTCTTTGATAATAGCAAACATAAATTTAAATTTACAGGTTGTACGTGGTTTCATTTATTAAGAAAAATAGTTTGGAATATTATTTATAAAAATCATTTTTAATGATGAATGATAAACGTTAAATAGAAATTTATTATCCATTTTATAACTTTATATTGATCATGTTATTAATTTAATTTTAATTGCATTTCATAATAATGTATTTTGTATTTAGGAAATAATAATAATAAACATAATAATTATAGGTTGTCAATTCCATGTACTGTGCGACCTGAATTTGTGCAAAAAATAGGTGCAGATTTCTCCAATATCGATTCCTATTTACTACCACTTTGCTATTCATGGAATCATTTAATTATTAGGTACTCAAGAACAAGACCAAAAGTTATATGCAGGAGGATTTGCGAGGAAAACCTTAATCCACCCTGTATATAAGTGTATTGAAATAAACGAATGGATATTATGCGTAAATATTAGGTACGTTCGTATTAATCCGTAAAGAAGAATGTGTGGGACGAAAGATCGAAGAGGGAAACGAAATCGCAGTTATAAAATATAAAGTGCTTTCGTGGTTCTCGCTGGTTAACGATGCCACTTAGTGTAATTTGTCAAAGAAAGATTGCGGCCACTAAATGGATGGGCTTAAGAAAAGTAGTAAACAAGGGCAGGATTTTAAGGATTAAAGCGCAAATGTTACAGCTTATATTATTTCAGAAGCGGCCTCTTTAACGTCACATTTAATGGGCTCTGAAAATCGATGTAACGTCATCGTTAACGTCTCGCAACCGAATTAATCAAGTTTAATTTAATCATTTCTTGTCTGAGGAAAAGGAGCTTTTTTTGCAAATTCTTATTGTCGCTAGTTTTGTTTTGAAATTGCATGTGAATGTGCCAATGATTAGCACATTTGAACATTATATATTAATATCGATTAAGCACGATTACAGTCTATCTGACTGACGTTCCGTAGTATTCGCTGTTGCAGACCGTCATCGAAGTCTGCCAGAAGAAGCAGCAGTGCAAATTTTTGCCATCGCCCAAAACGTTCGGCGGCGATTCGTGTCCGGGCGAGAGGAAATACGTTGAAGTGGCGTACAAATGTAGACCATGTGAGTATTAAAATAAGGTTTCGTTTAATATTTCAATCGAGGTATGAATCATTTAAAGTAATTAAACGGTTTTTTTCGAATGAAACAAATTTAATAAATCGTTATTAAAAAGTTATTAACCCAACCTGTAACTGGTTGCGAGATAATAAAGCGAAACTTTAATAATGGCAACGAATTCTTACTTTTTCCCAACCTATAAATTTTAATTGTGAAATAGTGCTCTTTTTCCTGCAAAAAATAATAGATGACAACACACAGACTCGTCGCTATCAGTAAGTTCAAACGCTCGCAAAACCGTTACATTCCGGTTTATCGTTTATCAGCTAAAACATATTTCATGTAGGAAATAATGCATTCGTGTGAAATTATTTTATTCTTACTTTTATTTTCCACATTTTAGTTTTAGTCGTTTTATGGTAATCTTCAAATTATATTTGTTAGAATAAATAATCCGGAAGTTAACACCAATAGAAAACCGATCAAAAATTCAGTTTTATAAATTTTTTTTAATTACAATTATTTTTGTGGGAAAAATAGCAAATAGTCGATTCACCTCATAATCTTTCAGTTCGTCTTTCGAATTTTGCGATAATGCGCGAACATATAAGTTATATTTACTTCCATTTCCTATTTCCTTTTCATTCGATCCTTTCTAACCCATTCCTTTTATATGCCCTGAAAGTACTTGAAAAGCATCTTAATACGATCCCATTTTAGAAACATACAAAAAGAATGTCTATGTATTAGATTCGAAATGATAATTACTTTTTTTATATTTGTTTATACGATTCCTTATTATTGCAAGTTTATGTTAGAATTAAAATACGATACGTGTATACAGGGGGTCCTAATAGTCGGGGCTCGAAGGATTACGCCTTAACAGTTGACTTTAGAGAAAAAAATTCACATAAAATGATTCTCATTTGATCATGTTGAAAAAATATTGAGCCTATGTCTGACGTTTTTCTAGTTATTTCCAATTAATTAATATTTTAATATTAATATTATATGTACACATATTAGTATAATATGTATGATAACAATCCAAATAACAGCAAAATCATTTTTAAATAAATTATATTTTTATTAGAATTTAATCTTTTGAAGTTATTCTTCTCATTATTCATTAATAAATTCAAAAGTAAAAGTAAACTTTTTCCTTAAATAAAATTTTGTCCAATTAAGAGGAAAAACTAATAATTTAATTGTTTTCTTCAGTTGTCTCACTGTTTCTAATGTAATTTATTAGAAAACATGGAAAACTCACATGTAAATATAAAGAAATTGCATTTATGTGGAAAACCACCAAGGAGTGACCCAATGTGACCTTATTATGATAAAAAGAGAATCATTTTTTGTAACTAATGTTATAATAAAAATCTATGGTTCCATTTCAAAAAACTGAAGTTATGCATATTTGAAAATGTCAATGTTTAACAGTCCACAAATCGCAGTCAGTTACACTTTTAATTAATTGTCAGCAGTGCAAAATCTTCGTCATTTTATGCTTAAAAGAACTATAAAAAGTTCAACTTTCTCAAGTAGTTCCGGAGATATGACATTTGTCGGAAAAGTACTGAAATAACTCTGGAACAATACATTTTAGGCATGCGATTGCTTCTATAAACTCCCCTTGATGAGGAATCGCAAAATGTAATAAAAGGTTGTCATTCCATTTATAATAGAGTATACAGTTTCCTGTATATTCGGCAGTGCGCCATCTTGGAAAATATTTTTGCATTAGAGTCTTTAGTTTTTATCTAAAACATTTTCCTTAAAGTGAACCATTTGGGCATAATCCTTTCAGTCCGCACTATTGGGACTCCTTGTATATAAGTGGGTGCACAAAATCGTATCACAATTTCCGGAAACCCCGTCGGTGCAAATTGCGTGTGTTGGATAAAATTCAGTCAATAAAGTTTAATTTTTTGTTTGCATTTTATGTTCAATCGAGCGTTCATCATTGGTTATTTTATAAATTAATTTGGGATAATTATTATTTAAATATTTTTGACGCTTCCGTGTATTAACCAGCATTTAAAAAAATGAGAATTATTTCCAATAGTAATAAATGAAACATGTATATTGCATAAAACGAATAAACCAAATTATATGTAACTTTTAAAGCAAATGAAAGTGTGAATTTCATTCGCTTTCTTCCAGACGAACTCCGCATTAAGGAGGCCTGCGAGAACAAAATTATAGAATTAAAATGCGATCCGAATTCGAGGGTGGCCGTGTTCAGTGCGAGCTACGGCCGAACCGAACACGAGAACTTGCGCTGCGGTCAACGTCAAGGAATCTCCGAAGAAAGTACGTACACTATTGGTTCTTTTTCATTCATTTATATTCCCTTTTCAACGATTTATTTTTCTAATTTATTCATCTTCTCTTCGTTTGCATTATCCCATAGTTTTTTATCCTTTGCCTTGGGAATAATCCGTTGGAATTCTTTTAGCAATAACGCCTTCGGTTTATTATTAAGAATAAAGTGATCAAATTGGTTTTATCCAGAAATAAATCTTGACTCCTTTCTTTTACTCTTTCTAATTCAAATAATTCGACTTTATTCGACGCGATCGTTTGAGTAATAGTTGCAACTTTCGTATTCGTAATGTCGGCGAAATCGTTTCGCATTTTTAAACGAGCTCGCGTTATAGACTAACGGAGTCTTGGCGACAGTTGCGACCTAATTCTCATTTTTTCTCCGTCTTTCATGAAAAACTTTTTATTTCTTTCTCATATAACATGATTGCCAGCGATATATGAAAAAGCAAACGGCATGTTAATAACGAATCTCTCTCTATTTAAACTCATCATGTTTATAATTCTTCAGGCGTCCTTCGTCGTAGTTTTGTCTTATTTACAACTTTCCTCTTGGCGAAAGTTTACTCGAAATCTTTGCTCTATTCAATTAGGCCGATTACGCGAGTTTCGACTATCGTTAATTGCCGAAATTTCTTATTGTATTCGATGTTGCTCTTAACAGGCTAAATATCGAAATTTTGCACAATCACATATTTGTCCGTTCGTCATGTGAAATCACTTTCATTGCAGCGTGTTTAGCGAGTTACGCGACCGAGACCGTCATGCAAATGTGCGACGGCAAAAGGAGTTGCGAATTGACTGCAGACACAAATACGTTCGGGAGATCGTGCAATGAAGATTCGAGGATGTATTTGTAAGTGGTTTATGCTTGCGGTAAGTAAACAAAAGAGATAAGAAAAATAGAAGTACTTAACCATAAGTTACAGATACACGATTCTCGTTTTATCCAATAATAATCTGCATGCAAAGAAAAACTTTATTATGCATAATGAAGTAACTCGGTGATTTTTTATCTTACCAGAAAAGGGATAGAGGTCAACTATTTGCTCATTTTTATAAGATCCAGTAAAAAAAAAGGAAAAAGACGCCGGAAGAAGGATTGTCTTATTACCCCCATAAACTTTCCAATTATATAGTTGATTGTCCGGACCTATTGAAACCATTGAAGACTGCTCAGTTACATTCCAACGAAATTCTCGCGGCCAAATTATGGAATTATATAAGAGATGAGCATTTTTTTTCTCTCCTTCAAATCTAGAATAAATTCGCCTATAAAGCTGCCCAATCCCAGGAATATCTTGACAAAGAGAAATTCGATTACTTTTTATTAGTTTTATATTATATTTAAGGGAACGGAATCGATATTCCATGGGTTGTAATTTTGCAACACAGCCTTTGGCATTAAACTTGAAAGGTCGTTGGACAAAAGTTTTGGGAAACTTATGTTGCTTATCTGAAATATGTGGATTTGTTTAAAATAACATCCTGTGTGATAATAAGAATAATTCTCCTCCCTTTTGATACTGTTTACGTAATTAAATTATTTAATTTAGTTAATTCGCCTATTCAATCCTAAATTTTAATTTCATTAGCTTCTTATTACGTTACTACAACCAGCAATAAATTATCAGTTCATTTGAGCTGAAACGTTTCTCCTTCATAAAAGAATCCGTTCCATTCGATTAATTTGAAATAACATTCATCGCTATTAATATCAACATTAAACAATCAAATTCATTTGTTTATCTAACTTACAAATATTTCTTTTATTAAATCATCAAATCCGATCGATAATCTTTTAATGCCACTGGAAATAATCTTATCCAAACGAATTTAGCTGGAGTTGTCTTTTATATTTTTCACAAGCATCCAAAATTGGTTTATACTTGGCAAGTGGAAACCGGTGCCGGACATCTTATAAACACTACATCAACGAACTGTTTATTATTATTGCTTTTAATATTCTACCATTAAAGAAATTAGAAGATCTGAAATAAATTTAATGAAATGGATGACTTTGATCGTTATCTGATAATGTGAACGAATTCGTAGGCAAGAAGCTGTCGAATGCGATAAACGTAAGCATCTTCCCTTAAAATGATTAATTAAATTTGTATGATTAAAGGTGTTTTAACAGGGGCGACCAAAAGCGGTTTATTATTGTTTAATGAAGGTAACAAATTTGCTAATAAAATGTTCCAACCGATAAATGTTAATAATCCTCTTCTTAATGATACGATTCGATAAAATAAAACTCGATGTTGTATTCAACGAAATTGTTCCTATTTCGTTATCCGTGATAAATTGATTTTTCAATATTATCAAATTTATTCGAATGAAACCCGAAACGATCGTTATGGTTAAAGGAAGTTAACGAACAGCGAGAGTAACAAACCCATCTACGTACAATTGGAAAAGTTGTTTTAACGTAATCGAGCACTGCAACACCATATTCAGCGAATCCCTTTCAACAAAGTTTTAATTTACCTCTCGTCGTGCAAAAAACAACAACCAAGAACGTTGTTTTAAACTTGATTGCTGATTATCATCCTTTGTTTAATATTACATTATCATTTTGTTTTGGGATCAGATTGAAAGGATTCCTGGGAAAGTTGAGAAGACAATTAACCACCGCACGATCATCAATCGAGGTAGTTAGTTGACAGTTGCAACGCTTAACTAAGCGTCGACTCTACAGTCACGTCAATCTGTTTTATAGCGCCCACAATGTCGATTTTCGTTGTTTAATAGTTAATTTATCATTTCAGTGCCTAGGATCGTGTTGCAGGAACAATATAAGGGTCGGCTCGAACCGGACGAGATAAAAACCGATCACGATACGAACGACTACGTCGAGGACTTCATCAACTACGACTCGAGCAGAGTTTATCAGCGAGTTCGCCGCTTTGCCACCAACAGCTAAAGCACACGACCAATCGAAGGAAGTTCCTTTGGCCAAAGACTCTTACGCCATCAGCTCAAAAGTTCCGCCGCACGCGAAATCGAGCGAATCTGAATCGAGTAAGTGTTCGAAATATTCGCAAACCCTAATCTGTTGCTATTTATCTAAATTGACGTAACCTTTCTGAAATATCAAATACATAATTTATCGATTTCGTCGATGAAAAGTTGGGAAAGTTTTCGCGATGATTTCATGTGGGTTAAATGCACACTTTCAAGGGTAGACGTTTACTAAAAACCACTTAATTGCAGTGTATTTAACTCCTTCAATATCGAGTGTGACGCTTTGTTAACTTTTCTTCCAATAAATAAATTTTGCTTTATGAAACTTATAACCATTAAACTTCGAATCGAAGTTGACTATAGTTCAAGATTCCGAAGGATGTTATTTATTGTATTGTAATTGGAAGTTTTTTATATAATAATAATAATTCAACTGAATTAATCAATTCTGATTAGTCTTGCCTTTTGGGAAATACTATTCATTGTCATAGTTGGAAATTATAATCGCTTTCCTTGGCATTTAAGTGACATAAATTGAAGTAAACGTTGTATTGAAGAAATCGAAAACTAAGAGATTATTAAGCGCATTTAATTATTTAGCATAAAAGACAATAGTTTCCTTTGTCTCATTTAATCTTTCGACGACAAAAAGAATTTTAATACTCATACAAGATATTCTTTAGTTGCAAAAGGAAAGAAAATGAAAACGAGAGAGTCGAAATTGCATTAAGAAATATAAATTCTGTACGTAATATGTAGTTCAAACGAATTAATCCACGCTTCATGGCTTCATCTAATCCTTCGTACGTATTGAACATGCTTCGAATTTTTATTTTTACGTATTAATCCATTAAGCTGACGATTGTGCATGATGCCCCAAATCTCAGCCATATAAATTTCGAGACTAAAGCTTTTTCATAACTAAACCACTTTTTCATTCCGTTTCACATAATAACACCATCCATCTTTTCCCAATCGGTTCCTGGTTCTATGAGTAAATAGATGGGTTTTGAACGTGCACAAATATAATAAGTTTGGAGACGGTGGCCATAATGCAGAAACAAAATTCCTTGGTCGGCATAATTTTATTAATTCGAGTGACCCTTTTGCACTCTCGATAAAAAATTATTCGAATGCCTCTTCGACCTAAATTTACGTGACTGAGTCAAATGCACACTCCACTGAACTTCATCACAACTCTGCCATCTATCGTTAATTTTTGGCTCGAAACGAAGGTTTTGTGTTAAATCATCTACCACATTCTCATGGCTTGACGCAATGTGATGTCTCTGCGGTGCCTAAATTGGAAATTATTCCCAAGTGAGTTTTTTCTCGTAAAATTCAACGATCGAAACTTTATGACATAAATGGAGGCCAAAAGGGCTTTCGAATCGCTTTCTGATCGCGACAAAAATAATCGTATCGAGATTGCGGAAAAGTCGACTAAGGAATTTTGTTTCCGTTTTATAGCCACCGCCTCAAAATTTATTTGTCACACTGTGTACATCACGCGATTGCTAATTAAGCGACGATAGAGCAAATTTCAAATCGTGCCTAAATGATTATGTTGATTTTCTAAAAAGTCTCTTTGTATATAAAACAGAAACTTTTCAATTTAATGCAAAATTCAGGCAAATTTCAGTTAACGTTTCCATCGAATCAATAAATTAATGAATAAACATGCGGCCGTTATTTTAATATAAACGAATTACAAATTTATACGAATTTAATTTATACGCAATGCTTGTTGTAACGTCAACAGAAATTTAATTAAATCGCTTGAAATTATACGGCGATTCGATTCAATTAGAAGATTTATATTATCAATCATAATTCTGAGAAGATCCCATCGAACGAACCATTCGTCCATATTTTAATTAAGTTTGCCCGTTTTCATCATTTCGAAGTGCACTTATGATATCATGAGGGACGATGAATAACAAATATTTATTTTATCGACGTTTACGCGCAATAAAATCAAAATCAAATGTGACGATCTTGACTTACTGCAAAAGGGAGCACGTGAAAATGGATGGGGTTTATGGGGAGAATATTGCAAAGCGAAGAAGAATGCCCACGAACTGATCTTTCCTTTACTGCGCCCTTTAATAAACCTCGCAAATCGTACCGTGCACTGGTGCACCCTATTCCGCCATCCCCTAACGCCCCGATACAGAGAAAGACGAACGATTTTTTCCGTGACGTCATCATTATTTATAAATATGCCATTGACAATTTTATGCAAGAAAATCAATTTTCGGTGACACTTGGATGTTCTTTTTTCTTTTATTTTTCTGCGATGTCGCTTTATATCTCGTTGAGGGCATCGCAAATTTCGTTACTAAGGGCGCCCCAATACTGCGCGCTCGAAGGATTCCGCCCAAGAAAGCAATTTTCGATTCCTCTTCGAATTTCAAGGGCTGATTGTTAAAACAATAATGTGCATCTTAGCCATGGGATTGTTTAAATAAACTCACTTTTAAATTCGTTAAGCAATCGAAAAATGCAATATAAAATTGACCATTCCCTTTCAATTAACAAGCAAGTATCAGTTCCGAGTATATGCGGAAGTGCGCCATCTTGGAACTTTTTTAATTAATAAGAATTATACTCGTTGATTAAGCAGATATTATTTCAAATTCTAGGGATTAAATGCTCGACAACTCTAAATAAATTTGCTATTAATAGGAAAATCTAATTTGTTTGTTTTATCCGCAAGGATTTACCTGATTACTTGATTGACTTTTAGACAAAGTTTATCCTTTCGCATATAACATGGGCGTGTGGGGGGGGGGTAATGTTTGTTATTGTTTTATAAAAACTTTCGTAAAGTTATTAATATTTTATGTTTCGATAAAACTTTTTCCATCTTATCATCATCTTTCAGGACAAACTGTTCGTATAATATTTTGCCTAATGCAAATGATGAATGCTGGAACACACGCTCCAAATTGTCACTTACTTTTATTTGTTTGTCCATTTAAAATAATAAATCACTTTGATTTGCTTCGCTCAAGAGAAACATATACAGTATCGGTCATAAGTTTGAGAACTTTCGTTGTTTGTCCATAAATTTCGTTTAATGTAATCAAATTTTCTTTTCATAATTTTAATCCTTTTTTAATGCACCAATTGATTTTCTAACGAAAGTTCATAGAAATCAAAGACATTTTTGAAAAATAGAACAAAACTAAATATACAACATATTACGATGTTTCACATTAAATTCAATTCGTGGATTAGTTTTTATTTTCCTCTTCATTACATAACGGAAAAAGGGGGGCTGCATTCACTTCGAAGCCATTCGTTGTTATCAATCCTCAAAAATAAGTGCAAAATTGGAACGAAGAGAGAAGAAGAATATTGTGTTGTAACGAAAACTATTTCTCTTTGAAGAATTATTATTAATTCAGTTTAAATCATTTATCACACAGCAAATTTGGATTCAGTTTCTATTCATTATTATATATATTCATGAATGTTAAGTCGCGTCAACTGCAGAGGAAATATGGTTTTTAAATCAAAGCTTCATTAAAACGTACACGAAAAATGTTTACTGAAATCGCACAAAAAGTTTTGCATTTCTGCCACATTGACAATCTGGTCAATATATTTTTTGTTTTAATTTCTATATCAGTTATTTTATGAGAATGATTGTTCCAACTGCAGAAATCAACTGTTACGTTGAAATTATGTTGTCAAGTTGTGCAAACAATATTGCGTATGATTAATCCTCTTCACTAAGTTTGAATTCACTTTTGACGTTGTCATTCTTTTACCATTGTAATTGATCAAAAATTATTTATCGTGCATATCATTCTCGTGTGAGAGTTTAATATTTAGTTTAATATATTGACCGTTGAAATAACGTAATTGAATCCTGGAAAAGAGGACAATTTACAAATAGACTTAACAAATATAATCTATTTTTGCAATTGTCAATGTACATTGACAAGTGAAAGTAAGTAAGACGTAGATAAATCATGTACAATTAAATTCAGTCAGATATTAAGCTCGTCTTTGATGCAGCGCAGTCGTATTGATTACTTCCTCAACACGGCCACGGTTATGGAACTCTCTGTATGTTTTAAGCAAACTACCGCAGATGTAAATCAGAAACATGCAGCAATTGGAAATATGTAAACAGTTTTGATTTACATACCATATATGTATGATAAGTGTGTGTTTCCCTTTGTAGATGCCCAATTTCATTTTCTAATTATAATTAACAATTTATTTTTGCATTCTGTCAATTATTATTATAATTTATCAAGCAATAATATAGTTTTTTCATTGATATAACTTGCGTTTACAATTCCAATTTGATATCGTGTATGTAATAAATAGTCTTATTTGTTGCAACCAAAATGCAATTTCAGTAAAAGCCTTTCAATTTCTCGAATTAATCACTGGGAAATCCTCCGATTAAACATTACTTCTTCTTTTTTCCGCCTCCTTTGCCTAATAGCGTTTCGAATTTTCATTGCCTACATGAATTTATGGCGTTTGGGTTGATACGGTTATTTACTTAACACTCCATAAGCTATAAACTTTAGCGATTTATTTTGCAGATAGTAAATTTAAAATTAAGCAGACAGGAATTAATTTGCTGTACGTAGCGTAGCTATCGACTTCTAATATTTTTAGTAAATGGCTATTGACGCGGGAATAAAGTATGTACCTGAAATTTTGTAATTAATGCGAATCACGTTTAATAGCTGCGCCGCAGTTTGGACAAGGGATTTGCATGTAGAACGTGTTCGGTTCCCCTATCAAAATCAGTAAGTATTTACTATTTGTCGTGTTGTTTAAATAACATTGACCTACCAACTGTACTAAGCGTTTAAATAAAATAATAATCTTGCAATTACAGAAAAAATATTTAGAAATTCGCAATAAATACGTTTGCAATGTAAGGGTAGCTTTATTTTCAAAACGATTAAATAGAAACCGGGGTGGCAGACAAGGAATTGACCTTCTACTGAAATTAATGGTTTCAGACTGAGAACTCGTTCGTCAGTTAAAAGTTTCTTATATTTCTTTGTTTTTTAATTTTCTTATCTTTGCTGTCTCCTTCTTTTTCTATTCTTATATCTTTCGTGTTTCAGGTTCTTTAAATCAATATTGTATAATGGAAAAGAAAACCACGTCGACAAAAAGGGAACCAATAGACCTTAATTGTTTAATAATTTTAATATAACTCAAACATGTATAAAACATTATTCTTGCTCGCTGCAAAGACAAAATTATTTAATTAAAAGTATCGTAAGCACATTACCTTAAGGAGCAAAGAAGCAATTTCAAAACAACTAACTAAACTGTGCAGGAGAAGTGAAGTATAAAAATATTTCGCTGTTAAGAGAGGAACAAATAGATAATTTAAAAGTTGATGAAAAAGGAGTCAAAGCGTAGAATCGAATACTTGCAATAAAGACAATTATATCCTTAATTAAAGAAAGGATACTTATGGAGCAAGGGAAAGTGCTACTAATTAATTAAGAAATAACTTGAACAAAGAGTTTTTCTAGTAAGCGCATAAGGATTATGTTTTATGTTCTAACAAATGGAATTACTGTTATTCATTGCATAATTTTTCTTATTAAATACTTTCATAGAATCTGTATTCGAATGTCACGCACAATTTCCTTATATTTTTTTTAAATAGCTTTTAAAAGCGACGTTGAGAAACTGTTCGACTCGTTCTTGAGTAGGAAAAATTTTGTTGTTCTTGATTCGAAGGACCAATGTGTAAAACTAACTTAACTTTATTTACACATATATATTAGAAATTGTACACTAATTTAATTAATTTAGTGACACGAAAAGGCACGACAACGACAGTGTTAACGATAACATCTCGAGACGAAAAAATGAAATCGATTGATTTTCAGTGCAAAGTTCTTATATTTATACGGGCACTTATCTCTCCCCTTCCAATTCGGGGAGAGTGTGCCCTTTGTGAGACAAAACTGCCCAAAACCAGATATTGTTGGCTGGCAGCTTTGTCTCAACAATATTAACATACAGTCACTCTCTTGTTGCGATGAACCTTCAATTTCGCGTTTGTTTCTTTCGATGTTTGAACAAACGGTTCATCGCAATAAGAAAGTCAGTCAATTGCTATTTCTTAGTTCGCTATTTACAATTCATTTACAAAATGTACAAAGACTATCTATAAACCAAAATGTACAAAGACTATCCATAAACCAACATGTAGAAAGACAATTCGCGATTCAATAACGCACAATGACTGTCACTCACTATGGCGTTAACAGAAACGAAACACAAACAGCAACTTATTTGTTTGTTCGCTCTTTTTTGCTCCATTTAATAACAAAAGAATTCCTTATGTAAAAAAACACAAATGAGATGAGACGAGCCTTTTTACAGGATGTACACAAAAAAATAAACATTGGTGATTTTCCATTAAAATAAACTTCGATCTATTTACGAAAATATTATTTTTCGCTTTTATTACATTAATAATATTACATTGGCCTGAACCTGTTAATCATATTGACTGCTTTTTGGACAATACGTAAATACAAGTATAAGTATAAAAACGTCGGAATATTCATTTGTTTATTAAAGAATGTAAATTATTATGTTACTTCGCTAGCAACAAAAAGAAAAGTTTTCGGTCGTAATTACAAGTACGCTAATATTTTATTGGCAGAACTAATGCAAATTACAGTGATGCGAACAATACAAAAATATACGTGCGTGTAGAAGGGAGCAAGAGAAAATGGTGGTTTCAGGAGTCATTTGGAACAAACAGGGAGCTACTGAAAAGAGTGTTTTAGTTGAATCTCCATACTAATTGCTTAATTATTGCAAAATCCAATTACAAAAGTTACCTTCATCCGTTATCTTACTAAGCGAGTAAAGAATTTACGTTCCTCTCGTCGTAAGATTTTTTTCTGCTTTGAGTAGAATAAACATAAAGACAACGCCATTCCTTTCCTTGCGCCCATAAACTAATCAGAATTGAAAAGAGAGCGCACCATCGTGATAGAGCCTTAAATTTTATTTAGCGGGTTAAAGCACAAGAGCACTTCTGATTTCAATAAAATCTCAGGGTAACAATGTAATGACAGAAGAATGTAATTTTAGTTTTTACCGCGCAATTCCTTCGTTTCAATTTCGACGTTACTGCGGTTAGTTCGAATAAATGTAATTGCTTAAAAGTCTTAATAATGCATCAACTAAATTATCGCGACGACGATCGCACTGATGATGTCAATAATTGTGCTAACAATATACATGTTCACATGTCTGTGTATGTGGAAGTATTTGAGATTCAATTTCGGTTTGTTAACGTTCGGTCATATACAACATTATGACCTGCAGGTCTGTTGATGCTTATTATTAGTCCTGGGAGCGATATATAAATTAACGATGGAATAACATTTAGTGTTTGTACGGTTCATGAAGCCTTATTAATTAATATAATAAGTTACTGTAAAAGTCGGAGGCAAATCGTTATCGTTACGTGATTTCGATTTGATTATTACCTTCCGAAACGTGATTTGTAATAATCTTTAAGGAACACGGCGAAACGATCCAACACTGCTTAATTACGGATAGAATGAATTTCCTTGTTTCGAAGGAAAAAAAAAGGAATAAAGGGGGAAACTATCCTAGAATGTTCAGCTTATTTAGTTTCATTAAAGAATCGTAGAGATACGCGCAACTTGAAGCTTGGTCACGTCATCTACGTAGCCTGTCTCACAAGCGATTTATTCTCCTAGTTCCTTTCTTCCACTTTTTATTTGTTGTTTGAGGAAGATCCTTCCAAAAGACTAAGCAGTTGAAATAAATTACTTCATCCTTTATTTGCCTAAATACTTGATTACTTGATCGTATATACAAAAAAGAAGTCATAAAAAGCGATTCGAAAACTATTTAATCACGAATAAGGATAAGCAAAGGCAATGAAAAAGGAACTCGATTATAAGTGTGTATTTTTTATTCCTTTAGAACAAATTCACCGACAAAGGAAAAACAAATGAAATAAACGAGAAAAAAACGAAGAAAACGATTGTATTAAAGTAAAACTATGAATCATATTATTCTATGTAAGAAGAATTACCTGCAATTACTTGAATTTGACAATGCGTCTACCTTAATTAACAGCATTTTTATATGGTAGCAAATCATTGCGCAATGTTCCATTTTCTTTTGCAAGTTACATTTGAATGAGAAGAATGGGAGAAGCGGAAGGAATTGCAAAAGAAATTCACTAGATTACAAACGAGGGAAGAAAAGGTCGCCGAAAAAGTTATATTTCTAAACCTTTTTTCATAAAAATTATGTAAAAGTTACGAAAATAAGTACTTAAAATTTTATTTCGGTTTACGTTCTTGTTGTTGTTGTCTTGTTCTCTTCTTTATGTAATATGTAAGAATATCGTTGGTGTTATATTGATGTGTCGGTTACAAAATTAATAAACTTTATCTTTTAAAATGTACGTTTTCTTCCTGTTTTGGTTCAAGAAAAGGCAAACAAAAACAGCAAAAGGTTTTATTCCTCCTATGCTGTATCGATTATATTAATTTCAAATCATTGGAACGGTTTCTTACCACAATTAATTCGTTTCACAAATGAATCCGATAAAAAAGCAATTCCAAAGTCAAAACTAAATTGCGTAAGATTAATGCAAAATGGTTGAATTTTAATATCATTCGCTGTCCGAATAATATTGTAGTATCCAAACACGGTTTGTTAACGTTTCAGTAGCTATTAAAGAATTTTCATTAATCGCCATCAATAATATTTGATATGCACGATTTAAATTACTGTTTCAATGCATGAAAGTAAAAAGCGAATTATTCTTTATTAAATCAATTAAAAAATCGTTTAATTGTTATTGATAGATAGAAAAACGTTTATTTCATTAAATTTCGTTCCAATGAACATTCCAATTAAACGCAAACATTTTGTATTAATCCTGCCGACTATTATTAATATCCATTCGATCAATTCGAATCGCCTTAATTGAATTATTTACATATTTAAAGGGAATTTATGTAATTAATCATTGCCCTGCACAGTATGGCTTTTGTCAACGACACGTTGCAAAAATCCTGACAAACATGGGACAATCAGGCGTCTTGGTTGTCTGCTCATGCTTTGCGAACGCTACCATCGAATCATCCAAATGTCTCCAGCTCCACTTTAAGCGCCCGTGAATTTTTTGCCACATTCAAAACTTCTGTAAGTCATGAAATGCTTCGAAGGGCATTCCACAATTTTGGCGATCTAGTCTATCGTATATGCCAAAATATATTAATTTCGCTTCGCGAATCTATGCAGAATCGAATTTTTAAGTTAATTCAAAATAATGGAAGCCCAATAATTATTAAAGTGAAGGTTCAATTGTTTGCAATGCTTTTAAAAACAATTATTAACAGGTTATTGTTAATCACTTTAATTCGATGCCTTTTGTCATTCTGAATCCAATAAAGTCGGTTTGGTTCAGATTGAGCCACGAGAAGGAATGTTATGCGCAAAAATGTGTAGGTCTTTATATGTCACGCCAAAATATACAAATGGGATCCCTCTATAAAATATTCAATGTTTTTCGTACAGAAAGATTCGTCTTGTTTGTGAAAAGAATGTGATGAAATGTTGAGCATGGTTGATTAGGGTATAATTGAAATGCACCTGGACAAATTTGAAAGTTATTAACGAGAAAAGAAAATGAACCCAAAAATAAATTGGCGTAATGTTTCTAATTGAAAAATGAACCTTTTCCATCAAGGTAAATATTCGATGAACGTATTTGTGTAATGTCGTTAAATAACGTATTTCTTTAAATAAGCTGATGGCACTTGTTCTATACGAGACCAACTTTTTCTTCCGTTCCTCTTTCAAACTTTCTTCGTATCTTAATTTAACATTTATTATACGCATGTAAATCTTCTTCTTCAAGATTTACTTGCGAGTAATGTATTTACCAAAGCGGTGGAAAAGATGGAATTGTAGGAAGGATATGAAGACGCAGCCAAAATTAAATTGCAATTAATTACGGTACATGAAGCCATAACGCTTAATTTTTCTTTAATTTCGAAACTATGTCTACTTGATAGGAATGCGGCTCTAATTCTATTTTATACAATTACAGATAAAAATAAATAATTTTGCATTTATGATATTTATTACTTTGTGTAAAATTATATTGAGCACGAGGGACAATTGTCCCCATTTATTTCGTTCCATTTCATTCGGTTCGTGGAAAATAACATATGATCACATTTGTTTTCAACGCTTGTGTTGCCGTAAACATTTTTCATATTACAACAGTCCTCCTCATAATATTAATCATTTTAATTGAAATGAAAACTTTTTATTGAAGAATTCATTCGATATTTTTAATTAATTAACATGTCGCATAAATTTGCTACATTGATCATCGTCGTCTATACAGGGTGTTAAAAATAGTGTCACAAACTTTAAGGGGTGGTAATATGGCCCTAGATAAGCAAAAAAGTCTTGATGAACATGGGGCCGGAAATGGACCGTTTCGAAGATACGGAGGATTGAACATTTTTGTAGCATATCTTCTTTAGGTCGGTGCATAATTATCCGCCGTTTTTTAAAGCTATTTTTTATGCAGTTCAAAACACTAAAATTTATCGTAAAGACATTCAACTTATTAATACAGGTTCAAACTATCATCCATTTCAATTGCAGCCTCCTATTTGCTTGCTAAGTGGTCCATTCCACGTGTGCAAAAGAGCTAAAAATCTGCAGCTATGCATTCCATTATATCGGTTACCAAGTAAATAAAATATTTTGATTACTTGGTGACGATTTAAGGGCATGTAAAATTGCAAATTTTTAGCTCTTTTGTATACTTGGAATGGGCCACTTAGCAAGCAAATAGGAGGCTGCAATTGAAATGGATGATAATTTGGACCCTTATTAATAAGTTGAATGTCTTTACGATAAATTTATGTGTTGTGAACTGCCCAAAAAATAGCTTTCAAAAACGGCCGATCGAACGAAAATATGCAACAAAAAAGTTCAATCTTCCGTATCTTCGAAACGGTCCATTTCCGGACCCATGTTCATTAAGTCTTTCTTGCTTATCGTGGGCCATATTACCACCCCTTAAAGTTTGTGACACTTTTTATTTAAAACCCTGTATAGGACGTTTAAGCTGGTCTTGCAATCGAAAGAAATTTAATTGGATGGTGCAACTTTATCTCGATCTAATTGTTTATATGACATTTGTTAATTTAGGAACAACACAAAGTTTGATTACAATTATGTGTTTACATTTATATATAACCCCGTATATACTTTTGTAAGAGCGTTTTTTTTGTTGACGCTTCATTTTACATTATCAGAAGAGTTTGCCGTCGTTTAAGAGATGAAGTGGAAGAATAAAAAATAAAGGGCGTTCATTTAATATTGCCTAGCGGAGATAAAAATTAGGGAGAGTGAAAGAGAATTTCTATAATTTATCCTCTTTGAAGGAGCGAAAAGAATTTCTTTATGGGAATCTGCTCAACGTCGATTTCTGCGTAAATCGCTTTGATTGGAATACGTGTTAAGTGTCATCCAAAAGCAAAATAATTATGTTCCAATCGAAAGTCCTTTTTGTAATTATTGGACGAAAAGTTCTTATTTGATCCCAACACTTCTTTTTTATTATTAATTAAATAACTTTATCTTCCTTTTAATTATTGACAAGCTGTCAAAAATGGAGGGTTCGGACGCTGCAAAAAGTTCTGGTTTAGAAAACCAATATTCTGCTCACGCAGAACTTGTGCAGCCACTAGAGGGTCCCACTGTAGCGGAATCCACCCAACGGGCGGTCTTGCCTGCTGTACCAACCTCCCGATCTGTGTCTTTCGACGTACTTCTTGCCAGTGTTGACGGCTCCCCGTCGGATTGGCCAGGGAATGTCCTCAAGGCTGTCGCCGCGAGGTTCCGAAGGATGCCACGGAACGGGTGGACACGTGCCTATGCAGAGTTCTGCAGAAGGTTTGGTGCGGGCATATCGGAGAAGGAGTTCTCTCGTCGAGCCAAGATGGCTTTGGTTGATAAGACCGGGCGATTGAGGCCGATGAGAGTGCTCCACGAAACAGCCAGCCAGGCAAATGAGCCTGAAGTTGTTTTGGGGGAAAGAACACTTTATGAGTCCAAACTTTTAACAAAAGTAGAGGCTCTCTTTAAGGAACAATTGATGGTCCTGAAAAGAAGCCCTATTGAGTCAGTAGTGAGGACCCATAAGTTGTATTCTGGACATCGCAACGAGCTAATATTAAGTTTATTGAATAAAATCGTTGAAGCTCATGTTGTCCAGAACCCCATCTCCGATATGGAGGAAATCGCAAGGCTTCTCCAAGCCTCCCAGGTGACGTA
This sequence comes from Hololepta plana, assembly GCA_963695495.1. Taxonomy (NCBI): domain Eukaryota; kingdom Metazoa; phylum Arthropoda; class Insecta; order Coleoptera; family Histeridae; genus Hololepta; species Hololepta plana. Next base: position 184,945 of record OY968833.1, on the reverse strand, counting down.
CATGAAGGCTACAGAGCGGGACCAGAAACCTTCTCCCTGGAAGGAAAATGTGCAAATTAGAATAAATAAAAATAGTACTTCCAGGGAGCTTCTTATGCGTATGCGGGCAGGGCAGGAACTTCAAATTTCTGAACAACGAAGGGCCCGTGAGTTATTTAGGTCATACGGCCTGAACATTGATCTTGACAGTGATGTCGCAATAGCAATATCGCGATTGAACGAGAAGATTGTGATAGCTCAACGGCAGCTCGAAAGTCATGATACCAGGAAGGCTAACTTTTTGGAAAACAAGAACTTCGAGCTAAATCGTAGCCTTTTCTATCGATCACTCGGTGAAAAGGAAACGACCCCGCATGCAATATCTAAAGAAGAACTCAGGGGTTTCTGGTCTACGATGTGGGAACCTCGCAGTGAATCTGGGGAAGAAAAATTTAACGAGTATCTATGTGAATACTCCCCAGGTGTGTCTTCTCCAAAGGTGTTTTTGAGTTTTGATGAGTTTGAAGATGTTGTTTCTCGACTTCCACCCTGGAAGGCAGCCGGTGTATATGGGATTTTTAACTTTTTTATTATCCGTATTACATCCCTACACCGGCCTCTATATTTTGTAATCCGAAGAACGTGCCTTAGTGGCCAGGCCCCGGGGGAATGGTTCTATAAGGGGATAACGTGCCTGATCCCGAAAGGGACGCCCACGAAAGGTAGTGACTTCAGGCCCATAACCTGTATGTCTAACCTTTATAAACTCACTACTAAATGCGTTACACTAATAATGCGTGAAATAGTTGAGCATCGCGGGCTCTTAGCTGAGAACCAATTGGGAACAGTTAGGAAGGTACAAGGAGCAAAAGAGCAGGCGTTAGTAAACCTTGCGTTGTGCAGACATCACAGCAATAAGTTGAAAACTACTTGGATTGACGTGAAAAAAGCGTATGACTCAGTCGATCACAAGTACCTAATTGCCTGTATCAAAAAGCTTAATTTCCCCGAGTGGACTACCAGTTTTCTGGAGGGCTTGGTTTCCAAATGGTGTGTCGATGTCCGAGATGGCACGGAATCACTCTTCATTAAGAGTGTGCGCCGCGGCATCTTGCAAGGCGGCAGCCTGTCTCCACTTCTGTTTGTGCTTTGTATGGACCCGTTAAGCCGGAAGCTTAATGGAAACTACCCGATGGTAGCGGTCCATATGGAGAATAACAGCTATGCCACAAATCATCTATTATTTAGAGATGATCTAAAACTGTTTTCGGAAAATGATGAGGCAATGAATGCGATGGTCGATGAGACCAATAGGTTCATGATGGCTGTGGGCCTCTGCATTAATAAGGACAAGTCGGCAACAAACAGTCAGACATGTGCGAAGGATGCAGAGTTATTAGAGGGCCTCCAGGGATATAAGTACCTTGGCGTAGTAGAAGATAGCACCAGTCGCCTCTCGGATGAGACATTCAAACGAGTGCGCGAGGAGTTATTAGCTAGAGTTAATAGCTTGTGTAAAAGCAAGTTAAATGGAAGAAATTTAATGCGTGCCATTAATGAATACGCCATTTCTCTAGCAAACTATTATGTCGGAGTACTAAAAGTGGAGCCAGAAGTGTTTAAAAAATTGGACGACGAGGTAAGAGCTGTGTTAATTAGGCATGGTGTGCATAAGCAGCCTGCCTGCAAGGAGAGATTATATATGCCTCGGTCGAAGTTCGGTAGAGGACTGCATAGCATCGAGTTCAAATCTGAACTTATGCTTATCAGCCTCTACAATACACTCTACACATCTATGAACTCATCACCGAGACGGGCAGTTATCCTGCACCAAGAGAACCAGGATAAAACTCATCTCGGGCTAATTATTCCGTACTTAAGAAGAAAGTACCATCTCGAAGGTGATGTCATACCTAAAACCATCAAAGAACGTCAACAGCGACAATTGTGTAGCGAGATACAAACCCGTGAATTACATAAACGGCTACACATGGCGCGTGAGAACGAGATGGTTGATGATGCAGCATCCTCAAGCTGGTTAAAAATCGGGAACATTAGCCCGAGGGAAGAAGCTGCTCTGTGTGCTTTACAGGACAGAAACATCTTTTTGGGAAGCACTGCGAGATGTCCGCATTGCTCTGGAGCTAGGAAAACAGTCGACCATCTGGCATCGCGCTGTGATAGGATGCTATCACATGAATATACCGAACGACATAATGACGTGTTGAGATCTATACACTTAGCAGTGTGTAGAGAATATGGAGTAACGAAAAATGCTCACGTCAGAAAGCACTCGGTACAACAAGTGATATGCGAGGAACATGTTGAGATTCGCGTTGATACACGTATTAGAACAAATGTTCAAGTACAGTACAACAGGCCCGACATCGTAGTTTTTGATAAGAGACGGCGCGAGATAAGGATAATAGAAGTAGGAATAACAAGCCAGGACCGATTGCAGCAGGTTGAGACAGAGAAAAAGCGAAAATACGATCTCCTAGCTAATGAGCTAGGATTGATATATAAGAGCTCAACCAGGATAATACCATACGTCATGACATGGGATGGCATTGTCACTAAACACCATAACCGATATGCGAAGATGCTAGGTATCACACCAGGTATCCATGCGTATATCCAATCTCGGGTTCTCCGGAAGACACTTGAGTGCATATCCTTTGACCACCGTCGAGGAGAGTCGCACTACGAGGAGACGGCGGAGAAAGCAGACGGAAGAGGTGAGGGACAAGCGGCAAGCCGTACCGGCGGGGAGATGACTGAAGCTATAAGTGGAGCATAAATGCATGTAAGAGACAAGAGGCCTTTCAATAAATTATTATTCTTCCTTCAGTATCATGTCACAAATATCAAAATAATAATACGAACAATCATCCTAATAAGGCGTTACGGATCCGAATCGCTTACGTACTACATTTGATCTGCTTTAAGGATGCTTTTCCCTAAGAAAATGACGTGAAAATTCGGGAAGTTGAAATTTCCGAAAGAGTGTTATTAGAAACTCCATTACAACATTCCGCTTGATGTCATAAATTTGCGTATTACATACATTAAGTACGTAAATATCTAAATCAGTGACCATCTTAACATGTAACATAAGCCTACTAGATGATTGAAGGTGGGTAATTGTCGAAATACATGGTCCTAAAAAACATTAAATTTCTCGATAACGGTGCAAGATAGCGCTATCCAACCTTTTCGATTCAGAAGACATGGGGCATGCTAATTAACCGTTCCAAATGGTAATAGGTTCCACTTTCCAGAAAGTTTGAAATAACGTCAAAAGAAGCTAACATAAAATTAAGATGCCCCAAAGCCCAAAAGAAAATATGCTTTCGTTAATTTTTTATGAATAAAATTGTGATTTTAAAATCGATCTTTGACGGTCCATATCTCGAAGACCAAGAACTATCGGACCATGGTTTGTAGGAACTTTTCGGCTTGTTTTAACGAGATGAATCAACCGTTACGCGCTGTCGGTGATATTTTGTATCACCCTGCATATAATTAAGGTTTCTTTTTATAATAATTTAGAATAATGTGTAATATGAATTTGAAAAAAGAAATCGCTTTTAATGTTCATGCTAAAAATTTATTATTAGCAACAACAACAAAAAAAGGAAATTGTTTCTCTTTATCCAAACTTTCGAAACTTAGTACCATTTACGTTTAATTATTATTCGAAAGTAAACTTTTCGAAAATGTTTTCCAATATAAACTAGAAAATAAATCACAAAACGAAAATAATTGCTTGCCCTTTCTTTCGCAATTAAAATGTCTAAAGCTTTAATAGTTGCATTTTCTGACTTTAATCGAGTTATCTCTTCGTAAAAATCTCCATTCAATTCTAACATAGGAGATCCAATTATTAAAGTGTTTCTAAATAATTAATTCGAGGTTTTAACACACGTTTCCAATTATGATATTGAATTGGTATTCGACCTGAAAATCTTCCATTTTACACGGGAGACATTGTACGTGGTCACTTGATGAGCTAGTGCGGGGTAAGTAATTAATTAACGCACTACGTTCAATCGATATGTGCATCGCACGTAATGAAATGTAGTGAAAAGTAAAATGGGAGTTCGTGGTAGCAAACCGTGCGAGCATGATGGGGATGGCGAATTACAATGGAGAAGATCGTGCTGTCCACTCTTTTAATAGCATTCCTAAACGAAAGCAAAGCAACAAGGAACTGAAAGTTGTGTAACTTTAACTCGATGGTAACTCGTTTGTCATTTGTTCGTTTGAACATCCTGTATATGAACCAACTAAATAAACAAACTAACGTTTATTTGCCAGGAGATTTACGTAAATTTTGGTGAAGAGGAAATATGAAGAAAACTTTTGCCATGCATTTAATTATTTCACAATGTTAAATTAGAGGACATCCACGAACAAACTTTCTCTTATGATTATCACTTTTGTCACTTTGACTATATTTTCGAACTCCATTTCGAAATTTGCAGTTATTTCGATTTGATTTGAATAAATATGGAGGGAACTGTTGAAAAATTTGTAAATATTGAGACAGTTCTGTGCACAACATACACTTTGTGACAAAATTTTATACGATTAAACTCGTTACAATTATAAAATTAAGAAGAAATAAATCTACCTTCTTTCTTATAACCATTGAAGAAACTTTTCCTTTGATTGACATGTAATAAGTTGTATTTAGCTCCGGCAGTTACGGAGAAAAAGGGCTTTGAAACAAAAAATATTTGAGAAAATTTATGAGTAGTGAGCCAATTCTACATATGACGTACAGTTTGTGACAAAATGTCATTCGATTAAAATCGATTCATTGCAATTCTTACAATAAGAAAATTATTTATACTTTCCTTTTTTTAGCCACTGGAGACGTGTTAATAAATAAATGCATAAACTTTGTATCAACACTTCAAACGCAATTAAACTAAGTACCTTCGATTTGTCGTAAATATTTATGTGACGATAAATCTCTATCCGGAGGAGGAAAGGTGCAACACCTGAACTAAAATAATTCTTTCGGCAGTTATTCTTCAGTTAGGTGCGGTTCGTTTTTGAAACATTCCCATATCGGACTTTTGAAACGATAGAATTGACGAGAAACTTGAAAAATAAATTATTCACTAGGCCATCCAAGATTCATCATTTAAGTTGCGTCTCCAATCTCATCTCGTACGAAATTTTTATGGTTGAAATTATTTCTTTTCTTCAAACTAAATTAATCTATTATGGTAATTAATTAATGCATAAACATTTGGCGAGGAACATAATTGTTTCTGGGTGTTATGTTGTATTATCTTCCGGTTTATGTGATCATCGTCATTGTGCAATTTTAAAACGTCTGAAAAGTAACGCAAAATAATCCAGGCCAATTAAATTTTTGTTGACGTTCTACATTTTATTTGCTGTTAGAGTAAATGGCATCAATCGACATTTGCATATACGCAAAGAACAACTGTTTGTGCTTAGAAAGTGAAGATTTTGCATTCAGGTACTGCAATGCACGTCAACTTGCTTTAACTTGCGTTAATTAACTGTTTAATTATAACGCTTAAAATGAATGAGAAGGTTGAAGATTAATTTGAATTAAACGCTTAATTGTGTGGAACTCTCTTAAGCGGCATATGTTCAAATTATCTTCGTTTGCCATTATTACTACGGATCTGCAATAATGGAAATCGTTCGAACAGTGGCTGACGACTTGTTTAACTTGTTACCTTTGGATTAATGTACGTATCATTGGCGACAAGTTGAATTATATTCAGGTTTCCCCCGCTCTGGTAAACAAGTTTTCCTCGATGGTTGTTAGCATAAGATGTTACCGCTTGATTCGCGATTCTCTCCTAATTCAATAGCATCGCTTTTGATATATTATTTGAAGATTTTACTGGGCTCAGAAATTGTTAAACAAACGTCGGCTAGATAGTCGGCAGTTGCTATTCGCCTCTACGCGTAAAACTTTAAACATAAAGCAGAAAAATTTATGATTTTTATTAAATTCTCCTTAAAATCTTTCCGCGCAAACAATGGGAAATAAGTTTTCTAAAATATTATTATACACCTGGACAATTATATTTATCGAAAAGGTGGAAATAATTTGAATTATTTTAACAGGTACGCAAAGTTTGGATGAAGCGCGGTGGGTCTTCGTCGGATTGACGATTGCGCGTGTTATTAGAGCGTGTGCGCTCGGAGATTTTCGTCGTGCATCCGAATATGATGATGCTGCCGCTTCGAAGGCCTCTTTGGGCCGCACTAATTTAGTGTTTGGCCGACGTTCGTCGGTGTTGGAAGTGCCGTTAAAGTTGTCGTTTGCCGCTCGGTTCGCCGGCGTACGAAAGCTCGAAAAGTATTTCGCGGATTATGCGATACGAAATAATAATCAATCGAAAGGATTCTTGGTTTCCTAAACGAATAAATTGAAGTGATAATTAATTAATCGTTAGCAATTAATGATAATAATCGCGCGGATGAGTTTATTTAATTTAAAGTTTTCCCTTTCATTTGGTGATGTGTGGTGAACGATGTTAATCGATGTGATGCGTTTGCGATGAGATCTTGGATAATCTATTATTACGCACTCCATCTGACTTCTATTGTTCTTTCAGTTTGCGCCGATAACTTGGGTAATTATAACGATTGATTTCATACTTTCATCATCAGCTAAATTCTCATTCGCTGCAAATCGTAATTTAAATGACTAATTAACTGTTCCTCTTCTGTTTCCCCTTAAAAAAAATCGGTGCATTTTTCCCCGCGATTTAGTGAAAGATAAAGAATAAAGAGAAGAAAAATTCGAACTGGCTACTAAATTAATTATTCAATTAATTATCGTCTTCTGAGAATATCTTTTTGTCCCACACTAACTGCTAACAGAATATTCTTTTATAAAATATTTATTATTTGGTACCGTGTATAATTATTTGAATGGTGCGGACAGTTAACTTTGAATTATAAATTAATCCTTAAATTTTTTTCTCTTCCTCACAAATTGGGTTATAAGTAAAATATGTTATATAAAATGTCTTAGTTAAGACAAACTATTATATTATATCGAAGCTGCAATGGATGGTTTACATTGCATTCGGAAATTAATTAATATTATGTGTTTCGTCCGAATTGACGTAAACTTCGAAGGGCCACCGCTCGATTTATTTATCGAACGGACGAATAATTTACAAATTATTTGTTGTTGTTCAAACTTCAACTGCGAATTTTATTGTTGCGAATATGTTGACAATTCAACTGCGAAAACTTAATCTTAACTGTAACTTGGGTTGCAACTTGTTGTCTGTAACCCGTTACTTTTTCGACTAATTTTGAACTATTAAAAAATGATTTATAAAATAACTTGGGGAAGGGAAATATGCAATATAATTCTTATGATTGTTTTGTTAATTATAACAGATCATTCTACGGCCAAACAATAATCGCACGTTAATTCTTTTAATTTTGATTATCTACTGTGTGTTGTTGATACATATTGATGCAGCTGCGTTTTCCTTATTGGTTGTTTCTTTCAGTGATTGTACATTCATTGACTTATTCAACATAAATCGTTCCTCTGAAAGCGTGAATAAACGGTTAATGGTAGCAGGCCGATTCATGGTTGAGGAACACTTACAATAGAAAATCCTTTACAACTATCTAACAAATGCAATATTTGTACAACATGTGAAAAGAATGAGTTTAAAATATTACAGAAATTTCCTAAAGAAAAAAGCGGCTGCGACATTCTGTGTTATTTGGATAACTGATTGTTCGACTATTTAAAGGTTTAAAATCAATATCGATTCTTTAGCTTTGGTTAAATGTAAATCGTGTGACTACTGCAAGCGTTATATTGCACTTTGTAAATTAGATTCATTTTTGTTCTGTACTAATCGTAAATAACAATTATAATTTTTGTTCCTTGGAACCGAATCAAAATTATTTCTCCTCTACATACGAAATCTTGCTTTTGGTAATTTTCGTTATTTACCACTAATTGTTACACCGAGTTTTACGCACCAAAAAAAAATATAATAACGCCCATTAAAATTTCGAAATCGTTAAAAATGCTTTATTGTGCAATTAATTTAAAGGATGCGCTATAATTATGATAAAATAAATTTACGAAACGATATTCTGAAAAGAAAATCCACAATGTCAACGTATTTCTGTACATAAAAGGGGAATGTTTTTGATGCCAACAATTCGTTTCGAACTCTTATATAAATGTTACACGATACAATTACTCAAATATTGGAGCTGTTTCCAACGTCGGCTCAAGTCCCGACAACACGAGTTCTCGCGTATACGAGGAGGTAGAGAGAGAGAGAGAGAGAGTCGCTGGCTCGCTGCGCGCTCGTTTACGCTAGCGCGCAAAGTATGTCGATGTTTCTTAAAAATTCTTTCGAGGCAATAAAGCATTAATAATTTGAATTTTGAAACACGGCAATAGAAAGGGAAGAGATTGGGGATTAAACTGGAACAGGAATTTTTGTAATCGAACGAAAATTGCGTGAGTTATGATCGTGTAAAGACGTTGGACAAAGGAATGATTCAATTAAAAGCATTTTTAACATACTAGGAACATATTTGCATTAGCAGACGATATAAAACTGGAAATAATTCCAAAAGGGCACACATTAGGCAAGTGATATGTTTAATAAAATATTCTTAGAATTGAATCAGGAATACAAAAAAGCCAAAAAATGTATAGCATTGTATTTAAAATAAGGAAGTTAGTGTCAGTTTCCGGTATAACCGGAAGTAAAATGAACGCTTAAGTTACGCCACTAGAAGGGCCGAGGCATGACAATTAAGGGAGAAAAAAATCTTTTCCAAATTTCTCAATATTTCGCCTAGTTGCCCTCAATCTTTTCCTTCGTTACAGAATTGTCGACAAATCCTTCTGTAGAGTTCTAAGAGCCGAAGTACGGTTAAATAAATTGCGAAAAATGGCATAATCGAAGAGAAACTTGACACTTAAGTTACACCGTTGGAAAGGTGAAAGATTGAGCATCACAATGAAACTAGAATTTTTGAAATTGATTGAAAATTACCTTAGTTAGGGCAGTTTTAATTTTGCCGAACCGTTTTACCGCGTCGATAAAAGCTGTTGTACCGAGAAATCGCTCGTAAATCATATTAATTATTATTTAATTGCTTCAGCGCCATTTTTTCGGACCGCCTTTTTAAAAGGTTTAAAGGTCCACAATCTAAACATAAACAATCATAACACGTGGGTTTATCGGTCGTACTTGCGAAGTTAAATAACCATCGAAATTTCGCTGATTATTACTTCCGCTTTCTTTTAGCATTGTTTATTAATTACATTTTATAACATTTAAGACCTAAGACAATGTTATTTCGGTTTTGGAGTGTCGAAAAGAACGGCAAGTGTTTGTTGGAGTGTGCTCTGCTAGATTCAATATAGCACCGGCAGCGCTTAACGGTTGTTTCATCTCGTTAAAATAAGCCTAAAAGTTCCTATAAACCATGATCCGAAACCATGATCCGAATGCTTGGTCTTCGAGATATGGACCTTCAAGCATATTTTGTTTTGGGCTTTGGGGAATCTTAATTTCATGTTAAGGAGCTTCTTTTGACGTTAATTCAAAGTTTGAAAAACTGCTGGAAAGTGGTGTTCTTGATGGCCTACTTCTTTCCAGAAACCACAACTTTTTAGCCTTTAGAATTTTGACCATTTGGAACGGATAATTAGGACCCCTCATATCTTCTGAATCGAAAAGGTACTCTTGTTGGATAGCTTGTCAGTACGATGTCAGTCAGTGGAATGATTCTTAGTGTTATTCTTTTGATAATTAAAAACCATAAAATTTCTCGATAATGGTGCAAGATAGCGCTAATAAAAACGATTATGGGTAACGTTTGAAATAAAGGGCTATTTTCTTTTCTTTTGCAACGTGTACTTGAATTATAATTAATTCAAAGTTTATCAAAACTTAACGAATACAGAATCCAATAAAAATTGCGCATACCTTTGTTTACATTTACAACAAATTGAACATTTTTGAAATTTATAACGAATCTATTATAGTTTCGCACAAAGAGGTAAGTAACAATTGCTTAAAATGACGCATTCTCCAATTTTGCTACGTTGAATGTGAATCTATTGATATTGTAACATACTTTTTTTTTGTAAAGGGTTTAGTTGTATAAATCTGAAATTCGAAAAATTCATCGACCAAAAGTGTTCACGGTTAAGCGGTGCCATTGTTAATGCTAAAGAACAACAATAAAAGATAAGAAAATTCCAATTTCATCCAGTGGGAGATTCATAGAGAAAATATTCAACTGTGTGTTTCGTTTCCACTTGATCTTACAAATGTTGGATGGATGGTGGGGAAGTAAAAAGTTTCCTTTTTCTTATGCTTCCTCCGTAGAGAAAGAGAAATTTCCTTTCTTCGAAGTAGCGTTCTATTATCTACGATCGTGCCATATTTATTTCTTTTAAAAATCCTATATCTATCATAGTTTTTGGTTAAAGTAACTGAGCAGATTTATTGTTAACGTTGTTCTTCAATTTTGCTAAAATGAACTTCCTTTCGTTCGCTTTCGCTTCTATTTTACTGCAAAATTCAATCTATTTTACGTTTCCCAACAATTAATTTTGTTTAATACGAATGAAGCGGAACATTGACTAATTATTACCGACATAATGAAATGGGCCATTCCTTCATCTACTATCCGATTCTCTTTGCAATCTATATGCATACGCACATTTTTCTCATATTCGCGAGATTCTTTACAGCAACAGACCACCAATTAAATGTATTATTTTCGTTAAAATTAACAAGTTAATTGCATGGACCTTGTTAAATTTTTTTGAAAATTTATTAAAACCCAAAAAGAACTACAAAATTACAAGCACAAGATAATATCAATTTTATACGCAGATAGTTTGAATAACTTTCATGGAAACTGGAAAAGCTGGGATAATGTTTAATTAATATCATTTACTAAAACTTAAATAGTATTTAATTTTTTGTTATAATCGTTACATTGAGGAGTTTCAGAACAAAACGAAATTTAAGCAATTATCTCAATTGAAGTAAACTCTGTGTGTTCAAATTTCAATAATCAATTCGAAGATTTCAGTTCATCTCACGATATAGAGAAATATCCTTCCGTTCCTTTATTATTATATTTCGATAAGCAACTGTTTCGTTTTTAGATTCATCGCATTCAATTAAAAATTTTGCACTTGTGCAACTATCAATATGAAAGAGGGAAGCAAACAGGTCGGGAATCGTTTTAATGAAATTTGAGAATGATTTTTTGTTCGCCTAAAATTAAATACGCATTCGATTGGGCAAGAGAACCGACATTAAAAGTAAACAACACCGAAGGATGTTTTATGGCCATCGATTTCAAGTCGATGCGGGTTATATCAATCACAGGTATCAAACGGAGGAAAGGAGCAAAAGAAATAAAATTGAAAGCGTTAAAGGAAATGAACGGTGACCCTTAATACACATACATTCGTTTTAATTGTAATTCTACGATTCGCAGGTTTTAATTTTAAAACAAATATTTATGTTCTAATTTATTGAATGAAATTAAAATCCCAATAAAAAGAAATCAATTCTTCTTACAATAACGATTTTTTATTCTCGATGATAACATTTTGGAAAATTCCATCTACGAATGTATATGGGGTTGATAATATTATGGGGTTATAAACAATTTGAATTTTAAAATTTGTTATTCCCTATTCTAGTTATTGGTTTATTCATACTTTCTTTATATCGCGCAAATGAGTTATTTCACACGTAAATCAATAAAATTCTTCCTCTCTTTCTTATATTAGAAGTTTTTCCTTTCGATTCACATCTGCAAGAAAAAGTCGGTTGAATTCGAAACTTCCTCATATACAACTTTTCCTCAACAATTTTGGTTATGTGAATAAAATTTGATTAGTTTCAAACTTCATAACGTATTGTATTTTGTTTATCGTTTTTTATTTGATTAAGTACAGGTCAAAAACATTACATTCGCGTGGTGCAAATCCGACGTCAATGAAGTTGGAAAATGTTAATTTTAATGAACAGTTCACCATTAACCATTTGTTCAAATTTCGAAATCATTATCTACGAGAAACACGGAGCGAGTTTATTTTCGGATGTTCGTCCAACTGAAATGTTTCTTTCCAAGTTTGAGGTTTTGTTCATGTGAAACTTTCGGGTATCTACGGAACTAAATTCAGTAAATCATCGTATCGATTCTTGCGCGGGTTCTAACAATTTCATTGACCGTTGTGTATTTCAAGTCGGTCAAAGTCATTTTAAGTTCTTGTAGTGCAACATGACGAACGAAATCAATAACATCGAGAGCGTCGCTTACGAATTGCACGTTGAACGTTTCAGTATCGTTAGATGGAAGTTTATTGGGGAATTTACTTGCGAATGGCTTAATTGTAATAGATTTTTATATTGAACTTGGCCTTCAACGAAAACGTATTCGTTCCGTGTTATTTCCATAGATTTCATTCGTAGAAACTAAACTCAATAATACCATAAACAATTTTTTTTAATTGTACAGGAATTAATTTCGTGCCGTTTCACAAATTGAAAGATTATTCTCGTAGGAAGTTTAGAATAAATTAACCAATGTTTATCTCTCATAATAAATTACTATTACTAATAATTTACTTGATTCTTTGCTCAAAGTTTAAATGCAGAACTGATGCGAGTTGATTGCTTTAAAATATAGTCTTCGTTAAGAAACTTTTTGGAAAGAATGAAACTCGCTAAAATAAAAGTTTTTCATGCAAATATGGGAACGTTTTGCAGAATATCGTCTGTTTTTGCATTCAATTTACATATATGAATAAATGAAGTGTTATAATGCACTTTGATGTCAGTAATTCATCATCATATCAAAGGCATAAAGAAAATATGCGATTGGAACATATTACAAGCCATTTGTAGCGGCGAAGTCCGGGATAAATAATCGATTTTTTCTCTTTTATTTCACAGAACAAAAATGTTCGCGTCTTATTCGTACAAAAATGTTCCATTTCCCTTCTCCTAATATGAACCTCGAGGAAAGAGATTCGCCTTGAATGAAAAAGCCTTTCGTCGAGTAGGGAACAAACAAGGAAAATTTTATAACAGAGAAACATTGAAAAAGTAGACAGAAGTAAGTGGAAAAGGGGACAATTTCCTATTCTACCCTGACCCTCCCTTTTCCTTCGCTTATTTTAAACGTACATGTATCACACAAAGGGCTAATAATTAATAATAATACTTTTCATCTGTCCTTTTTTTTTCAAATGATATTTCCCATGGGAATTCTTAATAAAAATACAACTTGATTTGGAAATAAATATTTTCTTTTGTTACAAAGGAAGATTACTAAAAATATTACACGTGGTATTTTCCAACAATTCGCTTTATTATATGCAGACAATCTAATATAAATCACAAGGAGAGAGAAAAAGGAAAACAAAAGTAGACTGGATTTTGGCAAAGAATGGCATAGGAAATTCAGCTCATTCCCTTCATTTGTTTCGGATTTCGTTTATAACAAGCCCGTAAAATTTTAAAATGCCAAACAATAGAAAATCCTTTACGTTCTTTTTTACATAAAGAAAATTTCTAAAAATTCAAGTGAAACTTTAACTTATGCTCCTTAACGAGCTGAGATATAAAATTTTGATGTGTTGAAATCGAAATATTTAAATCTCATCACCTTGCATCCCTAAACTAAATGACCAAACGTAATTCAATATGAGCCACGTTGTTCGAACACAGGCTAAGAAAAGCAAATATTTTTTAAATCAAATTCATTTTACATAGCATGTTACGAATGGATCCATTAAATGTTTTGGCTTTTAGCGAAATAAAACTTTTAATTAATTAATAACTTTTGTCCGTAATGATCTCCAATTTATACTAATGGCAAATACGTAAAATACCCTCAAGTTCATTTAGCTAATTTAAGGAGGTATATATATATATATATATATATATATAACTTTCACCTTTATCACCTATTTCATTAAATTCAACGACATTAAAGTCAATGAACGATCTCTTACACATGAGTTAATAAAGCCATTTCTATTTCATTGAGGCGTCATTATTCAATGCTTTACTCGGGCAATGCAACCAGAAACGACTTGCACCTTTTATGGAAGATGATCCAGACGCTCATTTAAATTGTGGGACAAATAAATTATCAAGTAATTTATTTAAGAACTCTTTAAAATATGGCATATTTGCAGATATAAAACGAAAATTGTGCTGCAAACGTTATTGTTAAATGTTTCGCTAATAAATGCGTTTATGTGGACAATGTGGCGTTCAGGCAGGCGTCTGCTTTAAATAGAAGACCAAATGTAATTTTGTTTTTTCTCGAAGGTAACACCACATAATTATATTTCCTGTGTTGAATATTACAAAGATTAATCAGATCTTTACTTTTTTACGTGGATAATAAAAGGAATCTAAAAAGTTAATAATATAAAGTAAATACGATTTGAAATTCGATAATAATTTCGTTATGTTTTTTCATTTTTGTCATCCACTTAATGGCCTTAAAACTTTTTTAGGAACAATGACAATAACATTATTACTTAATAATAAGTTTATATTTTTATGTGTCTCGTTTGCTTATACTCGGAATATATTTAAGTGTAGAGGCACCTATTTTTCCATCGATCGTTCGTTCTTTGCTTTTCTCTTGTTATTAATATTTATTCTATTCTAACAATAGGTTGCGTTTGTTTTCCTTCATTTCTTAGAGTACTTTTAAAATCGTTGGAGATGATAATCGTAAAATGTTTCTCGTAAAAGTTTAGTTTTCTTAGCGAAGCCTTCGACTATTCAAATTTAATTTTAACTATTTCTCTGTTGATGTACGATTGCAATAATTATTACAAAATAATTTTATTGGATGGTTTGAGCGCTGATAAAAGCGAAATAAATTCGTAGACATTGATCGAAATAAAATATTCAGATGATGTCCTCCACTAGTTGGTGTTTTTAGATTCTGCTTCTGTTCCTTGTATGAACATAAAAATAATTGTCAGGATGTAATAGAGAATGGACGAGGAAAAAGGGATAAAGAATATAAAAGTTCGTGTAATGGAGCAAGAGGAAAAATTTATTCCCATAATGATGACGATAACGAAATGGGATGAAATATCTTCATCCATCTCAGTTTGTTTCACGCTTCTCGAATGTCCGTTTGTGCTCTTCAGTTATGCAGTTAAATATTGCGTTTCACGTTTCGCTTTGATTATTACATTGTTATTTTCCCGTTCATTCATTGCCATTACTAATTTAATGTATTGCAAATAATTTCTGTTGTTTATTCATTAAATTGCTGCCATGAATATATTTGTAACTACTTTGATTCTCATTTGTTATATTTACCTTATTTCTATAACATTAATTTACAGTTAATTATTCCGAAAGAAAGAGCGAGTCCTCTTTCGTGGTTTACGATAATTAATAAATTACATTCTTTTTAATTGCCTTAACTCAATCATAGTCGAATAAAATTATAATCAATCAAAAGTATTAATTAAACACACCGACCTGAAATTATTTTATTTGTTTATTTTGTATCGATTTTTAACCATAATCAAAATAACGAATCAGTTATAATAGTTTAGGGTGTGTTTGCATATAAACTTTGAGGGTTTGTACACGTAACAACAACAATAATGAACGTAATTAATTAATAATTAATTTCGTGCGGAACCGAGTGTTGTTTGAAACTTATTAATTAACTAGTTGTACTGCCAAAAATTCGCACTTTTGGGTGAATCTTTGTTTTGTGTTCAACCTCGTTTTACAATTATACGCACTTTTGGTGTGAATTTTCGGAAATGATGCAATTCGGAAACGCGGCATAATTGTCTGAATCGGATATCACTAATTCGTTCAAGTAATTCCTGAAAATACTTGATTATTTGCATTACTAAATTCTAATAGAAATTTGCATGAATATTGCCATTTTGTACCCTTCATGTAGCCCCATTTACGATGGTCTATGTAACAACGACCAACATTCTCTATGATTAGAAAATATTTTGCCACGATCCGTTCTCAAAATTAGAAAAAATCGATTTGTGCCTCAACTGTTTTTATTATTTTCCTTAGTTGAATCATTGTTTTGCGTTCAATCTCCTTTTAGAATTGTACGCACTTTTTGGTGAATATTGAATTATCTTCACCGATCTTCACTAAATCTTCTTCATTCAAGTTATTGCTCAAATTAGTTGATTATTTGCATTGGATATGTTCTACTAGAAATTCGCATTTTGATTCCCTTTTTTCACACTTCATGCAATCCTTTTGGAATCTCACGTAGCCTGCCTAACAAAATCGATTTGTGCCTGGAATCATTTTCATTATTTTCGTTAGTTTCGCAATTGTACATATGCATAGAAAGAAATTTTTGGAAAAACGATTATTGCATGAACTTTCTTTCCAATTCTCTTTGATAATTCCATCAGTTTCGCCATCTGTACCGTTATTTGGCTTTTATTTTTGCGTGGTTCAAATCTCTGTTTGATATAGATAATAAAGATTTACTAATCTTAAGAACAGCGAGCTGCCGAAATAATCACGTGCTTATCGTAATGTTCGATGTCGACCATTTGGTGCGACGCAGAATAATGCAACGAACCATCTCTCTCTCTTCTTCGGGATCACGCAGTTGGCTTGTAAGCAGAGGAATTTTTAAATGTCGTGTATTTTAAAGTTTATTAATTAAATGGGTCCTCATTTCAAATAATATGATAATTGGTAATTTATGATATTTAATGGCGCACCAAAATTGAAAGTATTAATTTTTTGACACAAAAATCCCTCGAATATATTAATTCTGACCGAATTCTATTCAATAAAATATCATTATTTTCGCAAAAAATTAGCCAAATATTCTGAAATGTCCCCTACATATATCGTAAATAGTTAATTAGTCAGCATCAATACAATTTATTTCGAAAAGAAATTGCATCAACATGAAAAATCATCAGTAATACATTTTTTGCTTTAAAATGAAGTATTTTAGCTACATACAACAGAATGAATTAATTAGTGGCATCGATATTTCTCTAATTTCATTTATTGCCGTGCACATTTCAACAATTTTCATTCATAATTCTTTCAATTTCTGCGGATCATCCTCCTCACTTTTCCCCAATTATCTCCATAATTATAATCGTGAGCAAAGTTTGAGTGGTATCATCTTAAAGCGCGGAAAATTATCTGAAAAAATTTTTTCCATAAATTTTCTAGGGGGGTTCCCCTTTCGATGGCCGATTTTCCTCGGAAGTCTTCACCGCACGCACGGCATCGCTCCGTTTGCTGTCCCACTCTTTGAGATTCTTCGCTCGATTCGAAACTCCTAAAGTAACGTATAGCTCATATACATTTTAAATGCGTCTCATACATTTCGAATTAAGTTGCGGCCAGCGAGATCGGCGAGAGAATGAAGCGATGACGTAATCGCGTGGTTGCTCCCACTCGCATCGTTCTTCGATTCTCTTTCGTGCGAGCGTTCGATTTTACTCCACACGAACGTGCGACTCGAGGCGTTAGAAGGAGAATTTGACGCGTTCTTTTTAATTCGATCTCGCACCCTTCACGTAACCCTTTCGGATTTTCGCATAGCCTACCGGATGGCCGAAAATTTGCCCTTTATTTAAAAAAAAGATCCAGATTCCTACGTGCAGCCGTTCGCTCGTTACGGAGTCGAATGCTTCTTCGAGGGAGAGAGACGGCGACAACTCTATATTATTATATTAATAATACAGCAAATAATATCAGTTGCACGTCAATTCGAATATATGAATATATAAAAAATAACAACTTTTGTTTGTAGAAACGTCACAGCAGAACTGATGAAAATGGAACGTATTTAATATTGTTATATGACGATGAAAATAAACGTCGAAAGGAGGTCAGGTCGGTCATTTATTTGTCAAGTTTGCCTTTATTTCCTCTTTTTAATATATTTTATTTTGAAGCGTAGATTAAATTAAGGGCGACATTTATAAGGGTTCCAATTTTTAAACGAAAAATAAAAAAAACTGCAATCACTCACTTCATGTTCAAATTAATGAAGATTTTATTTACAAGTAATTCTCCAGGTTTTAATATGAATTATATGTAAATGACGTTGTAACCATATTATGTTATGCTTAATTTTAAAATATCATTCCTTTCATTAAGTAATTAATTGCATAAAATGAAATACATTAGCATATGTGAGTATCGTGTTACATTTGAGACAAAAAGATAACCACTATTTTGATATTACATTACATCAGCATAATACTCTTCTAGACATCATTCATTCATATTCAAGGAGTTCTAAAATTAATATGTGAAATGAAAAAGAGTCTATTTCGTTATATTTTGTCTCTTTTTCTTCGTTTCTAAAACTTTTTTCATTTACATTTCTGCTCCCTTCTGTACGACTACGGCAGATAGAATTTACTTAAATGCAAATATGGATATTAAAGTAAATACTTACAGATACTCGTATCATGACATACATATATTACGTTTTCAAATTTAGCATTAGACTATGGGCTTTGATTGTATTTAAATTTTAATAGACTTCAAATGAAATTAGTCATCATTTTACTATTTTATGTGAGATAGTATTTTAGTAGTTCACTTCAGAGATTTTTCGTATTCGAATTTTTTACCAAGTGAGTATTACAATGGATTATGTTTCGGCCTTATATCAATTGATTAATATGTTCGTGTTTTATAATTATAACCACTGAGACATTAAATGCATGTCATATTTTACAATTCAAAAGGACCCTTGAAATGAAATAGATCACAATAAAAGAGTTTTGTTGGAATTGATTAATATTTATGTACGTAATTAAAAAATACACCACTTAATTACGCCATTACAGTGATTCAAATAGCATTTCTATGCTGCCTGGAACATAACAGTAATATTCACTTCTTAATTTAGATTAGCGTTTACAGAAAAAAACATGTTTATTCGTAGAAGGGAGCATAAGAAATTATGCTTTCAAATCCATTTTGCTTAAGGCTCCCTTTTTAATTCATTTTTATTTCTAAAAATATACCCAGAAAGAAATCAATCATAATCTGAGAAGAGAGGAAACCTGAAGCAAAAAAGAAGAAGGGAATAAACAAGTATACTTGGAAATCTGCTACATCTTTCTGAAAATATTCCTCTTTACCGCTTGTAATCAATTTATGGATTTCAGTGTTTTAGTATTCTAATTGTGTTTGTTTATTTCTATTTGTAGTTTTTAGAAATCCCTTTTTCAAACTTAAGAAACGTAAGAAATTGCGAAAATTATTCAATCAAGCATCATGATTAATCGATTACTGATTAATTGATTGGTTTAATAAATTACATTTAATAGCATAGAAAGTATTTCCAATTTATGCCTTTAACATGTCATTTCTATAAATCACTGTTCACTGGTCAATTAATTAATCCCATAAAATATTATGTAATATTCGCATTATAAGATTTCAATCAAGTCATACGATAATGATTATGTTCTCAGAATTTGCTTAAAATCAGTGCGGATTAAATGGCAATTTTCAATTAAGAGTTAAATCTACGAGCGTGAGTTAGTTAATCTTCATAATGGCATCAATAATTTACCATCTTTATAATTGTTCGCACTTAAACTAAACAAAAACGCAAACATTTTGTTGTTTTCACTACTATTAAACTTTTTCTTTCTTAAGTTTGTTCATTACTGCTACCCTTTTCAAACGAATAATTTAGTATGGAACATTTGGGGAACCATTTAAACTGCTTGAAAAGACGAGTAAGAGAAACCTGCAACAAAAAAAAGGTAATTTGCTTAAACTGATTACGATTCGACACACAGAGGAATTCGCAACTTCTTTGCCGGTTTCTAAATGAGCTGCGAGCTCAAAAACTCTCCCCTCAAATTAGTTAATTTATAAAACTACAGACGAGTAACGAGCGGGCACATTTTAATGTGTCAAAATAAACGATATTACTTCGACTATGTCGACGGTTTTGCGCTAGAAATACATAAAAGAGGGCAAAAAAGCAGAAGAGGACAAACGCAAAATGCAAGTGAAGTGGAATAAAATATCGAGTAAAAGAAATTTGATGGTCACTAGATGGCGGTTTTCGATGGTTATCAATAATAAAAACGGCAAATAACAAACTGAGCCGAATCGTTCGACAAAACCGCCACTCAAATTATTCATCAATACTCGAGGAATGTCAATTAGTATCCGCAAGGAAAGTAAAATAGTTGAGGAGCGAGAGGAAGTTGGCGTAGAGAGAAAGACTTCGTCGCTTTTCGATTTCCATGCGTAAATAGTTGAAAATTTTCCTATCATTATACAGAATCACCTGCTATTTATAAAAGAATGATCGAAGATTCTATATGATTCGAAAGTTTACTACAATAATCCACCCCCAAATCTCTTACATATTTTATATAATTAAATATTCACGGTGAGGATGAATGGATTATGAAAAATTCACGAAAATATTCGCGGCATCTCTCTCTCTCTCTCTCTCTCTCTCTAATGCTTTTAGCTCTTTTACTCTAACATCTGAAATGGCTCACGTTTGTCGGTTTACGTATGTGTGTGTTGTTCGTAAACATAACAATTAGATCGAGATAATGTTGCAACAACAAATTAAATTTCTTTTAGATTGCAACACCAGCGGAAACGTGCTAAATAGACGACGATGATCAACGTAACAAATTTAATCGACATGTTAATTAATTACAAATATCGAATGAAATCTTCAATAAAAAGTTTTCATTTCACTGGAAATGATTAACATTATGAAGAAGACTGTTGCAATATGAAAAATGATTACGGCAACACAAGGGTTGAAACAAAACGTAAGCATACGTTATTTTCGACATGAAATGGAACGAAATAAAAGGGGGAAATTGTCCCTCGTGCTCAATATATTTTCATATAAAATAAAAGAAAATCACAAATAAGAAATGATTCATTCTTGTCTATAATTATTTAAAACTAAATTAGAGCCGCATTCCAAACAAGTACATTTAGATTCGAAATTAAGGAAAAATTAAGCATTATACATAGCTTCACCTTAAGGAAAATAGGCCGAAATGTGCTGTAATTAATTGCTTTTTAACTTTTGCCTCGTCTTCTTCCTACTATGCCATCTTCTTTTTTTACTTAACATCTCTAACGCTTTGATAAATAAATTACTCGCAAATATATCTCAAAGAAGAAGATTTGCATACGTGTAATAAATGTTGAATCAAGAAGAGAAGAAAACATGAAAGAGGAATGAAATAAAAAGTTTGTCTCCTCTAGAACAAGTGCCATAAGCTTTTTTTTAATATGTTATTTACCGGCAATAGACAAATAGGTACATCGAATGTTTATGTTAATGAAAAAACACTCACTTTTCAATTACAAACATTAGGGCCATTTATTTAGGGCTACGGCAATTAATTTTTTCCATCCATTTTCTCTTCTTTAATTACTTTCAAATTCGTCCAGGCGCTTTTCATTTTTACTCTAGCGTTCCCTATTCACAATTTCGTCCCATTCTATTGATAAACAAGACGAAACTTGCTGCACGAAGAAGAAAATATTCTAAAGCAATTTTCAATATACTATATATACATTTTTTAATAATTGAATTTCACTGACACTTGAGACAACAGTTTTCATAATTAGTAAGGGCTCCACTATTTTAAATCAACTTCAAAATACGACACTGCATAAATGCGCAAACTGTAGTTAATATATTTTGGTGAATCTGAGTCCATAATTGTTGACCAGATATCGTAAATATGGCAACAAATATATGGTGACGATGGCAAAGAATGGACGAATGTCCAAGACGCCTGATTGTTCCATCCTCATCAGGAACTTTCAATAATTGTTGCAGGAGGGCTTTTGAAACGAGTAATAGCCGTTGCAATGTGTCGTTGACTAAATCCATATTGTGGTGGGCAATAATTGATCAAATAAAAACCCTTTAAATATACAAGTAACTCAATTAAGGCGATTACAGTCGATCGAGTGGATATTAATAATAATCGGCAGGATTAATTCAAAATGGTTGCGTTTAATTGGAATGTTCTTTGGAACGAAATTCAATGCAATATACATTTTTCTATTTTTTTTTATCGTTTAAGCCCAATGGACTACGTTATTTCAACTACTTCGCTTTTATCTTTCTTTTCTTCCACATCTCCTTCATCATTTCTCGGTGTTTTTCTTTTCTTTCGTCTGTCCAGGTATATTTTCGGTTTACTGTTCGTCTTTCCTGGAAACCTCCGATGTTTTGCAATTTGCTTCTCAGTGGTGACCGTTTTATTATATCGTCCTGCGTTATTTTCAGTTCTACCATGTCCCTCTCTGCTTCCTTGCTCCAGTTGCCCTCCATTTTTAGTTTTTTTAAATGTGTAAATATCCTGTGCGTGAGGCGTTCAGGGTTCATTCTTCGCACGTGACCATAGAAGGAGATTCTTCTTTTTCTGATTACATCTGATATTTTCTCTATGTGTGCGTACAATTCATTATTGTGTATTCTTCTCCGTCTTTGATGGGCCCTAGGATCTTCCGGAGTATTCTTCGTTCCTTGATCTCAAGTTTATCAACCAGATATTTTTTATTGAACTTCAGACATTCTGCCGCATATAAAGCTTCCGTTCGGATGACTGTCGCGTAGTGTCTTAGTTTAGCGCCAACTGATATTGCTTTCTTGTTATAGATGTTCTTGGTCAGTTGATATGCCAGTTCCATTTTATTTATTCTTGATTTGACGGCTTCTTTTTCAGAGATATTGTATTCAATTACCTCTCCTAAGTACTTGAATTTGTCCGCCTTGCATATTTTTCCGTACTTTGTTCTTAGTTGTTTTGGAGCTGAGTTTATATTCGTGATGAATTTAGTTTTTTGAAAAGAGATCTGTAGTCCTGCCCTTTCGGCTTTTCCTTTCAGTAGGTCTATTTGATTTATTGCTGTCTCTACTGAGTCTGACATGATGGCCAGGTCGTCGGCAAACGCTAGACAGTCTATTGTTAGGTTGTCTTTCTTGTATCCTAGTCTGATTCCATCATCTTTCTGCTCTTTTCGACTTTCCCTCCATTCTCTTATCACTTTCTCCAGTACGCAATTAAACAAGAGAGGCGAGAGACCATCACCCTGTCTTGCCCCAGTCTTTATTTCGAAAGGTTCTGACACTTCTCCTTGGAATTTTACTTTGGAGTAGGTATTTGTTAGTGTCTGTCTAATTATTTCCCTTGTCTTATCATTCAGACCAAATTCCTTAAGAGTTTTGAATAGGGTTTCTCTATCAATTGAGTCGTAGGCTTTCTTAAAATCTACAAAGGTGATTACATAGTTCTTAGCTCTCATCTTAAGGTACGCAATTACAGACTTTAGATTAAAAATCTGTTCGGCACACGAGCGACCCTTTCTAAAACCTCCCCTGATATTCTCCTAGGTGTGGATCTAGTTGTTTTTCAGCTCGACTTAATAAAGCTTTTGAGAGAATTTTGTAAGTTACTGGCACCAGAGAGATTCCTCTATAATTATTGACATCTGCCTTATCGCCTTTTTTGTGAAGTGGGTGGATCAATGCTGTTGTCCAGTCCGGCGGAATTTTCCCAGTTTTCCATATGTTCTGAACGATTTCTGCTAGTTTGTCAATTGCTTTGTCATTAGTGTGTTTCCACATTTCTGCGATTATTGCGTCTTCTCCAGAGGCTTTATTATTTTTGAGAGACTTGATTCTTTATCCGGAGGCACCGAGTCTGGGTGTTTGCTTGTCTCCTTCCCAAAGGTAAAATTGGATTCAGGTTCATCGCAGTTCAGAAGTTCTCTAAAATATTTAGCTAGGACTTGACAATTTTCCCTATTATTATGGGCAGTTATTCCATTTTGATCTGTAAAACAAAGGTTCGGTGGGTTATATTTACTTAATTTGTATTTAAATGTTTTGTAGAAATCCCTTGTGTTATTCTTGTTGAAATCCTGTTCGATCCGTTTCAACTGGTCTGTGTCAAATTCCCTCTTTGCGTTTCTGATAGTCTTTGCCGCTTGTTTTCTAATAGCCACGAAGTTTATCCTGTTGTCTTTGATTTTGTGCGAATTCCATTTTTGCCAGGCACTTTGTCTCTGTTTGATTGCCTCTTCGCACTCATTGTTCCACCAGGCATGTTTTTTCCTCTTAGTTATAGGGATTGTTTCTTCAGCTGTTTTAACCATTATTTCCTTTAGTTGTTCCCAGTTTCCTGGATTAGATGCTTCCAGCTTTTTTGTGAACTCCGTGTTGTTTTTCAGTTTTTCTGTATCAAATTTGCTCCTCCTTTTAACTTGAGTTCTCTTGGTATTCCTAGGTTGGAGTTTCACTTTAATTTTTAGGAGATAATGGTCTGAGTCGAGATTGGCATTTCTCATCACTTTTACATTCTGGATTTCTTTGTGGGACTTTCGGGAAATCGCTACGTGAACTATTTGAAATTCCCCTAGGTTGGGATTTGGGGATGTCCATGTTTTCTGTTTTTTAGGAAGATGTTTGAAGGCCGTTGATTTCATCATTAAATTGAACGCCTTACATAGTTCAATGAGTCTCTCACCATTCCGATTGGTTCTCTTGTGGGCCGGGTAGTTTCCGACAGTGTTTCTAAACTTCTTTTCCTTGCCCAGTTGTGCGTTAAAATCTCCTAGTAGGATGATTGTGTGTTTTTCCGGAAATTTTGAAATGGTGTCTTCTAACTCTTCCCAAAATTCGTCCGCTTTTTCTCGGTCCGTTCTGTTCAATTGGTTGATTGGGGCGTGTGTATTGACTAGTGTATAGGTTTTGTTAGTACTCTTAAAGGAGAGGGTTGAGATTCTACTATTTGGGGATTGGAAGTCAGTAATTGAGCCCATAATTTTTTTATTTATTATGAAGGCCGTCCCGAGATGCGGAATTGTTTTAATCACCCTTTTGCCCGGCTTTCCTTTGAAAATCCTATATCCCTCTGATTCAAACGCTTCTTCATCCGTGAACCTCGTCTCCTGTATAGCCGCAATCAGGATATTATTTTTGTCTAGGGTATTTGTTAATTGTTTTAACTTTCCCGTCTTTAGTAGTGAATTCATATTAACTGAAGCAAAGAAGTTCTTGACTTTATGTTTTATTTTGCCCTGCCGGTTCTTGACAGCATCTGGTTCATTCGAGCATGGTGTTACGGGTTCTCCAGAATCCGATGACCCGTTTGCGTTGTCTTTGACAACGGTGGATTGATTACCACCTGGAGTAGTGTTTCCTTTGAGCTTTTCCATCATGCTTTTCGTTGAAAAAAAATATAAAATTTGTGGGCCAGCATTGTTACAGCTGAGCCAAAGTACAACCGAGGTAGTTAGCCTCGGAGGGGAGTTGGAAAGGATTCTATAGGGATTTGGACTAGGTGAGTGACAATGAGGGGACAGTATTTTCTGTCGGGGTTTTCTTCCCTTAGCCGATTTGTTCCAGTTTTTAGGCGTCGGAGACTCGCCTTTCACCCTCTTCCGTTCGCTACATAACGCACACCCATTGTACACCATGCATTGCCCAGCAGTCGCGTCGGGGACGTGGAAGTAGGATTTGTCAGTACGTCTTTACAGACTGTGGGCATTTCTCAGAGTTTTGTTGTGGTCAGGGATTCGGCATCCCTGGCCACCTCCGAGACCCAACACCGACCATTTGACCACCATTTTTCTATTTATTAATAATGATTAAACGATTTTTTATTGATTTAATTAATAACGAATAACTAATTTTGCTTTAATTATCATAAGAAACCGTTGCAAAGTTTTGAAATTAATATAATCGTTACGGCATGGAAAGAATAATACCTTTATTTGTTTTTCCTTGCTTCTTTGATAAAGTTAATTTCGTAACCGTCACAGAAATATAACAGCAACAATATTCTCACAAGTTACATAAGGAAGAGAATAAGACAACAAAATAAAGCGTAAAAGCGAAATAAATTCTTAAGTATTTTCGTAACTTTTACATAATTTTTATAAAAAATTGTTTAGATATACGACTTTTTTTGGGCGACTTTTTCCTCTCTCCTTTGTACATCCAGTGCATTTCTTTTGCAATTCCTTTCACTTCTTTTTTTCAAATTCACTTCCTTTCATTCAAATGTAACTTGCGAAAGAAAATGTAACTCTCCCCAATGTTTTGATGCTAGATAAAATTGCTGTTAATTAAGGTAGACGCATTGTCCAATTCAAGTAATTGCAGGTCCTTCTTGTTACATAAAATAATATGATTCATAGTTTTACTTTAATACAATCGTGCGATATAAGAGAAAAACAAACTTTTTTCTCACTTATTTCATTTGTTTTTGCTATATTGGTGAATTTGTTTTCAAGGAATAAAAAATGCACGCTTATTATCGAGTTCCTTTTTTATTGCATTTGGTAATACTTATTCGTGATTAAACAGTTTTCGAGTCGCTTTTATGGCCAGTTTTATTTATACCATCAAGTCAAAATGTACTTAGACAAATAAAGGATCAAGTAATTGATTTCAACTGCTTAGTCTTTTGGCTGAAAAGGATGTTCCTCAAATTGAGCAAATAGAAAGTGGAAAAAAGGAACTACAAGAATAAATCGCTTGTGAGACAGGCTACGTAGATGACGTGACCCAGCTTCACATGACGCATATCCCTACGATTATTAATGAAACTAAATAAGCTGGACAATCTAGGATAGTTTCCCCCTTTTTGCCTTCTTTTTTTTTCTTCGAAACAAAGAAATTCAGTTTATTTGTACTTAAGCAGTGTTCGATCGTTTCGTTGTTTAAGATTATTTCAAATTACGTTTGGGAACGTAATATTCAAATCGAAATCACGTAACGATAACGATTTGCCTCCGACTTTTACAATAGCATATTATTATGTTACTTAATAACGTTTCATGAACCGCACAAACACTGAATGATACTCCGACTGTTAATTTATATATCGCATCAACAGAATTCTTCCACATACACACACATATGCATATAGATGTACTTAAACAATATTACAAACGTGAACGTATCAAATGGTTTAATTTCTCCCGATGAACATTATCCTTTTCAAATGATTGTTACCACAATTATTAACATCATCAGTGCGATCGTCGTCGCGATAATATAATTGATGCATTATTAAAACGTTTAAGCAACTACATTCATTCGAAACTAACCGCACGTAACGTCGCAATTGAAGTGAAGGATTCCGTGGCATCTACTAAAATTACCTCCTTGTATCGTTACATTGTTACCCTGAGATTTTATTAAACCTAATTGTGCTCTTCTGCTTTAGCCCACTAAACAAAAGAAAATGTAAGTCTCTATCACGATGGTACGTTCTCTTTTAAATTCTGATTAGTTTATGGGCGTAAGGAAAGAAATGGCAGTTTCTTCATTACGAGTAGGCTATTTTGCGGATTTATTAATATATTTCTGTTATGTATAAAAGTGGACTTATGCTACTCAAAGCAGAAAAAAAAATATTACGACGAGAGGAACGAAAAATACTTACTCGCTTACCAAGATAACGGATGAAGATAACTTTTGTAATGCTGCTTTGCAATAATGAAGCTATTAGTATGGAGATTCAATTAAAAAACTCTTTTTAGTAGCGCCCTTTTTCTTCCAAATTACTACTGAAGCCATAATTTTATTTATGGAAGTTAATAAACCATTAATCAATAAATTCGAATATCTATCGCAAATAACAAAAATCTGGCAATTTCTTTAAAATTCACTAAATTTTGACATAAATCTCACCAAGTACCCATAATTTTACTTAAATTACAATGTTAATTTAATTAAACAAAAGAAAGAATTAAGAGAGTGTGTGAATAAAATGATCTATGCTGAGTGATGTTGAAATGAATACCTCATAATGAATTAATATATAATTAAAAGTCTGAATATTATTTTATATCTATGTATCACCCCGTAAATATTGTTGTAAATACGTGCTTTCTTCTTGACGTTTCATTTTGCATTCTCAGAAGGGTTTGTGGTCGTTCAGGAGCTGAAGAGGGAGAATGAAAAATAAAGGGCGTTCATTTAATGTTGTCTAGGGATGAAAGAAATTAGGGATAGCGGAAAAGAAATTGTATGATTTATCCTCTTTGAAAAAGCAAAGAGGAATTCTTCTTGGGAATTTGTTTAACCTCGATTTCCATGTAAATCCCTTTGATTGGAATACGTTTTAAATGTAATTCAATGGTAAAAGTATTGTCCGTTCACGGAGTTATAGTATCAACAAATATTTATAATGTTTCTTTTTTGTGAACTTGGTTACGCTCTCTTGTATCAGCGGTGCGTGCACTTTTTATTGTGAATTCCATCACGTTCCGGCCCACCAGTAAATAGAGCCCCGACGGTGGAGGAGGAGGGAACCGGACAAAGTCGAACATTATTAAATTAAGTTGGTAGTTGTACATTCTTATTTTTGAGCTGAAATAGACTTACACATTTTTTGTATCGAAAAAGAGTCGCGATTATTTATTCGCGTGGTCCTTCAAAACTAGGCTCAAGTCAGGCCGCCACATTGGTCCTAATCGAGCCGGATCCAGAAAAACCAGCAGAAAAAAAAAAAAAGAGTCAATCAGGAAATCCAATCAAAAGGAACATCGGTCTGCAGCAAGGTAGGTCCTCAATTCCTTTTATTCCCGTTTTACCATAACAAGTTTTACTTTCCGTGATTGTCTCAATTAGTAGAATCAAAATGTCGGTACAAGAACTACCAAAATTGTTAAGTAAGCGCACAACATTAAAAATATTATTAACGCGATATAGAAATCAGTTCGAAAACTTGTCGATTCAAGATCGTAATTTGAGCACGTTTAAAATTTATTTAAATAAAATGGAGCCACTGTATGATGAGTTGTCGCTTCTCGACGCTACCATAATTTCTTTAGATGAAACTCAAGCCGACGAAGAATATGTACAAATGACCTTTAATACAATAACCGAGTTACATAGACAAGTCGACAATTTAAGTTGCTCCATAATAAATTCCAATAACAGCCAAACAACGCCATTAAATCATTTTTCACGCGGTGACCAAATAAACGTAAATTTGCCAAGAATAACACTGCCATCATTCAATGGTACGTACGAGCAATGGCCAGGCTTTCGCGATACATATTGTTCGTTAATTCATGAGAATAATTCAATAACAGACATTGAAAAGTATCACTACCTTAGGTCGTCATTAGTGGGCGAAGCCGCTAAATGCATCGAGTCTTTGCAATTATCACAACAGAATTATTTAATCGCGTGGGAGACATTAGTTGATCGCTTCGACAACAAAAAGCAAATTATCAAAAATCATGTACGGTCATTATGAAATCTCCAACCAATAACAAAAGCTACATTAAGGGACACTGTAGACGCCGTCACAAAAGAGGTGCGTGCACTTAAGGCATGCGGTGAACCCGTGGAAACATGGGATACATTGTTAATAGGAGTAATTTCGTCAAAATTTGAACCGCGAATAAACGAGGAGTGGGAAGCACAGATGGCAGATGTAAAATCACCAAAATACAGCCAATTAATGGATTTTTTAACAAAAAAATGCAAAATATTAGAGGCGGTGAGCGATCAGTTTAAACCGTTTAATTTTTCACCAAATCGATCCACCTTTAATAACAAAAACGCTACCCCTAAAAAATCATTTATAGGAATGAAGTCGTCAGGTAAATGTCCTATTTGTAGTGGTATGAACCACAATATTTATAAATGCGATACTTTCTTAAGTTTTAATACACAAAAGCGTTATGAAACCGCAAATGCGAAAGGATTGTGCACCAATTGTTTAAGAGAAGGCCATAAGGTGCATAAGTGTAATTTAGCTCCTTGCAGATATTGTAATAAGAAACATAATTCATTATTACATTATTTAAACAAACCGAGTACAAATGATAACAACAAAGAGCAAATGTCAGCAGCATGTTCGGAGGAGTCAGTAAGCGTGTTACACACCCAAGCCGCATCTCAGGTACTTTTGTCGACAGCGGTAGTTAAGGTAAAAGACAATAGTGGTAATTTTCATTTACTAAGAGCGGTGCTCGATACAGGCTCGCAAGTAAATTTTATATCCCAAAACGCGTTCAATAAATTGAACCTCCAGGAATCTGATGTTGATATACCTATTGTGGGAATAACAAATAATACAAGATCAATAAAGAAGGCAGTAACTTTAGATATAAGGTCACGGTTAAATAAGTTCAAATTAGTATCCCAATTTTTGATAACCGAGTATGTTTCAAATAAATTGCCGGCCGTTCCGGTATCAAAACAATTATTCAAGATACCACCGAATCTTGCATTGGCCGACCCCAGTTTCAACGATCCACAACAGGTAGATCTGTTGATTGGTGTTCATAAATTCTTTGAATTTATGAATAAAAATCGAATTATACGCAAAGGATTACCAGCGTTACAAGACACGAAATTCGGGTGGATTGTAGGAGGAGAAATATTACAAACAAAAAAAGAAACAAATGCTAGGATATGCAATTTAGCGGAGTTGGACGATCAAGTCGAGCGATTTTGGCGCATTGAAGAATTAATCGAGACAAATAATTTCACGAGAGAGGAAAA
This sequence comes from Hololepta plana, assembly GCA_963695495.1. Taxonomy (NCBI): domain Eukaryota; kingdom Metazoa; phylum Arthropoda; class Insecta; order Coleoptera; family Histeridae; genus Hololepta; species Hololepta plana. Next base: position 154,348 of record OY968833.1, on the reverse strand, counting down.
GTATTGCGAGGAACATTTTAAAAAAACGTATGAACGTAATAATAGCGGCCAATTTGTTATTCAATTGCCGCTCAAACAAGACCCATCAGTATTGGGCGAATCAAGGCCACTAGCAATAAAACGACTCTGGTCAATAGAGCGCAAATTTCGAAACGATAGCCAATTGAGGGATGAATACAAACGTTTTATGCAAGAGTACATCGACTTAGGCCACATGAAAGAGGTACCCTATGTCAACAAGGCAAGCGAAATGTCTTACTATCTTCCGCATCATCCCGTCCTCAAGGAGGACAGTTTAACCACGAAGTTGCGCGTCGTCTTCGATGCATCCGCCAAGTCTAGATCCGGCTGGTCTCTCAATAACATTTTGCACGTAGGGCCAACCATCCAAGAGGATCTTTTCTCCTTGATGATCCGTTTTAGAAAATACAAATGCGTTTTCACGGCCGACGTGACAAAAATGTATCGCCAGATATGGATAAACGCCGCACAAACTCCATTACAAAGAATTGTGTGGCGCTTTTCACCGCATGAGCCAATCAGAACATACGAACTATTAACACTAACTTACGGAACGGCAACTGCATCGTATCTTGCGACGAAATGTCTTAGCACCATTGCAGAATTGTATGAGACGGAATATCCGGATGGAGCGCGTACGATTCGCAACGACTTTTACATGGACGATTTGATCACGGGCTCGAATTCGTTGAGAGAGGCTATTAAGCTAAGGGATGAAGTAATCGCGGTTTTAAGTAAATGCGGATTTGAATTACGCAAGTGGTCAGCAAACGACAAAAGAGTTTTAGAGAATCTTCGTGATAAAGAAGTAGAAAATAAGGTGATTAGCTTCGATAAAGATACTTTTATAAAAACATTGGGCATACAATGGAGCCCGGCTCTAGACATTTTTACTTATGCGTGTGCGAAAGCAAATGCCAACAGAAAAATAACGAAACGAACAATTCTGTCGGAGATTTCAAAGTCATTTGATCCGTTAGGATTAATTTCCCCCATCTTAATTAAAGGAAAGCTTGTTATGCAAAAATTATGGCAATTAAAAGTGGGATGGGACCAGGAATTAACATCCTTCAAGTGCACCCTCTGGAACGAATTTCAAACGGATATAACCTGTTTATCCACAATCAAAATTAAAAGAAACATCGTCTGCGGCGATCCTATTAGATTAGAGTTACATGGTTTCGCGGACGCGAGCGACGTTGCCTACGGCGCCGCAATATACATACGATCTATTGATACGGATGGCAACATACAATCGAATCTTCTATGCTCAAAAACGCGAGTAGCGCCATTGAAATCGCTTACAATTCCAAGGCTAGAACTTAGCGCAGCGCTTTTATTATCAAAATTGGCCGCCAATGTTAAAAATATAATGCAAATAAAGTTTAACGAAATCCATTTATGGACCGATTCTACAATAGTCAACGCATGGATACGCGCCGAACCGAGGCAATTTCAGACATTTGTAGCAAATCGAATTTCGCAAATACAATCGCTAACAGAAGGATGTCATTGGCACCATGTTCGATCAGGAGATAATCCAGCTGATATCCTGTCACGCGGTACAAGTACACTTGCATTAAAAGCGAGCAAGTTATGGTGGCATGGTCCCGCTTGGCTACAATTACATGACGATAAATGGCAAAAACGGGCAGTAAATAAAATAGTTAAACATCAAAACGAGTTTCCATTCGAAAATTTCTCCAGCTACATGCGGTTACTACGCGTCACAGCTTACTGCTTACGATTTCTCCACAACGCTAAACCATATAATCGCAAAACAAGACGAACTCATTGCTTGATATCCAACGAAATAAATCAGGCTAGAAATAGTCTCATTGAAATTGTACAAATTGATAGTTTCGATGAAGACATAAAGTCATTACGAAAGAGTAATACGGTGGAAAAGCATAGTAAATTAATAAAATTATCACCTTTCATTGACAAAAATCTAATCAGAGTAGGAGGACGCTTATCGTACTCGAGCTTACAATTTTCGAGAAAACACCCAATCGTATTACCACCCCGGCATCATTTTACACAATTATTGATAAGACACGTTCATATAGCAAACTTACATGCCGGACCCCAAACGACGTTATCCATTCTTCGTGAAAACTTCTGGATAATCGACGCCAGAAATATTATTCGAAACTTGATCCATAAATGCGTGACCTGCTTTAGAACAAATCCACGCCCATCAAATTATGAGATGGGCAATTTACCCAAATACAGATTAACAAGTGCACGTCCATTCAAAATATGTGGCGTCGACTACGGTGGCCCTATTTTGATTAAACAAGGTGGCCCACGATCAAAGCAGTCAACTAAGTCGTACATAGCGGTATTTGTTTGTTTAGCCACAAAGGCAATTCATATTGAACTCGTCACTAGTTTAACGACACAAGGTGTTTTAGCCGCGCTAAAGCGATTAATGGCACGACGCGGCAAAATTTCTAAAATTTACTCGGACAACGCTTCTAACTTTAAGGGAGCGGCTCATGAATTACACGAGCTGTATCAATTTTTTAAAAATGAAGCAAACAAAAATGAATTAATTAACATGTGCTCAAACGACGAAGTTGAGTGGCACTTCATTCCCCCGTCTTCACCTCATTTCGGAGGGATTTGGGAAGCGGGCATCAAAGCCGTGAAATATCATTTAAAGCGGGTTACAAAAACCGCTCTTTTTACTTACGAGGAGCTTTATACGCTCCTAATACAAATTGAGGCAATCCTTAATTCAAGGCCCCTAACACCGATGTCCCATGATCCGGCAGACCTTACAGCCTTAACACCGTCCCATTTCCTTATTGGGGACATGCTACTCTCAAATCCGGAACCCGATTTGAGTCACATCAACGCGTCAAGACTAAGTCGCTGGCAACATCTGGAGCTCATTAGACAGCAGTTTTGGAAGAGATGGTCCAAAGAATATTTAGCCAATCTTCAGCAGAAATCGAAGTGGACCGACAAAACACCATCCAACATTGCAATTGGAAAACTGGCTCTATTGCAGGACGACAATTTGCCTCCAATGGAATGGGCCCTAGGACGAGTAGTAGATATCCATCCAGGCAAGGATGGCGTCGTAAGGACAGCAACCATAAGAACGACAACCGGCACTTACAAAAGAACCACTAAGAAACTTTGTCCGCTGCCGGTGGATTAACAACGTCAGCATTTGGTTGAAAGGGAACCTTCCAACGGGCGGCGGCATGTCCGTTCACGGAGTTATAGTATCAACAAATATTTATAATGTTTCTTTTTTGTGAACTTGGTTACGCTCTCTTGTATCAGCGGTGCGTGCACTTTTTATTGTGAATTCCATCACGTTCCGGCCCACCAGTAAATAGAGCCCCGACGGTGGAGGAGGAGGGAACCGGACAAAGTCGAACATTATTAAATTAAGTTGGTAGTTGTACATTCTTATTTTTGAGCTGAAATAGACTTACACATTTTTTGTATCGAAAAAGAGTCGCGATTATTTATTCGCGTGGTCCTTCAAAACTAGGCTCAAGTCAGGCCGCCACAAGTATTTTGTTTGAAACAAAAATCCCTTTTGTAATTCTCGGCCAACAAGATCGTATCTGATATCACAACGCTTCATTTTTATAATGAATTACAAATATCAGGGATTTGTTGTCTGTTCGGAAGAAGTTCACAAACAGGTACAGGTTGCGTTTATTTGAATACAAAATCACCAATATTATGTTAATTTTTGGGGTACATCACGTAAAACCACTCGCTTAATTTCATTTGTAAGTTTTCCTATAAGGAATTCTTTTAAATGGCGTAAAAAGGGTGAACAAGCTCTTTGTTCAAGTTATTTCGTAATTAATTTGTAGCAGTTTCCCTTGCTCCATAAGTATCCTTTAATTTCTTTAATTAATGATATAATTGTCTTAATTGCAAGTATTCGATTCCGCACTTTGACTCCATTTTCATCAATTATTAACTTATCTATTTGCTCCTTTCTTAAGAGCGAAATATTTTTATACTTCACTTATTCTCTACAGTTTAATTAGCTCTTCTTAATTGCTTCTTTGGTCCTTAAGATAATGTGCTTACGAATATTTAATTGAATAACTTCACGTTGCAATGAGCGAGAATAATGTTTAGTACAATTAACAACAAAGCGAACTTAATACAATCAACCCTTGAAGTTTGCGCCACATTTTGGTAGGCACCCTGCATATTAATTGTTTAAGTGGAGGAAGCCACATTTGCTCTGTTGTGAATTAGATTGCATTTCTGTTTATTAAGGTAACAATTCATGCAGATCATTAGCACTAATCAAGCATAACTAACATTCAAACTGCAATTTTTCGTTTCTCTTACAACATTTTCTTTCTTTTCCGCTGGTGGCGATGTTATTCTTCATTTACATTGGTGGTGTGCCATTAATATCCCATTGGCGTACACTTGAAATGCCGCAGCTCTGTTGTCAGGCACATTGCGAACATTTCGGCGCTCCGGATGCGACGACGAGTTCGTGACTTTGAAATGTCCCACCGGCACGAGGATCTCCATCGAAGTCGCCCAGTACGGGAAGTCGCCCAAGGAGAAGCCATTTTGCAACTCGAAGAATGCGAAACCGCTCGCGAAATTATCAAATACGAACACTTCGTGCCTTTGGTCGAAATCGCTACAGGTCAGTATCTAATTGATTGATTTTAATTCTTAGGGCTTCTTCTATATTATTTTGACGAGTAATTACTGTTACGGCCGTATTGCCGTAAATTCTAAAAACATTTTTTCGTTGCATTTGTAATCTTTATTATCGTCCTGTGAATTAATTTCTATTTTTAGTTAAACGTCGACTAAGAAACTAACTTTAAATTAGGATTTCATTTGACGAGATTCGTTCGTCGCTGTAATTTGTCGCTTACAAAGTTATACGATACAATTTATAATACTCTATCAGCGAATTTGAAATAATAATAATTAAGTCACCATTTCCCCATTATTTTACACATAATGAACTGTTTAATGCGAGGTAACAGTGGAACAAATTATTGCGTTAAATTATCACACATTTGTATAAATAATGAATATTATTTGTAGGTTATTCACAATATTGTCGGCTCTAGAATTTTATACAATCTTATAAAATTTAATTTCGTTTCGTATTGATTTTCCATTCCGTTAATTCTAGATAAAGACGTAGCTCGACTTCGTTTTGAAATTCTTCTGCTTTATACTTTTGCCGATATTGTCTCATCAAAAATAGATGATGCAAAAATATTTGTATCGAGTTTGCCATTAATTCAGAGAACGGTTCCATTTCGCATCTCGAATGTACTAACATTAATGTAACATAATACGGGGAATCGAACACGTGTAAATACAAGATTAAACTGCGGCCGCCTTGTTAAATATTTTGCATTATTTTCCATTATTTTCTCTTTACTTTTATGTTCCGACTTTTATTTATTATCCACATCCAGACACTGTCTCCTCAATAATGTAAACAACCACTTAACGCGCTAATCGATTAGAACTATGAATTATAAATTCCCAAGTGCATACGTTATTCCCGTGCCAGTGGCGATTTACTAAAAGAATTTAGAAGTCGAAAGCTCGTTACGCTACATCGAACAAAGTGGAAAAGTCCATGGAAAAGTCCAGGATCATTTCTCATCAATTAATTTTCTCCTTCAATTTAAATTTACTCTCTGCAAAATAAATCACTAAGATTATAGTTTATTGAGTGTTAAGTAACCGTATGAAGCCAAACACGATAAATTCATGTAGCCAATGATAATTTCGAAATGTTATTAAGCAAAAGTGGCACAAAAATGAAGAAGATTAAATTAATGTTTAATCGGAGGATTTCCTAGTGATTATCTCAAAAAGTTTAAAGACTTTCGCTGATATTGTGGCTTGGCTGTAAAAAATGAGAGGATTTATTATAAACACGATATCTAATTGGAATTATAAACAACATTTATGTATTGTAATTAACACAACTTTTATTTCGTGATTTTTCAAATTAAAAGGAAATGTTAATTAAAATTTTCCAAATCGTTAGTTGTAATTTTCATTTTAATAGCAACTAACATGAATAAATGTTTATCTCCACAAGAGTAAAAATGACTCTATTAAGGCTATTAATTCCATATCAGACATAATTCTAATGTCTAAAGGCAAAATGCAGACAGAAGTTATATCAGTGCAAAACTATTTTATTTTTTATTAATAAACTATTAATTAACAAAATGCAAAAATTAATTGTTAATTATAATTAGAAAATTAAATTCGGTTCTTACAAGAGGAAGCACACATTTATTATACACAGACGAAAATTAAAATTGTTTCGCCTCTATTTGCACAGATGGAACAGTGATGCACAATAAACTGACATAGAAATGTTCTTAAAACAAAACATTACGGACGGATTTTCAATGTTGCCAAAAAAGCAAAACTTTTTTGCAGGATTTCAATAATTTTTTTTTATGGAGCGTTGATTACAGAAATATGTTTCCTATGCAGTTGACGCAAGTTGATATTCATCATTATTTATGAAAATGCCTGTTTCGTACCCGTTCTTGAGTACGATTTTTTTCTTTTTCGAAGGACCAATGTTTTGTCGACGAACCAATGTTTTGTCGAAGGACCACCCTTGTTCAAAGGGACTTAAATAATTTATAGATATAATGCTTTATTTTACACTATTTACAATATGTACAACTTCAGTTAATGTTAACAAACGATAATTTAAAAACGATGTTGACTAACAAACAACGAAAACGAAACGATACAAAATACAAATTTCTGCATAAATTACAAATGTTAATTTATTTCGCGACTTATCTCCCCCCTTCCAATTCGGGGAGAGTGTGCCCTTTGTGAGACAAAACTGCCCAAAACCAGATTTTGTTGGTTGGCAGCTTTGTCTCAATAATATGAACACGACAGTCACTCTCTTGTTGCAATGAACCTTCAATTTAGCGTTTGTTTCTTTCTTTCAATGTTTGAACAAACGGTTCATCGCAACAAGAGAGTCTGTCGATTGCTGTTTATTTCTTTTAGAATAATGTACAACACTAATCAATTCACTTTTATAACGCACAATGAGTTATTCACTACGGCGTTAACAATGCCGTTACGAAAAGAAGAGAAAAGCAAAAGATGAATCCCCGAATTGAATATAATACAAAATCATATGACACGATAAACCCTGTTTTTATAAAATGCGAATCGCATTGAAGAATTTTAATATTGCATCATCCTCTTAACCGAGGAGGACAAGTACAAAAGGCAGGAAGAAAAAACGTTTCTCTTTTCAACAACAATCCCTTGCTTTTGTGAATAAAGGAAAATTTCATTCATTTTTTAATCAATAACACTTGTTATTAATACATTTTTATTTACGTTTTGCAGTATTATCAAAATTCATCACATAAAAAGTAAAAGTTGATCTAAAGTATTTTTGTAGTTGCTCTTAAAAGCTTAACGTTCCCGAAGAACTTTAACAGCAGAAATTTTACAGAAACAACGTTACTCTTAAAAATTTCGTATATAATTATTATATTCCGAGGCACTTCTAAAATGTCCACTCGTATTTTATCGTTTATAAATTCTCTTTCATTTTAACTAGTAACAATTAAAATTTAATTCGAAAATGTAAGAGGAAACTGATTTACTTCGTACCCATTTGTTCGCTACTAACACTAAAACATAAAATTAGCGACGACCAAAATTCTGGCATTGACCAGCTTTAATCACGATTTAATTTCAATAAACCAATTAAGGCTTAATAAATAATAAATCACTCTTTCAAGAATACACCTCTGAAAAGGAGAAAATCTTCTTTTGAAGACTTTAAAAATTTACTAACTGACATTGGAATTAAGATGGCTACTAACATGCGTTATTTATGCTCTAATTTATATCTATATTAGTTAAGTTTCAAACGAACAGCTTCCTTCAAAAATCTATTTCGAATGAATTAAATCATCTGGGGTTGATTTTAAATGGTCGAGTATGAAATTTCCTACGATTCGAAAAAGTAAAAGCAAAAAGATGGAATCATCACTAGGCTACGTACATAATAAAGGAAGAGTTTCGAATAAGAATAGATGGATGTGAACAAAAAAAAAACACGGGAGAGGAAATGATGAGGAAAAAATATTAAAATGCGGGAGATCATTTTAAAGGTCCGCATTGACACATTGTAATTTAAACGGAGCCAATATGGAGCTTCCATTCAAATAATCGAACACTTAATGCAACTTCTTTTTATTTTATAACCTCTTTTTATTCTGCACAAATATTATAAGATCATATTAAAATACCGAATTTACGATCGCTTTTAATAGTTTTCCATTGGATATCTGCCATTTCCATGGTACCGCATATATCTGTGTACACTCATCTACCTGAGGGTGGTTATCTTAATAGCATAAATTCACGTAGAGATTCATGTTATAATGTTCGGTTCTCTACCGAATAGAAGAATATTGCATTGCATATTAACTATTTTAATTTCGAACCAAAATACAGTTTTGCTGTGTCCTTATTTTCAGACGAAATGGGAGAAAGTGGGACAGAGAAACTGGGGAAGAGTAAGTAATTGTTAACAACATTTTGCTTACTAAAATAATTTATCAAAAAATAGCAATAAGGAAAACGAAAATGTTGGAGCTTTTTTTTCGTTTTTTCTCGAATTAGCACTCTCATTAATGCTGCAAGTTCAATAAAAGCACCATGCAGTAAACAAACGAATTGTCGAATGTGAAATAATTCTTTGGATGGTGTTGACTAATCAAAAAGGTCCGGGCAGATTATTTACTGAAACTGAAAATGCTCCTGCAGTATTGAAATCACTTCTTCCGCACATAATGCTTTTAATTTCTATTTGCAAATGCTATACGAAAAGTTTGCATTAATAGTAAAATATGCCAAAATCCTGGAGTTTATTGATTAGTCTTTATATTGCATGCGCAAAATTTTTGCTAGAACAAAATATATTTTAGGTACTTCCATAAATTATGTTATTTTATAATGCGATTTTTTATGAAAGGAGGACTTCAAGCAAAAACACGAGGAAATAAATTATAACGTTCTTCTTTCAAGTTTTCCTTTTGGATCAAAAACTTACGAAAGGTTCAGAGACTTGAAGGACGTCATTTTATGCAAACCCTTTTCTTTGTGAAAACTGAAATAAAATAAAAAAAACTCCCCCCTTTGTTGAGTCCATCCAATCTCTCAATACGTAACGATTTGATTGATGTTCGAGATACTTGTTCCAGTGCAGAAAACATTAATATAAACAATGCAAATTAAATAATAGAAGAAGAATAAACTGAATAAAATGACGTTACTTAAGTTACAGTTTGAAATTATCACAGTTTATTGCAGATAATTAATGTTTCATTCATGTAGTTGGTGCTAAAGATCAAACATTTTTGGTCTTGCCGTAATTTTAGAGTAAATTGTTGGCTTTAAATATCACATTATGTCGAATTTCCTTCTATTTAGGAAGATTTTGATTAATATCAAAGCTTTTTTTTTGCAAATTCTCATTGTCGCTAGAGCGTTGTTTAATTTTGTAATTGTGTGTGAATGTGCCAATGATTAGTGCATTTGAATATTAATTAATTAATATCGATTAAGCACGATTACAGTCTATCTGACTGACGTCCCGTAGTATTCGCTGTTGCAGACCGTCATCGAAGTCTGCCAGAAGAAGCAGCAGTGCAAGTTCTTGGCATCGCCCAAAACGTTCGGCGGCGATCCGTGTCCGAGCGAGAGGAAATACGTTGAAGTTTCGTACAAGTGTAGACCATGTGAGTATTAAAGTTTGATTTCGATTTATAATTTATTGGAGACACGAATCATCTAAAGCAATTCAACTCTTTTCTTCGAACGAAACAAATTTAGTAAGACATTATTAAAAAGTTATTAACCCAATTTGTAACTGGTTATGAGCTAATAAAGTGAAATTTTAATAATTGCAACAAATTCCTACTTTTTCTCAACCGAAAGGGTTCCTATAAACATTACATCGTTACATCGAGGTTTATCATTTATCAGCTAAAACATATTTCATGTGGGAAATAATTATTGCTAGTTTTATTTTCCAGATTTTCTTTTTAATTAGTGGTGAATAAAGTTGTATTTAAAAAAGTAAAAATTATTGTGATCTGGAAATTATATGTTTTCGAAATAAAAACCGGCAAGTTAACGCCAGCAGATAACAAATAAAATGAATTCAGTTTTATCAAAATTGTTCTTGAAAACTGCAAATACTTTTGTGGCATAAATCGCATAATAAATATTATCGATTCGGTCCATTTCTGTTTGTTATGGATTAATAAGTTGATTCACCTCATAAACTTCTAGCTCGTCTTTCCAATTGTGTGTGATAATGCGCGAACATATAAGTTATATTTACTTCCATTTCCTATTTCCTTTTCATTCCATCCTATCCTCTATCTCTCCCTTTCCGTTTTTATTTCCTGAAAATATTTGATAAGTATCATAATGAAATCCCATTTTAGGTGGAGACAAAGATTCTAAATGATAATTACTTTTTATATTTGTTTTTACCATTCATTGTTCCTATTCTTCTTTTTTTTTAACCCTAAAATTAATTATCCATAATGAAGTAACGCGCCTTATGATTGTTCGTTATGTTATTGCAAGTTTATGTTAGAATAAAATTACGAAATGCATACAGGGTGACCCCAAAGTGCGGGCACGAATGATTACGCCAAAACTGGTGACTTTAAAGCAAAGTGTTTCAGATGAAAAAGTTTTTTCCTAATAAAAGACTACAACGTAATAATATATTCCAAGATGGCCAACTTCGAGATATACCGGAAACTAATTGCGCTTGTAATGGATGAATTACATGCGGAATGGAACATTTTTCATTGCATCCTTCGATTCCGTAATGAATTTAAAGCGGAATTTATTAAAACAATCCCTTGCCTAATATGCACCATTTCGGAGTTATTTCAGTGTTTTCCCAGAAAAATGTCATTTCGAACATCGTGCATAATCCCATATATCTGTGAGACTATTTGAGATAGAGACTTTAACTTGTTTTAGTTCTTTTCAGCGTGAAATGTCAAAGTTTTTGCTTGATTTAGGATTAACTAAAAGTGTTACTGGCTGTGATTTGTGGTCTAGTAAATTTTGACATTTTCAAACGTGCATAACCTCAGTCTTCTAAACCTCATATTTCTTATTATGAATGTATGATGATTCGATCATATTTAGGTCGCATTGGGCCTGCAGTACATTGTTTTCGAGATGTTTGCATTTAAATGATATTTTCTGCATTATTTATATGCATTTAAGAGTGTAGTAATCCAAGTAACAACAAGGACAATTGAAAATCGATTATATTTTCATTATAATTTTCTTTTTTTTTACGTTATTCTTCTCATTACTCATTAAAAAGGACATTCTTTGGGATACCCCCACCCCGTAGGGTGGTTATCTCACGCCACATTTCTGTTTTGCCGAAGTCAAAATTTGTAAGCGTAACAGTAAGCAGTACAAAAATCTTCGACATTTCATGCTGAAATGAGCTAAAAAAACTTTAGCTCTCTACCTCGAATAGTTCCGGAGTTATGTGGGATTATCTAACACGTTCCAAATGACATTTGTCGGAAAAACCTCGAAATATCTCTTAAAAAATACATTTTAAGCATGTGATTGTTTTATAAGACGCGCCTTAGAACTTGATGCGGGATCAAAAAATGGAATAAAAAATGGATGATTCCATTTAAAATGTGTGTGTGTCCTGTAGATCCGGAAGTGCGCCATCTTGGAAAATATCATTCCGTTGTAGTCCTTCCCGTGGGAAAACTTTTCTATCTAAAACATTGTCCCTTAAAGTGATCCGTCAGAAAATCGTAACATAATTTACGGAAACCAATTAAATAGTTTTAAACCGCGTCGGTGTAAATTGCGTCTATTGGATAAAATTACATTAATTTACATTGAATCAATGTCAGTATAACGATTTTGCAATACATCATCAGTTTCAATCCTGAGAGGACGAGTTTATTTTGGTCTGCATTTTATGTTCAATCGAACGTTCATCATTGATTATTTTATAAATACATTTGGGATAATTAGTATTAAAACATTTTTGACGGATTCCATGAGTTAACCAGCATTTCAAAAATTTAGGATTAGTTCAAATGTGAATAAATGAAAAAATAATTTTTTAAATAAAATGAATAATGAAAATAACAAGGTTAGAGAATAGAATCTTGCTATTAAAGGCGATCGAATTGTGAATTTCATTCGCCTTCTTCCAGACGAATTCCGCATCAAGGAGGCCTGCGAGAACAAAAGAATCGAATTAAAATGCGATCCGAATTCGAGGGTGGCCGTGTTCAGTGCGAGCTACGGCCGAACCGAACGCGAGAACTTGCGCTGCGGTCAAACTCAAGGAGTCTCCGAAGAAAGTACGTACACTTTTAGTTCTTTTTCATTTATTTATATTCCCTTTTCAACAACTTTTTTATAATTTATTCAGCTGCTCTTTGTTTGCATTATTCCCTAGCTTTCTTCCTTGTCTTAGGAATAATCCGGCGGAATTCCTGTCATAACAACGGCTTCAGTATATTATAATGAATAAAGTGATCAAATCGCTTTTATACAGAAAAACAAGCTCGCGCTATGGGCGAACAGAGTTTTAGCTCAAAACTAAATTACATTTACATTCGAATCGATTCGCCGAGTGAGTGTAATTCGAAACCGGTTGCAACTTTATTCTTATTTTTTCTCCGTTTGCATGAAAACCTTTTTATTTCCTTCACGTATAACACGATTGCCGAAGAATTATGAAAAGCAAAGGGCGTGTTAACAACGAATCTCTCTTTATTTCAATTGATCATTTTTCAAATTCTTTCGGCGTCTCTGCTCACAATTTTGTCTTATTTACAACTTTCTTCTTTGCGAAACTTTACTCGAAATCTATACTTGCTTCAATTAGGCCGATTACGCGAGCTTCGACTCTCGTTAAGTGCCAAAGTTGCTGATTGTATTTAATGTTGCTTTTAACAAGCCAAGTATCGAAACATATTTATTCACTTTCATTGCAGCGTGTTTAGCGAGTTACGCGACCGAGACCGTCATGCAAATGTGCCACGGCAAAAGGAGTTGCGAATTGACTGCGGACACAAATACGTTCGGGAGATCGTGCCATGAAGATTCGAAGATGTACTTGAAAATGGTTTATGCTTGCGGTAAGTAAACAAAAGAGATAAGAAAGAAAAATTGCTGAATCAGAAGTTAGAAATAAACGATTCTAGTGTTGACCAAGAATAATTTACATGTAGAGTCAAATCAGATTATGCATAATCTCGGTACTTTTCTATCATACTAAAACCAGGATGAAGTAAAGGTCAACAATTTGCTAATTTTTTCTCAGGTCCAGAAAAAGAGGAAACAATATCCCGGAATAAGGTTTATCCTGTCATTCCCATCAACCTACTGAACCTATTGAATCTGCTCAGTTACTTTACAGCGAAATTCGTCCGGTCAAATGATGTAGTGTCGCAAACATGAGTGATTGCTTTTTGTTTCAAATCCAAAATAAATTCGCCTATAAAACTGCTCAATCCGCAGAACGTCTTAACAAAGAGAACCAACATTAGTTTTTATTCGTTTTGTAGGGAACGGAATTGGTTTTGCATTGGTTTAATTTGAAATGCTAATAAAATGAAAAGGTTTGCAACACAGGCTTTGGCATTAAACTGAAAAGGTCTTTGGACAAAAGTTTTTTCAAACTTCGGCTGCTCATCTGAAATATGTTGATTTTCTTAACATAACATCCGGTATAATATTTATCTTTCCAATTTTGTGTTTTCGTTTATTTAATTAAATTACTTAATTTAGTTAATTCGTTTGTTCAATCCTAAATTTTTATTTTATTGCCTTCTTATTACGTTACTACAACCAGCAATAAATTAACAGTTCAGTTATTATCATTAATATTAAACAATCACGTTTATTTGTTTATCTAATTTGCTTTTATTTCCTTTATTAAATCGTTAAAGTCGATCGATAATATTTTAAAGCCACTGAAAATAATAGCCCGAGTCCTCTTTTATATTCTTAATAAAAAGCCAAAATTGTTTTATATTTAGCAAGTGGAAGCCGGTGCCAGAAATCTTATACACACTATTTCAACGAATTGTTTATTAGTGCTTATCATATTCTACTACTAAAGAAATTAGAACATCTGAAATAAATTCGATGAAATTGATGACTTTGATTGTTATCTATTGACACAAGCGAATCTGTTGCATATTGCAAAGGCAAGAAACTTTCGTATACAACAAAGGTAAACATCTTCGTCTAAAAGGATTAATCAAATTTGTACGATTAAACGTGATTTAACAGGGACGACTATAAGCGGTTTATAATTGTTTAATCAAGGTAACAAATTCGCTAATAAAATGTTCCAACCGATAAATGTTAATAATTCCCTCCTTAACATAATAATACATTTGGGGGGTGGAGAATAAGGCAAACTCAAACTAAAGCGACCACTCGATTCGATAAAATTAAAGTTGATGCTGTATTAAACGAAATTGTAGCGAGCGAACAAACGCTTGTTCCTCTTTCGTTATCGGCGACAAATTAATTTTGCAAAATTATCAAATTTATTCGTGTGAACCTCGAAACGATCGTTGCGGCGAAGGAAAGTTAACGAACATCGAGAATAACGAACACATCTAAATACAAACGGAAGGGTTACTTTAACGTAATAGAATATGGAATATTAAGCGAATCACTTGCCACAAGGTTTTAATTTATCTCTCTCATTATGCAAAAAGGGAAACAACGAGGAAGAACTTTGTTTAAATTTGATTGTTAATTATTATCCTTTGTTAAATATTACCAAATATTGACTATCGTTTTGTTTTCGGATCCGATTGTAAACCTAGCGGGGAAAGTTTAAAAGACATTATCGTTAAGCAAACATCAATCGAGGCAGTTAGTCGATAGTTGCAACGTAAAACTAACTAATTGTCAATATCGACTCTGAATGCAAATCACTTTGTTTTAAAGCGCCCGCGACTTCACTTGTCCTTGTTAAATTATTAGAAACTGGATCATAGTTGATTAAGTTAATTTATCGTTTCAGTGCCTAGGATCGTGTTGCAGGAGCAATATGAAGGTCGTCTTGAGCCGGACGAAATGAAAACCGATGAGGATACGAACGACGAATTGGAGGACTTCATCGGCTACGAGTCGGACAAAGAGTTTATCAGCGAGTTCGCCGCTTTGCCGCCAACACCTGAACTACAAGATCAATCGAAGGAAGTTCCTTTGGCCAAAAACTCGTACGCCACCAGTTCCAAAGTTCCGCCGCACGCGAATTCGAGCGATATCGAATCGAGTAAGTGTTCGAAATATTCGCAAACCCTAATCTGTTGTTATTTATCGTAAATATCAAATACAGAATTTTGTCAATATCATTGACGAAAAGTTTGGAAAGTTTACGAGATGATTTCAGGTGGTTGAAATGCACACAGTCAATGGCAGACTTTTATTAAAAGCCACTCGTCTGCCGTGCATTGAAGTCCTTAATTATTGAGGACGTTGTGATACACTTTGTTCACTTTCTTCCATTAAATAAATTTTGTTTAATGAAACTTATAACGATTAAACTTTGATTCGAAGTTGATTATGGTTCAAGATGTAATAATAATTCAAGCAAATTAATAAATTCTATCGAGTTTTGTCTTCTTAGAAACAACATTCATTGCCATAATTGGAAATTATAACCATTTTCCTTGGCATTTGACTGAAATAAATTGAAGTAAAGATTTTATTTAAGAAAGCGAAAATTAAGAGATTATTGAATGCATATAATTATTAAACGTCAAAGAGAATAGTTTTTTTTTTGTTTCTCAATCTTTCGACGACAAAAAAATCAATATTCATACAAAAAATTCTTTGGTCGCAAAAGGGAACAAAGTGAAAGCGATGGAGTCGAAGTTCCATTAACAACAATAAATTCTGTACGTGATATGTTGTTGTAATGAATTAATCCAGGCTTCATAGCTTTAACTAATCCTCTAACATATTGAAAACGCTTCGCATTTATATTTTTACGCATTAAGCTCAGGATTGTGCATGGAGCCGCAAATCTAGGCCACACAAATTTCAAAACTCTAGCTTTTTCATAAACACATCCCTGCTTCATTCCGTTTCACAAAATAACACCTTCTTTTTTGTCCCAATCGGTTCCTGGTTGTGTGGGTAAATGGGTGGGTTTTGCACGTGCACAAATAAGTTTCGAGACAGAGGCTATAAAACAGAATTCCTTGGTCGGCGTAATTTTATTAATTCGAGCACAGAGTCAGATGGAGACTCAATTAACACCAGCACAACTCTGACGTCTATCGTTAATTTTTGGCTCAAAATGAAGTCTATCACATTCTCATGTCTTGACTCAATGTGACGTCCCTACGTTGTCCTAATTGGAAATTAAGTCACAATTACATTTTGCTCATAACATTTCAACGATAGAAACTTTATGACTTCAAATGAGTCTGAAAGGGCTTTCGAATGACCTACTAAGGAATTTCAATTCTCTTTTATGGCCACCGTCTTAAAACTTACTTGTCACACTGCGAACATCACGCGACGCGATATCACTTCGACAGTTAATTATAAATTATTTTCATTTAGCTAATTAAACGACGATAGAGCAAATTTCAAATCGTGCCTAAATAATTATGTTGGTTTCCTAAAAAGTTTCTTCAATATATTAATATAAACTTTTTAATTTAATGCAAAAATTAGGTAAATTTCAGTTAACGTTCCCATCGAATTAAGAAATTAATGAATAAACATGCGGTCGTTATTTTACTATAAACGAATTATAAATTTATATGCATTTAATTTGATATGCAACGATTGTTGTAACTTTAACAGAAATTTAATTAAACCGCTTAAAATGATACGGCAATTTGACTCAATTTGAAGATTTATATTATTAACCATAATTAAGAACGGATCCCATCATACGAAACATTCGAGCATATTTTAATTAAATTTGTCCGTTTTCTTCATTTCGAAGTGCACTTATGATATTATGAGGGACGATTAATAACAAAAATTTCTTCTATCTACTATTAGACGTAATAACCCAAAATCAAATTTGTCCATCATGACTTACTGCAAAAGGGGTTGATGAACTAATCTTTCCCTTCTAGCGACCTTTAATAAACCTCGTAAATCGTACGTTGCATGTGAGTATTTGTTATTTCGTTTGCTCATTTTCCTCCTTCTCTCAATGTGCATCCTTACGTTAGTATTCCCATCGAGTAAAATATTTATCCTTGCGACTATTATTTAAACATGCACGCATAAAACATAAACACAAACACACGCTCGTATGTTTATATCAGGACAAAAGGTCGAATGACATCTTATACGGCGTTATGTTGGAACTTTTGTTATCGCTTCTGTCTGCGTACAGTGTCGAGGCGAATTTTACAGGGGACCGACAACAAAGGGACGCTCACTTTCCTCGTTTTTATTCCCAAACACAATTTCATAACGGAGCGAATTCAGTTTTGTCTTTTTATATGGAAGGAAAACGCAACAATGGATGTGTGCCTTGTTAAAAGATTTATTTTCGGTGACACGTGGGTGTCACGGAAAAGGAAAATCGTGATCATTGCGCATTCTTATGCTTTTTATTTTCACTTTGTATCCTTCCATAAAACATATCAAACTCTTGACGTGTAGAGGCAGACAAACTTTCGAATTTAAATTCACCATTTATCCTCGGGGAAACGGAAATTTTGCGGGTAATAAATAAAACTCAAACTATATCGTAGAAAGGGGCCACCGCAAACGAAAAAAATGCAAGAAACGAGATCGTAGATGTTAGACGTCTTGCACTTCTGGTGATTTCCATCGAAGTAACCGAAAACCGTTTGAAAATGTTGCAGAGAACCAAGAAACATTTTACCTTTACCTGACACTGAGCCTGACCGCCGGATTGCTGACGTGTCTCTGTCTATCTGTCGGTCGTTTATTGTTGCGGAGGCATAAAGAACGACGCGAGGCGAAGTTTCGAGCGACGACCGTCGGCGACGATTCGCTACCGAACGGTTTCCTCGACAGCGACATAAGCGAAGTGGACGCGGATCTCAATCTAACGACGCCGCTGCCGCCAACGATCCGTTCGGGAACGACCGTCGGCAGTGTCGCGGATGTGCTCAGACATACGCACGTGCACTCGCACACTCTGAGAAGGGACCAATTGCAGACGCCGCACAAGGACGTACCGCGGAGTCTAAACGCAGGATTCGACCATTATTACTGCAGGTGACCGAATTGCCCGAGCCAAAGGGCAGTTACTACGAACGGTCTCAAGTCCTCTGCTTGTCCGGGCCATCGTACGTATTGCTTCTAAGGACAATCTTGTACACATAGAGATGAGAGACCAAAGAGATATGCATATGAATGAATATAGTGAATAAGTGAGTTTGCAAATGACGAGACGTGTAATTAATTGCTAAGAATTGGAAATGAATTAGCGTTATCCTTGTCGCGTTACTGTTTTCGTTCGAATTTATATATTTAAAAAATTAATGTTTATATCAGATATCGATTTATGATTCGCAATACGTACACGTTTATACAGCTGTTTTTTTACGTTTGTTATATTTATTATTATTATTATTAAACGTATGTGTTCTTTATATAATAAATGATTAACCCTAATTATTTGAATTTATTTTCGCCTATTACCTCTCAATTCAGTTTCTTCATCTTTTAATTCAATTTTGCAATTCTATTTTTTTTTTTAATTAGCAGCGATTCGTCGAATGGGAATAAATTATCCTTCCATTTCATGACGAGGATCTAAACACGATAAACTAACGCTACGGTGATCCTGAATTGGTACCTAATTATGAACCACCTCTGGTGCTATTTTAATCACCAGTGATTGATGTAATCACATCATACATACATATTAGTCCATTTATGTCTGCATCCCAAAGTTACTCTCGATTGAAAATGTCAGCTTACGAGCCAAACTCCATTCATTTGCGGGAGGTTCTAATTTTCTTCTTCAAAATGAAGAAATCTCCCGCTATTAGCGAAAGAACGTGCTGCGAGAGAAAATGCAGAATTGCAGGCATCACTAGATGAAGACTCGTGTCAAAGTCAAGAAGAATTGGCACAATCATTGGGAGTGACTCAGCAAGCAATTTCGAATCGCCTCAAAGACTTAGCAATGATTCAGAAGCAAGGGAATTGGGTGCTGTGCAAGTTGAAGCCGGGAGGGATTGAACGACGTTTGCTTGTGAAGAGTCGATTAGAAGGCAAAGACGGAATGGATTTCTGCATCGCATTGTGACCGGTGACGAAATGTGGGTTCAGTACAATAAACCCAAGTGCAAATCATCATGGGAATATCTCGACTATACTCCCATGTCCCATGCTCCAGACGTTGCTTAATCTGATTATCACTTGTTCTAATCAATGGCATATGACCTGACATGGCTGAGCAGCACCCCCAGTCTTTTGAAGAAATAAGAAGCTGGATCGATTCTTGGACCGCATCAAAGATGACCAGTTTGTTCAAGATGGGATGCGCACGCCCCTCGTAAGAGCCATGAACGATACTTTGAGTCATGAAGGTGTATCAGGTTTTTTACAAAGTTTTACACTGATTCGCTATTTAATTAGGGTGCATATTATAATAGATGGCGTCATACGCGAGTAAATACGGTAATTCTACTTTAGTTGCTAAGCTCTTCTTGTTGCCCCAACATGTAATTAGGAGGAAAAGTCGATGATGTGCTTTCTTTTTTTCGAAACTACGAAGGATTAAACCACCATGAATTAATTCGCGATTGGACTTCCAAATCGCCTACAAAATGCACTGCAAACAACCCAAATGAATTCTTTGTTCTTTTTTTCACCTTATACACGAGCGTATTTTAGCGATTTTTCTTGTTCTTATTAAATACTTCTCCTCCATTTTGAAGAATAAATCAAAAATACATGACAAGTATTTGAAATAGAATGTAGAAACTGACTTAAATTCATCACAATTGCATATTTTATGTTATATGTTATATTGAATAAAATAGAAGGAAAAACCCAAGAAGCTTAACAACGAGTAAATATTGATGGAAACCTCTTTTTCTTAACACACCCATTCTAAACCCATGTTACGTAGTTTTGATGTTAATCAAAATTTAGCAAAATCGCAGGAAATTCGGCATAATGCGATATTTAGAGCCGAAAATTTACTTTAAATTTACAATAAGACCAAATGTTTGATCTTTAGCACCAACTACATGCACGAAACATTAATTATCAGCAATAAACTGTGATAATTTCAAACGGTAACTTAAGTAACGTCATTTTATTCCGCTTTTCTTCATCAGTATTTAATTTCCATTGTTTATGTAAATATTTTGTTGTGTAGTAGAACAAAAAAAAACACCAATCAAATCGTTAAGTATTGAAAGATTGGATGGACTGAACAAGGGCGGAGATTTTTTTAATTTTAGTTTTAACAAAAGAAAGGGGATTCCATGGGATTAATTCCTTCAATCCTCAAAACCTTTCGAGTGCTTCTGTTTTTGACATAACTACATTGCTAAACGATCCAAATGGAAAAATTTAAAGTAGAACGTTTTAATTTGTTTTTTCCTATCTTCTTTGGAATCCTCAATTCGTCCAAAATCGCTTAATAAAATGACGTCACTTCTCGAAGTACGTAGATACATTTCGTTGTAGAAAACGAATTATGTACATGCAACATAAAAACTAATCAGCAAACTGCAGGAATTTGGCATATTTTGCTATTAATGCAAACTTTTCATATTGCATTTGAAAATGAAAAGCTCAGGTAGTGCGGAGGAAGTGATATAAATGATGTTGATGAAAGTTGATTAAATAATCTGCCCGGACCTTTTTGATTAATTAAACAGTTAATTCAGATTCAACAATTCGTTTGTTTAATGCATGGTGCTTTTATTGAACTTGCAGCACTCAGGAGAGTGCTAATGCATGAACGATGTGAAATGAGATTAAATACATTTTTAATTGAGCTTAAAAGAAATCTGTTAATTATTACTTACTCTCCCCCAGTATCTCTGTCCAACTTTCTCCCATTTCGGCTGAAAATAAACACACGCTAACACTATATTTTGGTTCGTAATTAAAACAGTTAAAACGTTTTATTTTTCTTTTAAGTTGTTACACTGAAAGAAAAAGTAAAGAGTTGCATATTCGATTTAAATCTGTGAAACTATAATATCGTTTAATTAAGTCATAAAGGAGCAAATATGCTTTAGAGATTTTAATTACGAAAAAGGGGAACCAATCATTTCCATCTTGCGATTTATTTTCTAGTTTATATTGGAAAACACTTTCGCAAAGTTTCGAATTTTCTCTCGCATAATAATTAAACGAAATTGGAACTAAGTTTCGAAACTTTTGTACATGAGAAATAATTTCCTTTTTGCTGTTGTTGCTAATAATAAATTTTCAGCGTAAACATTATAAGTGAATTATTTTTTCAAACTTTATTTGTAACAAAGCGTCCCTTTCCGTGGAATATGACGAGAGCATTATTCTAAAATGTTTTAAAGAAAACTTTAATTAAATATTATTTCTTTACGTATAATTAAATTTAAGTTTTTTCGAAACCCTTAGTTTCAATTATAATATTAAATTTATAAACCGAAATTATAGATCTGATAAGGTCACATTATCGAAATGTTATTTAATAAAATTAGCAATGTATGAGTTCAAAATTGTTTCATTCGGTAAGATAAGGACCATTAGATAGGTGAGAGTACCGAGAGACATATATGCGATTCAGTGAAATGGTAGATATCCAATGGAGAATGTTTAAACGCGATGGTAAATGAATAATTTTGAAAAGTATTTGTTTTTCTCTTAGTCGATGATAAAAATTACTTCTCTCTTCAGTGAAACATAATCAATTATGTGAATGAAGTGTGGTAAATATCGGTATAAAATAAATGTGAAGTTAATGTTAAAATATTTGATATACGCATGTGAACGAGCGAATCCGAGCGAATTCTACGTTTTATGTTCGACTGTAAAGAGAAATTGTCGCATATGTTGCAGAATCCATTTTGCAATTCTTCCATTTTACTTTCAAATCATACACACGCAAGTTTGTTATAAAATGATATTATATTACACGGTAACAAATATAATATTTTTATATGATCTTATTATGTTAGTGCAGAATAAAAAGAGTTTATGTAATAAAAGCCAGGTATATTAAGTTCTCCGGATATGGTTCGATTATTTGAATCGAATCTCCATATTGGCTTGCTTTAAATTACAACGTGTCAATACGAACCCTTAAGTTGAACTGTTTTAATGGCTCAATTCAATGCTACCCCGCATTCTAATAGTTTTTACTCAGCATTTCCTCTTCCGTGTTTTTTTGTCTATATTAATCATGTGATCTGGCAATGATTCAACCTTTTTCCCCTTCTTCTTTTCATTTTCCAAGGGTAGAAAATTTCGTTAAGTGATCTACCAACTAAATGAGCACAAAATCATTTCAATTATCTACAACCGAATGCGTTTACGATATCAGTTACACGCGATTCGAAAAACAGCCTCATTAAGCCCTAATTGGTTCGTTAAAATAAATTTTTTGTCGTTGCTGATTTTACATGTTTTAGTGTTAGTAGCGAACAAATGGGTACGAAGTAAATAATAAAATAATAATTCAATTTCCTCTTACATTTTCGCATTTAATTTTGACTTTTACTGTTTAATATTAAAGAGTATTTATGAATCGTAAAATGCGAAAGGACATATTACAAGTGCCTCGGAATAAAACAATTATACACGAAAGCTTTAGGAGGAACGTTGTTTCTGTATGAGTTTTGTTGTTAAAGTTTTTCGCGAACCTTTAAAATAGGTATATTATTAAAGAGAACTAGTAAAATTGCAACTAAATTCGCGTACCGAAATAATTAATACTTAAAGTAAAAAAATATAATTCAATTTCCTCAAAAATTTCGCGAAAATTACTACTACAAAGTACAATATTTTTGTAAGCGTAATACCGAACGTTTTGTAGCTTCCTTAAGCTTTTAAGAGCATCCATAAAATAACCTAGATCAAGTTTAAATTTTTTTATAAGAATGGACTGATAAAATTGGTAATACTGCGAAAAGGAAATAAAAATTTATTAACAACAAGAATTATTGATTAAAAGACGAATGAAACTTTCTCTGTTGTTCGTAAACGCAGGAGATTGTTGTTGGAGAGAGAAACGTTTTTTCTTTCTACGTTTTCCAGTTGTACTCTGCGATTAAGAGGATGATACAATATTAAAATTTTTCAATGCGATTCGCATTTTATGCAAATAGACTTTATTGCGTCATATGATGTTTCTTTTTAAATTCAATTCGTGGATTCATCTCTTATTTTCCTCTCCTTTTCATAACGGAAAAAAGGGGCTGCATTCACTTCTCAAGAATAAAATTGGAACGAAGAAATCTAATTCTCTTCGAAGCATATTGTTTGCTAATTCCGTTTATTTTATTTATCACACAGCATTATTATAAATATTGACGAATATCAAGTTATATCAAATCCACAGGAAACTTTTTTTTGTAATTAAAACGTACACGAAATTATTGTTTTTTGATATCCCGCAAAAAAATATTTGCTTTTTTGTCATCATGGACAATTCGTTATTTTTTGCGTTAAGAGCATTTCTATGTCAGCTTTTTCTTCATGATGATGATTGTTCCAACTGTGGAAATCCGCTTTTACGTTGATATTATGCTGTGAAGTGGTGCAGACGATATTTCGAATAATTATTACTCTTCATTAAGTTTCAATTCACTTTTAGCGTCGTCATTTTTTACCACTAATCGATCGAAAATTATTTATCTTGCGTATCATCCTCGTGTGAGTTTTTACTATTTTGTTTAATATATTGACCGTTGATGTAACATAATTAAATTCTAGACTTAAATAAAGGCAAGTTGAACCTCTGGAAAAAGAGATAATTTACAAATATAATCTACCTTTGCAATTGTCAATGTACTTTGACAAGTGAAAGTAAGCAAAACGTAGATAAATAACTGAAGTAATATATACCTAAAGTAATTTTTGGCGGATCTTTAACAGGAAATTACAACTGGACAACAACGAAGAGTAAACAGAAGGAAACTAACAACTTAATTGTAAAAATCGTATCAAATATTTTGAAGCTTTATTACTCAAACGTAACAATAAAACTAACTGCAGCCCTCATCTGTTGTTACACGTGATCTAATGAAATATGAATGTCCTTTAAAACAATACATGGAAATTTAATCGTATATTTCGCTCTAAATTTCACACCCATACAGTCGGAACAATGCTGTCTCTTATTTGCAAACTGAAAGCGAACAAAGCAAAACCAACTTTTGTACACTGTAATTTCACGTATGGTTGTGTGTGTGTGTTGGTAAATTAATGCGAAAATAATTTACTTCGCATATTATAACGCGAAAGATATAAATAGCGTACATCTGAAACGCGTGCAAATTTATTTCAGTGTGTACAAATGCCTGGAGTAACCATGTAGTATAATGTCGTAAATTAATTTGGTTGATTTTAGGAATCTTAATAATGTAATAACATTGAAACGTTTTCATATCAATGGATTTATTATTCTTATCCTAAGGTTACATTACAATTTGTTGTAACATAATTAACTGTGCAATAATTTAAATATCATTAAGGGAATTCGAATATTTTGGTAGCTCGATCGAGTACTACCCTTTTCTTTTTCGAGGGACCAAGTTGCACAATAAATTTAACCTTTATTTACAACTATTTACAACTATATACACAACGACAATTCGACACTAATACATGATAATGTTCAAAGACAACGATAATTTTAAAAACGATGTCGACTAACAAACAACGAGAACGAAACGATACAAAACTTCTGTTGTGCTCGAAGCTAACGATAGAACGTTCAATACAAAAATTCTCCTAAATTACAAGTGTTACTTAATTTATACGGGCACTTATCTCTCCCCTTCCAATTCGGGGAGAGTGTGCCCTTTGTTGAGACAAAACTGCCCAAAACCAGATTTATGGGTTGGCAGCTTTGTCTCAATCATATAACACGACAGTCACTCTCTTGTTGCAATGAACCTTCAATTTAGCGTTTGTTTCTTTCAATGTTTGAACAAACGGTTCATCGCAACAAGAGAGTCCATCGATTGGTGTTTGATTTCTTTTAGAATAATGTACAACACTAATCAATGTACAATAGTAATAAATGTACAATAGCCATATGCAATTCACTTTTATAACGCACAATGAGTTATTCACTGCAGCGTTAACATGCCGCCCCCCTTGACGGATGTCTAATTGTCCGTAGGCAATTTACACGGTTTCCGTGTTGTCCTTTTGAGTTGCCCGTGGGTTGTTCTGACGGTTGCTGCTCGCATTATTCCATCGTTACCCGGATGTAGTTCTTCAACTCTGCCCATAAGCCAATTGAGCGGCGGTTGACGGTCATCCATAATTAGGACCAAGTCAGAGCTTCGGCGTCCTTGGTGAACCACTTTGTTCTACTTTGTAGGCCAGTAAGATACTCCTTAATCCATCGAGCCCAAAAGTGTTGTCGGATAGCCTCCAGGTGTTGCCATCGCGAAAGACGATTGACTTTCACGTCCTTCAGGTCTGGTTCGTAATTCATCAACAGCGATTTCCCAATCAAAAGGTGTGCAGGTGTCAAAGAGGAATAATCATTGGGGTCAGAGGATAACGGGGTTAAGGGTCGCGAATTTAATATCGCCTCTATCTGCACTAGTAGAGTGTATAATTCCTCGTATGTGAGTGACGCGTTCCCTATTGTTTTTGTTAATAAACCTTTGACTGACTTCACTCCAGCTTCCCATAATCCGCCAAAATGTGGCGAATTTGGTGGAATAAAGTGCCAATTGATCATCTCGCTCGATGTAGCATTTATTAATGCGTTCTGATTAGATTCCTTTTTGAAGAAATTGTACAATTCCGCCAACTCGTTTGCAGCGCCAACAAAATTAGTGCCGTTATCGGACCAAATGTGCGAAACCTTACCTCGTCTTGCCATAAATCTTTTTAATGCTGCCAAAAATCCATCTGTGGTTAGTGATGTAACAAGCTCAAGATGGATAGCTCGCGTTGCCACGCATATAAATAGTGCAATGTAAGTTTTTGATTTTCGTTTAGATCTTACACCGCCTTCCTTTATGAATATTGGACCTGCGTAATCCACGCCACAATTTTTAAACGGACGGCTCATATTTACACGATAGTGAGGCAAGTCCCCCATTAGGTAACTACATGGTTTGGGCTTTGTTTTGTAACATGGGATGCAAGTTCGAAGAACACGACGAACCTCGTCCCTTCCATTTATGATCCAATACGAATCACGCAATAGGGCTAAAGTCTGGTTAATCCCAGTATGACAATGTTTTTTGTGCATGTGAGAGATTAATAACGTTGAGAATCTATGTCGTTTCGGAAGAATTGCTGGATATTTAGTTTGAAATGTTAAATTTGAAAACTTAAGTCTTCCTCCAACTCTAATTATGCCATGATCTAAGAAGGGATTTAATCGTGCAATGGGACTTCTTAGGCTAACGCAGTTTTGTGATCTTAAATCGTTTAACTCCTGTCGAAAATATTCTGCTTGAACTGTTTTTACTAAACATTCTTCAGTTGCCTCCAATTCTGTGGGTGTAAGAGGTCCCTTTCTATTTCGATCAAGAAAGCGTCGACAATAAGATACGCTTCGAATTAATCTCTGATATGTGGAAAATCTATTGAAAATGTCTTCATTATATGATGTCGTAACCAAAGCGGTAGTGATTGTTTCCTTTATATCTATTACTGTTTCGGAAACATCTCTTGTTCGTGGCCAGTGGCTTTTATCAGAAATTAACCAAGATTATGACACCATAATTTGTTGTCAACTAATAATTCTATTGATGTACCACGCGAAACAATATCCGCTGGGTTTTCCTTCGTATTTACATAGTGCCACTGAGATTTATGAGTTAACGATTGTATTTCCTTTACTCTGTTTGCAATAAACACCTTATATTTACTGGAATCTGATTTGATCCAGGCTAGTACAATAGTTGAATCTGACCAATACGAGATTTCCTTAAACTTTAATTTAATTGAATTTAGTACCTTGGTCATTAATTTCGCGAGTAATGCTGCGGCACATAGTTCGAGACGTGGAATAGTGAGTTGTTTTATTGGAGCCACTCGAGATTTGGATGTAATTAATTGTGAACAGACCCCAAATTTTGATGAAAAACGCAGCATCGGCGAAGCCGTGCAACTCTAACGAATTTTCATTAAACGAATCAATTAAAGAATAGCGAGAAATAGAAATTTTGTTTAACATGCGTAGGTCGCTTGAAAATTCCTGCTAGTCGATTGATAGATGATCGGGTATGTTGCTGTCCCAGTCTATATTTTCCTTCCAAAGATTTTGCATAAGCAGTTTCCCCTTAACAACTATTGGGGAAATGAAGCCCAAGGGATCGAATACCATGGCGATATAAGATAATGCTGATCTTTTTGTGATCGTATTGTCCTTTAAAGCAATGGGATTGAAATTAATATTATCTTCTACAGCGTTCCAATACGTGCCTAACGCTTTTATTGACT
Organism: Hololepta plana; assembly: GCA_963695495.1. Classification (NCBI taxonomy): domain Eukaryota; kingdom Metazoa; phylum Arthropoda; class Insecta; order Coleoptera; family Histeridae; genus Hololepta; species Hololepta plana. Next base: position 126,625 of record OY968833.1, on the reverse strand, counting down.
TGTCTGCTTCTAAATGTATAGTTAAATGCTCTTGATCAGTACTTGAACTATTTAGATCGCTAAACAATGATGGATCATTTGAGGCCCATTTACGTAATTTAAATGAACCTTTGTTCAATATTGCGATTAACTGATCGCGAATGATGAGCGCTTCCTCCCGCGTGTTGGCGCCTGACAATAAATCATCGACATAGAAATCTGTCCGAAGAATTTGTGAACCGATTGGGTAGCTATCAGCTTCTAATTCAGCAAGATAACTAAGGCATTTGGTGGCTAAATAAGGGGCACTAGATGTCCCGTACGTAACCGTTGTTAATTCGTATGTTTCCAATGCTTGATATTGATTTTCTCGCCATAAGATTCGTTGCAGTTTGTGTTGGTCAGGAGTAACATTTATTTGCCGGTACATTTTAGTAATGTCGGCAGTTAAGGCGAATTTATGTGTGCGAAAACGCAACAAAATAGAAACCAGGTCATCCTGAATGGTCGGGCCAACTAGGAGTATGTCATTTAAGGATTGACCATTGTCAGTTTTGGCTGATCCATCAAAAACGACTCTAAGTTTTGTAGTTAAACTGTCGATTTTTGTCACAGCATGATGCGGTAGATAGTACCCGTTATCTTGAAGATCAAATTTAGTGGCCAGTCGCATATGGTTTAACTGTTTATATTCATTCATGAAGGCTAAATATTGTTTACGAAGTTCAGGATTACGAATTAACTTCCTTTCCAACGCATAAAAACGTTTCTGAGCCATTTTTCTAGACTCACCTAAGTTTTTAGAATTACTCTTTATTGGAAGGGTGACTACAAAACGATCATTTTCCATGCTTATAGTGTCATGGAAATGTTTCTCGGAAGAGACTTGTTCTTCGGTTAATTCATTGTTGGTGTCGTGGCCCTCAACTTGCCAAAATGATTTCAACAGTTCGTCTGTTTTCAACGATAAATTGCAGACGGAACATGGAGTATTTGTTTGTATGGGACCGCAGACAATCCAACCAAATTTTGTTTTTTGTAGGAACAGCGAATGATTTATTTTTATTCTGCCGATTAAAAGTAGCGAGTAGAAGATCTCGGCGCCTATTAATAAACCAACAGGGCGTGAGATGTTAAATTGTGGATCCGCTAACTTGACATTTGTAGGAAATGATCCATCAATTTGTATTGTTGACGATGGCAAATTCGTTGCGATATTTTTCAAAACAAGAAACGATAAGTTCGATGAAAAATTAGTTGAAAGTGACTTTATATTTGCCCGAACGGATGTGTTTATTGTTGATAGGTTATTTCCTATACCAACGACGGGAACATTTACTGGCGCCTGCCGAAGCTTCAATTTGTCCACTAAGTCATTAGTGATGTAGTTCGACTGAGAACCACAATCGAGAAGAACACGACATCTATGTGCAGTACCATCATTTGCAATTATTGATACCAGTGCTGTTGATAGCAAAACTTCGGTGCTTATGTTCGATAATAAGCTGACCGAATTAGTTGAACCTTCTGACGGAAAATGTAATAACGAATGATGTTTCTTTTTGCAGGTCTTGCAACCTCTTGACTGACAACTTGATACCTTATGACCGCGCGAAAAGCAATTTATGCAGCGATCAGTGCTCTTTATAAATTCAAAACGTTCCTTTGTTGGCAATTCGACAAATTTCGTGCATTTATAAATGGCATGATCACCCTTGCAATAGAAACAATTACTTGGCTGTTGTTTATTATCTATCGAAATGAATGTTTTCTTTGCTGGTGGCTTAAATTTATCGCACCCTTCTTGTCTTCGAACACCTAACGCTTCAAATATTTGACACTTCTTTGTCATAAAGTCGATAAAACAATTATATGATAAGGCGTCAATCGAGTGTGAAAAACTCTCCCAATCTTCATTTAGCTTACTGTCCAGTTTTTCCGAAAATATCTCTAACAACAGCGAGCTCCAACTTTCGACAGGCTCTCCTAATGCTTCAAGAGCACGATAATTTGTGGAGATAATATCTATACTTTCTCTTATATTCCCTTTTTGAATTGGGCTTAATTTTAACAACGCCTTGATATGCTTTTTTATTATGAATCTGGGATTATTATAACGTTGGACTATTGAGTCCCAGGCGATATGATAATTTGTGTCGGTTAGTGGAATATTTTCAATGACGCGACTTGCTTCACCACTTAATGCAGTTTTTAAGTAATGAAACCGTTCCACATTAGAAATCGAAATATTTTCGTGAATTAGTGAAACAAATAGATCGTGAAACGTGGTCCAAGATTCATAATTTCCGTTAAATGTGGGCAGCGAGATTTTTGGCAGATTAGCGTTGAACAATTTGTTTTGAATTGATGGTTGACCGTTGGCTATTTTTGCTGGACTTAATTTATCATTAATGTCCCCTATCAAGCGATAGTATGACTCTTCGAACATGCATCATTATCAATATCTCCAGAAAGTTCATCTATTTGCGATTGATTTGAATAGAATTAATCGCGCAATGATTTTGCATCGTCGTACAATTCTTTTGTACGCGATAAATTATCACTGATTTTTGTAAAGATTTTCGAAAAGCGAGTGAGACGATCCTTGATTACTGTGCGCTTCTTTATTAAAGCTTCTGGAGTCGTCATTTTTATTTATTAATAAACAAGCGAGAACGAACGAAAAAATGAACTAACGAAACGAGATGGAAACAACAACGAAGCTAGCGCAGAAACGAGACGAAATTGGGACAAGTAGAAGAAAATTGAGGACTAACCTTTATTGTTGAGTCGCTCCGACAAATGATTTCTACGTTGCCGTGGATGCTGCTTCGCTGGAGCTTCCTTGTGCTGGCTCCTGTTACTTCAGGTTCTCCAAATCCGGCTCGATTTGGACCAAATGTTCGACCCGTTCTTGAGTAGGAAAAATTTTGTTGTTCTTGATTCGAAGGACCAATGTGTAAAACTAACTTAACTTTATTTACACATATATATTAGAAATTGTACACTAATTTAATTAATTTAGTGACACGAAAACGCACGACAACGACAGTGTTAACTATAACATCTCGAGAGGAATAAATGAAATCGATTGATTTTCAGTGCAAAGTTCTTATATTTATATGGGCACTTATCTCTCCCCTTCCAATTCGGGGAGAGTGTGCCCTTTGTGAGACAAAACTGCCCAAAACCAGATTTTGTTGGCTGGCAGCTTTGTCTCAACAATATTAACATACAGTCACTCTCTTGTTGCGATGAACCTTTAATTTCGCGTTTGTTTCTTTCGATGTTTGAACAAACGGTTCATCGCAATAAGAAAGTCCGTCGATTGCTATTTCTTAGTTCGCTATTTACAATTCATTTCCAAAATGTACAAAGAATATCTATAAACCAAAATGTACAAAGACTATCCATAAACCAAAATGTACAAAGACAACTCACGATTCAATAACGCACAATGATTGTCACTCACTATAGCGTTAACAATGTCTTCAAATAAAATTAAATATCTTATTTTATTTTCCATCGCCATTACTGTCGTCATCGTTGTTGTTACGAATTTTACATCAAATAATAATTTTCCATTGCCGACGAGTAGATATCTGCAAAATTAAATTTTAATACTTGAAATATCTTCACCAAATCAACTCCCCTTATACATTATTTCAATAGTCATAGACATAATGCAAAATTGTTCATTAAAAATTCCTTTTACATGGACAATGAACGGGCCAAATTAATAACGACAGCAAAAAAAAACAAACGACGAAAGAATTTTTCAAATAGACATGTGGACAGATTATACAAAAAAAAATAATTGCATCAAGTCCGGGGTAAATAATCGACTTTTTCTCTTTTATTTCACAGAACAAAAATGTTCGCGTTTTATTCGTACAAAAATGTTCCGTTTCCTTTCTCTAATATCAACCTCGAGGAAAGAGATTCGCCTTGAATGAAAAAGCCTTTCGTCGAGTAGGGAACAAACAAGGAAAATTTTATAACAGAGAAACGTTGAAAAAGTAGACAGAAGTAAGTGGAAAAGGGGACAATTTCCTTTTGTACCCTGACTCTCCCTTTTACTTCGCTTATTTTAAACGTACATGTATCACACAAAGGGCTAATAATTAATAATAATACTTTTCATCTCTCCTTTTTTTTTCAAATCAAATTTCCCATAGCAATTCTTAATAAAAATACAACTTGATTTCGAAATAAATATTTTCTTTTGTTACCAAGGAAGATTATTTAAAAAGTTATACGTGACATTTTCCAACAGTTCGCTTTATTATATGCAGACAATATAAATAAATCACAAGGAGAGCAAAAAAAGAGAATTAGACTGGAGATTGAAAAAGAATGGAATAGAAAATTAATCTCTTATAACAAGCCCGCAAAATTTTATGAATATTTCGTAAATTACATTAAATTTGAGATTATTTCCTGAATGCGTCACAATTTCAAAATGCCAAACAAAAGAGAATCCCTTATGTTATTTTTTACAGAAAGAAAATTTATAAAAGATCATCTCTGTTAATTAAAAACAGTTAGTTTATTTAATGATTTTCGAGCTTTTTATTTCGTTAAAAATTCAGGTGAAACTTTCACATCCGCTCCTTAACGAGCTGACAAATAAAATTTTGATGTGTTGAAATCGAAATATTTAAATCTCATCACCTTACATCCCTAAACTAAATGACCAAACGTAATTCAATATGAGCCATATTGTTCGATTAGCAAAATGATACGTGTACTTAGTGTTAACGAAACTAATTAATATACCGAGTCTCGCACTGTATCACGTTTGAAATGATTCTTTTTCGCATAATCTCCTGCAGATTATCAGTGGACACAATTATGATGCATTTGAAAATAGAATATTGCAATTAATTCAATTAAATGTAAAGGAGACGGTTCAATGGAAATTTAATTCGATATTTCCAATACCGCTTGCCTCTTCATTTCAATGAATAGCGGCGAACCATTTGTTAAAGAGAAAAAGGTAACCAAAAAAAGGATTTGAAAGTTTTTGCTCCATTACCAAACACAGGCAAAGAAAAGCAAATAGTTTTTTATTCAAATTCATTTTATATAGCATGTTTCGAATGGATCCATTAAATGTTTTGGCTTTTAACGAAATAAAACTTTTAATTAATTAATAACTTTTGTCCGTTATAATCTCCAATTTATATTAATGGCAAATACGCAAAATAACCGTTCATTTAGCTAATTTAAGGACGTATATATGTATAAACTTGCACCTTTATCACATATTTAATTAAATTCAACGACATTAAAGTCAATGAACGATCTCTTACACATGAGTTAATAAAGCCATTTCTATTGCATTAAGGCGTCATTATTCAATGCTTTACTCGGGCAATTCAACCAGAAACGACTTGCTATGGAAGATGAACCAGACGCTCATTTAAATTGTGGGACAAATAAATTATCGAGAAATTCATTTAAGACTCTTTAAAATGTAGCATATTTGCAGAAATAAAAGGAAATTTTTTTTTGCAAACGTTATTTATTGTTACCTGTCTTAGTAATAGATGTATTTATGTGGACAATGTTGCGTTTATGGTAGGTAAGTGTCTGCTTTAAATAGAAGACCAAATGTAATTTTGTTTTTCTCGGAGGTAACACCACATAAGTGTACTTGTTCTGTTGGACATTACAGATAAATTAGCTCTTTACTTTTTACGTCGATAATAAAAGGAACCTAATAGGTTAATAATATAAAGTAAATACGATTGGAAACTCGATAATAAGTTCGTTATGTTTTTTCACATTTGTCGTCCACTTAACGGTCCTAAAACTTTTTTAGTAACAATAACATTATTACTTAATAATAATTTTATATTTTATGTGCCTCGTTTGTTTATACTCGGAATATATTTAAGTATAGAGGCACCTATTTTTCCATCAATCGTTCGCTTTTGCTTCTCTCTTGTTATTAATATTTATTCTATTCTAACAATAGGTTGCGTTTTTTTCCCTTCATTTCTTAGAGTACTTTTAAAATCGTTCAAGATGATAATCGTAAAATGTTTCTCGTAAAAGTTTAGTTTTCTTAGCGAAGCCTTCAAGCATTCAAATTTAATTTTAACTATTTCTCTATTGATGTATGATTACAATGATTATTACAAAATAATTTTATTGGATGGTTTGAGCGCTGATAAAACCGAAATAAATTCGTAGACGTTGATCGAAATAAAATATTCAGATGATGTCCTCAGCTAGTTGATGTTTTTATATTGTGCTTCTGTTCCTTATATGAATATAAAATAATTGTCAGGATGTAATAGAGAATGGACGAGGAAAAAGGGATAAAGAATATAAAAGTTCGTGTAGTGGAGCAAGAGGAAAAATTTATTCCCATAATGATGACGATAACGAAATGGGATGAAATATCTTGATCCATCTCAGTTTGTTTCACGCTTCTCGAGTGACCGTTTGTGCTCTTCAGTTATGCAGTCAAATATTCACGTTTCGCTTTGATTATTACATTGTTATTTTCCCGTTCATTCATTTCTATTCCTAATTTAATGTTTATTGTTTATTCATTTAATTGCTGCCGTCATGAATATATTTGTAACTAGTTTGATTCTCTTTTGTTATATTTATCTTATTTCTATAACATTAAGTTACTGTTAATTATTAAAAAAGAAACAGCAAGTCCTCTTTCGTGGTTTACGATAATTAATAAATTACATTATTTTAATTACCTTAACTCAATTATAATTATAATCAATCAAAAGTATTAATTAAACACGCCGACCTGAAATTATTTTATTTGTTTGTTTTGTATTGATTTTTAACCATAATCAAAATAACGAATCAGTTATAATAGTTTAGGGTGTGTTTGCATAAAAACATTGAAGGTTTGTACACGTAACAAGAACAATAATCAACGTGATTCATTAATAATTAATTGCATGCGGGACCGAGTGGTGTTTGAAAATTATTAATTAATGTATCTGCTTATTTATACTATTGCCGTTAATATGATTTTGAAATATCTCCTAATGGAATCAAATATGATTCATGTGTTTTGCTAATTTAATTTGACTCTTAAAGGGCGATACAAGCAACAAAATAATTTTCTATGAGAACCTTTGAAATAAAACCATTTTTCCTTCCTTTTTTTTTTCTTAAGAAAACGTAATTAAATTCCGTTTGGTTCTGGAATTTAGAAGAAGAGGAATCCCCTTTTAAACCACCCATTTTAATAATCGACTCAATGTAATTTATTGATTTTCTTTCTTGCAGTGTTGAGGCACGAGTTATTTCGAATAATGTGCAATGGTTTCACATAAGTTTTCGATTAACAGGTTGTTCACACAATTAAATAGAATAATGAACAATCTTATCAAAGACAATTAATCATTATGTTAGAAAATGTTTCAAAATAAAATTAGTTAATCAACACGTTGAAATGGCGGTCACAAATTGATTGCCTTCATCGTCGCAATGTTGATTATTAAAATTTCGAAATCGATTATGCAGAATTAATCTAAGACATCTGCTAAAGCAGTAAATTCTTTACCATCAATTTTTTAACCAAACTAATAAGAAACTTTCAAACATAATTTTGGACAGTTAATACACTTTCAATTATGCATATAACTACTCCTCTTGTCGATAGTAAGTAATTAATGGCCACCGAAACCAGCAAAACAAACCGATATGAAGGAACTCGTTACCAATTCGTTACTTGTTACGTATACGTCACTACGGGGCCACGAAATTTCTTTTTGAATCATACGACTTTACAGAAATCCCATGCAGATAAGTTAATTACAAAGATTAATTGTTTCCGGCGCGGTGTATTTATTAAAAAAATGCCCAAAGTTTCGTAAACAGATGCTCGAAAAGGAAAGTGGAGAAAAATAGTAAAAGAATTAGCACTGAACATTAATTGCTTCTGTTAACTCTTTGAGAAATGCTTGATTGTGCCATAACAATTAAATAAAAATCCGTACGCAAGTGCGCTAAAAATGGAGTCGATAACGACGTGTATGAAAATTATTTATGTAAATACGCGAATATAAAAACATAAGGAGCGAATTATCTGCGTAAGTTGCACAGAATATTTTCAATTTCCATTTAAATAGACCTGTTTTTCCCCACTCGAATTCCTTAAATAGTTTAATATTTTATGAAAATATTTTAAATTATATAAATATATTACATTCCTGTAAAGCAAGGTTACCTGAATAAATTAAGGAAATGTGAGAGCATTTTTCTTCTTCCCTAGAGCATATATTGCTCGTACGAAGTGCCTTTATTTTATATTACTCGACACTTAAATTAAATGAAATGATTTATTGTTCGGTAATATTAATATCAAATGGAAATTAGCAATTTCCTTTAATCCAATTTATTTTATTTATCTCATAATTACGTTCCTAGGTTTATAAAGTTCGTCCTTTAAACTATGAAAAGTGCTGATCAATAATAAGCACATCAACCAATACGTTTATTATTGGATACTCTGATACAATCGAAATTGTAGAATTTAGTTAAATGCAAATATAGATATTAGAGTAAATGCAATACACAATCGGCTTTGATTTCAGCTCTCATGTACATAGTCCACATTACAATAAACATTGGCACATTGATCGCATGTCATATTTTACGATTTAAATGACCCTTTAAATAAGGTAGACCACAATAAAAGAGTTTCATTGTAATAGATTAATACTTATGTACGTAATTAAAAAATACACGATTTAATTCAAACAATTTGTTTCATATTCGTTATTTGGAACATAAAAGTAATATTAATTAATTAATTTCGATTAGTGATTAAGGGAAAAAATGTTTCTTCCTGGAAGGGAAAATAAGAAACTATACTTACAAATCAGTTGAAATAAATTGAAAACGCTTAATGCGATTCATTTTGCTTCAGGTTCCTTTTTTTCATTTCCATTTTATTTCTATAGGTAAACCCCTAAAGAAATCAATCATAGTCTGAGGAAAAGGAAATTACGTTTTACCGCAGAAGGAAAAGAAAAAATAACTAAGTATAATTGAAAATCTCTAGCAGATTCTTTCGGAAAATATTCCTCTTTACCGTTTGTAATCAAGTTATGGATTTGTGTTTTAATATTTTCCTTGTGTTTCTTTATTTCAATTCGTAGTTTTTAGAAATCCCTTTTTCAAAATTTAAATTAAACATTAAACCAAGAGACTGCAAAAGCTATTCAATCAAAAATGAAGATTAATCGATTGATGATTAATAAATTGTTATAACAAATTACAATTAATAATAGCACAGAACGCATTTGAAATTTATGCTTTTAACATGTTATTTCTGTATATCACTGTTGACTGGTCAATTAATTAATCCCATAAAATATTATGTAATATTTTAACAAATATCCGATAGAGAATTAATTTCGTTGCAAAAACCAATTAACAAAAAATATATTTCATTTTTAATTGAACAATATGCATTAGATTTAAAAGTTTTAATTTAAACGAACGTTTCAATGGCTAATTCCATATAAAAATAATTAAGCAGTTGATACTTAAATTTCATCTTTACGTTATTTTCTATCAAGATGGCCATATCAAGATCCAAAATGTTTGCCCAATTCATTTAAATATGTTTATTGTGAATTCGAAGGATGGCTATAAACAGAATCAACAGAAACATAAATTTTACGAGCTTTTTTAACAAAAAAAAGAGAAAAAGTAAGAATCAAGGTAACGTTTATGGTGCGTATTCAGTATTTTGAATATAGACGACTGTTCTTTTAGCTTAAATTATGTTGATAACTGGTTCAAGTGTAATTTAAATTGAGCCGATGTCCATCTAATTGAAATCACGCTGTATTAATTTGCCTAACAGCAACCTACAGTGAGTACGCCCACCTTTTTGTGGTTGATGCACTCATTCTTGAAGACATACAAGTGTTTTCAATAGAGAAGGAATAACGTAACAAGTTAAGAATCGCTTAAGAGTGCTTTCTGATTTGAAAATGTAGGAAAAATCAACTCTAAAAGGCATTACGTTATAAACGTAATACAGGATATCATGTTGATAAAGCAATATCTTGTTAATTTTGTTAAATAAATTAATTATTACAATGCGCCAGCACTTTGAGTCCTCTGGCATTTTCTTCATTTCCCTCTTTACATTCAATTTTAACATGTTAATTTCCTCTTTTAGGGAAGATTCGAGTGCGCACACTTATTAATAGTCCGAACAAGTCAATGCCATTTTCTTTATTCTAAACTCAATTTAAAAGCCACCGAAGATGATAAGTGAGCGGAATTTTAATACAAATAAATTAACTGAAAAATAAAACGTTATTAAAGTAATTACGCATGTCAGAACCCGTCATTTACAGCTCAAGAAAGTTTTACTTGGTTTCGTTCCTTTTTAATTACATTTTCCCCTATTCCCTTGAAATTTAAGTAAGAAGCCTTAAGCCCAAGAAGATGATGTCCATTACGTGTAAGTTGATGACATTTTCCTTTTGCATAAGAATAACAAGAAGATATCAAAGGAATAAATTTTATTTGAAGCAAAAAAATATGTGAAAACCACAGTTCAGTTACCGACGCATATTTACATCGATGCTAGATGGATGTGAAGGGATAAAAAATCCCTTCGTGTCGTCGTGCGATATTAACATAATAATTGAAACCAGTTTACATCGATACTTGATGTAACTTTATAGTCTGTTTATTTTATAATGTTTACCCTTAACTTTGTATTACCTGGTAAGACTTAAAATAATATTTAAACGCATTAATTATCCCACGAGTATATTTATTTCTCAAGTTTCTCACGCGAATCATATACCAAAGGCTTCCTTTTAACAATAAAATTCGCTAAATTCAATCAAGATTGTTCACCGATTGGTAACCGATGTAAGGGCATTCATAGATGCAAATTTTTAGCTCTTTTGCACACGTGGAATTAGCCATCTAACAAGCAAATAGGAGGCTGCAATTGAAATGTGTACCTTTATTAATAAGCTGTGTGTCTTTACCCTAAATTTTTGTGTTGCGAACTGCCTAAAAAATAGCTTTCAAAAAACGGCGGATAATTATGCACCGACCTAACGAAGATATGCTACAAAAAAGTTCAATCCTGCGTATCGTCGAAACCGTCCATTTCCGGCCCCATGTTCATTAAGACTTTTTTGCTTATCTTGAGCCATATTACCACCCCTTAAAGTTAGTGACACTCTTTATTTAACACCCTGTATACAATATAAACCTTGACAGTAGTGAAGTTGCGCTGTTTCGTACACATCATGCAAAAAGTATGAAAATACAAACCATAGAAAATGTGCACAATACCGCATACTATGATAATATTAATTGCTGTTTTTACTGTACTTTTCACAATTCTGTGAAATTTCATAAATCCCTCTCTGTACCTTTATACGCTTCACTTGTTCAATTGTGTTACGTACACATGAAGGAATGTCCGCTAAACATAAAATAATTCTCATCGGATTGATCATCATTAACTAATCTTAAGGTATTCGAATAATTATCCGTTGAGGGCTTTTTTTCAGAGATCTTATGGGAGAAAATAATTTTGCAAACCGTCATTGAAATACTTCAACTTGTTTCAATAATGAACACATCAAACAATACATTTATTATTGGATGTTCTGATACAATGGAAGTTGTACAAGATATTTGTTTATAATACACGTAAGTGCTAAAGAAATTTGATAATGGACTATTAAAATAGCAAATTTGCAAATAATATTCTTTTTTTGATCATTACAAATAAAAATTTTACTTGTTGCATATGAAATGGCACAAAAATTCGCACTGAAATCATTTCTATGACACAGCTTTTTTCGAGAAAATTATATATTATACAAGTTTGCTAAGATAAAATAAAAATAAGCAGAAATTTGTTAGATTGCAAAAGTGCTAGCATGCTTTGAAATGCAAAATAATTATTGTTTCTTTTTTGTTAGATATTGCTCCAAACCAAAGAAATAGCATTTGCATAGTAATTTGCCAATTCAGTATCAATACGAAAGTTTTCATGTGGCACATATGATGCTGGATGTTGCACCATGTAAATCAATTCGATTGTATAGGATAGGAGAGCAGTAATTATTTTTAAAGTAATTGCAACACATGTTGAATAAAGAGACATACTAAAAGTGCAATTCCAGATTTCATTATTTTGCCTTTTTACTTTTATTACAGTCTATTTCATCTCAGAAAGTGTCCTAATAAAAATTACAATCGAAATAACCAGCGCCGTACAATTATTCGTTAGAAATTTAAATTACAGTCAATTTCATACGATCCTTGAAGGCTTTTTCATAACAATAATAGAAATCTACTTCCAAAAAAGAAGGTTCTAGTTCTATAAACGAAATCTGTTTGACAAACTTAATCCAAAATCGTACACTCTGTATATGAGATAATGAAGTTTACTTTCGATTAAATTAAATAACCGTTATCATGTTTTAATAATAGTATAAAAATACATAACAGGGCGAGTTAAAATGGAATTTAATTGTAAAGAAAATTTGATATAGGCGTATAATAAAAAGAAGTAATAATGTCTCAGTTTGGGGGTAAAATAATGCAGCCCTTTTCATTTAATAAAATGTTAGATATAATTTATGAGGCATTATAAAAAATTATTGTTATTTTATATTCAACTTTCTTTATTACAAGAAATTCGAACTATTAAAACGCTTGCATTTATACATTGTGTGGTTAATGTTTTTCTTTCATCCCCCTCTTGCTAAATGATGAAATTCTTACCCGTTTTTAAAATCAAATGCAAATTTAATGCGACTTCCCTGCTAAATGGATTGCAAAGACAAATAATAAAGCGTTATAAAGTTGAAATACTTCTGATATGACCGCTTCGCTAAAGAATTCTAATGAAAAATACTTGAAAAAGCTCGTATGCAATTTGAACGTGCTAGCGAACATTAATTAGCAATTAAATGCTTTCAGTCAACTTCAAATGGAAACTCTTATGAAGTTTATTGTAGTATTGCTTTCGATTTGATAATACAAATAAATGGTATAAAACGAGCTATAATGTTCTTATTATTATCGAAATATTTTATATTGTTTGATTTTTGAAAATTATTTCTTATTATATTACAAAGAGATAATTTTATTCGAGTACATAATCATAAAGCGAATAAGACAGCAAATAATATTAGTATCCACGTCAATTCGAATATATGAAAATCTAAAAAATAACTCAATGTTCATCCATGTGAAAACAAAGAAGAGGAAAGAAAAACGAAATGAAGTCGAGAGGTAAAAATCTTGCAGATTTAAGAACTTTTGCTTGCACAAACGTCACAGCAGAACTGTTGAAAATGGAACGTATTTAATATTGTTATATGACGATGAAAATAAAATTCGAAAGGAGGTCAGGTCGGTCATTTATTTGTCCAGTTTGTCTTTATTTCCTCTTTTTAATATATTTTATTTTGAAGCGTAGATTAAATTAAGGGCGACATTTGTAAGGCTACCAATTTTTTAACGAAAAATAAAAAAACTGCAATCACTCACTTCATCTTCAAATTAATGAGGATTTTATTTACAAGTAATTCTCCAGGTTTTAATATGAATTATATGTAAATGACGTTGTAACGATATTATGTTACATTTAATTTAAAAATATCATCCCTTTCATTGCAGAAAATGAAATACATTAGCATATGTGAGTATCGTGTTATATTTTAGACAAAAATATAACCACTATTTTGATATTACATTACATCAGCATAATACTCTTCTAGACATCATTCATTCATATTCATGAAGCTCTGAAAGATATGTGTGGAATTTTTTTTTTGCATTTACATTTCTGCTCCCTTCTGTACGACTAAAACAGATAGAATTTACTTAAATGCAAATATGGATATTAAAGTAAATGCTTACAGATACTCGTATCATGACATACATATATTACGTTTTCAAATCTAGCATTGCACTATGGGATTTGATTCTATTTAAACTGGATTAATCAACGCGTAAACCAGTGATTTTAATACAGTTCAAATGAAATTCCTCATTATTTTACTATCTTATGTGTGATAATATTTTAGTGGGCAGATTTTTTTTCACTTTAGAGATTTCTCGTATTTGAATTTTTTACCAAGTGAGTGTTGCAATGTAATATGTTTCGGCTTTATATCAATTGATTAATGTGTTCGTGGGTTATAATTATAACCACTGACACATTGAATGCATGTCATATTTTACATTTCAAAAGGACCCTTGAAATGAAATAGATCACAATAAAAGAATTTTATTGGAATGGGTTAATATTTGTGTACATAATTAAAAAATAAACCATTTGATTACAAACTTAAAGTGGTTTAAATAGCATTTCTATGCTAGTTAAAACATAAAAGTAATATTCACTTATTAATTTAGATTAGCGTTTAAAGAAAATATTTATTCGTAGAAGGGAGAATAAGAAATTATGCTTTCAAATCAATTTTGCTTAAGGTTTATTTTTTAATTCCTTTTTATTTCTAAAAATATACCCCGAAAGAAATCAATCATAGGAGCTGTTTCCAACGTCGGCTCAAGTCCCGACAACATGAGTTCGCCCGTATACGAGGAGGTAGAGAGAGAGAGTCGCTGGCTCGCTCTGCGCAGAGTATGTCGAAGTTTCTTAACAATTCTTTCGAGGCAATAAGGCCTTTGAATAATTTGAATTTTGAAACACGGCAATAGAAAGGGAAGAGATTGAGGATTAAACTGGAACAGGAATTTTTGTAATCGAACGAAAATTGCGTGAGTTATGATCGTGAAACACGTTGGATAAAGGAATGATTCAATTAAAAGCATTTTTAACATACTAGGAACTTATACTTGCATTAGCAGATGATATAAAACTAGAAATAATTCCAAAAGGGCACACATTAGGCAAGTGATATGTTTAATAAAATATTCTTAGAATTGAATCCAAAAAAGCCAAAAAAATGTATAGCATTGTATTTAAAATAAGGAAGTTAGTGTCAGTTTCCGGTATAACCGGAAGTAAAATGAACGCTTAAGTTACGCCACTAGAAGGGCCGAGGCATGACAATTAAGAGAGAAAAAAACTTTTTCCAAATATCTCAATATTTCGCCTAGTTGTCCTCAATCCTTTCCTTCGTTACAGAATTGTCGACAAATCCTTCTGTAGAGTTCTAAGAGTCGAAGTACGGTTAAATAAATTGAGAAAAATGGCATAATCGAAGAGAAACTTTTCACACGAATAATTTATTATGGAACATTTGGGGAACCATTTAAACCGCTTGAAAAGACAAATAAGAGAAATGTTCAACAAAAAAATTTACTTAACCTAACCGATTAAGTTTCGACACAGAGAGGGACTCGCAACTTCTTTGCGAATTTCTAAATGAGCTGGGATCTCAGAAACTGCCGCCTTAAATAAGTTACTTTATAAAACAATGGACGAATAACGAGCGGGCACGTTTTAACGTTTTGAAGTAATAAACGTTATTACTTCTTAATGTCGACGGTTTTGCGCTAGAAATACATAAAAGAGGGCAAAAAAGCAGAAGAGGGCAAACGCAAAATGCAAGTGAAATGGAATAAAATATCGAGTAAAATAAATTTGATGGTCACTAGATGGCGGTTTTCGATGGTTATCAATAATAAAAACGGCAAATAACAAACTGAGCCCCGAATCGTTCGATAAAACCGCCACTCAAATTATTCATCAATACTCGAGGAATATTAACCGCCATCCGGGACGAAAGTAAAATAGTTGAGGAGCGACAGGGGGTTGGCGTAGAGAGAAAGAGTCGTCGCTATTCCATGCGTAAATAATTTAAACAAATTCCTATCATTATACAGAAACCTGCATTTAATTATTGAGTCAGACGCAAGCAAAAAAAAATGATCGAAGTTTCTTTAATTCGAAAATTTACTACTACTACTACTACTATCTATTAAATATTTTATATAATTAAATATTCACGGTGACGATAAATGGATTATGAAAAATTCACGAAAATATTCGCGACATCTCTCTCTCTCTCTCTCTATTGCTTTTAGCGCGTACAAAAGCTCCTGCACATTAAAGAGACATTGTTATTGCGATCACGATCGCGTTTATTTGAATAGCATCAGGTGACTCCAACACCTGAAACGGCTCACGTTTATTTGTGTACGTATTTGTGTGTTGTTCGTAAACTGATAAATGTCACATAAACAATTAGATCGAGATAATGTTGCAACAACAAATTTAATTTCTTTTTGATTGCAACACCAGCGAAACGTCCTAAATGCACGACGTTGATCAACATAACAAATTTAATCGATATGTTAATTAATTAAAAATGTCGAATGAAATCTTCAATAAAAAGTTTTCATTTCAATGGAAATGATTAATATTATGAGAAAGACTATTTTAATATGAAAAATGATTACGGCAACACAAGGGTTGAAACAAAACGTGAGCATACGTTATTTTCGACATGAAATGGAACGAAATAAAAGGGGGAAATTGTCCCTCGTGCTCAATATATCTTTATATAAACTAATAAATATTAGAAATAAAAAATGATTGATTCTTATCTGTAATTGTTTAAAATAATATTAGAACCGCATTCCTATCAAGTACATTAACTTCGAAATTAAGAAAAAAATTAAGCATTATAGCTACACCTTAAGGAAAATAGGCCAAAATATACCTTAATTAATTGCATTTTAATTTTTGCTCCACTTTCATGTCCTTCCTATTATTGCATCTTTTCTTTTTAATATTCATACAGCATTGATAAATAAATTACTCGGAAATAAATCTCAAAGAAGAAGATTTGCAGACGCTTTTGAAACGGTTAATAGCCGTTGCAATGTGTCGTTGACTAAATCCATATTGTGGTGGGCAATAATTGATCAAATACAAACCCTTTAAATATGTAAATAATTCAATTAAGGCGATTACAGTCGATCGAGTGGATATTAATAATAATCGGAAGGATTAATTCAAAATAGTTGCGTTTAATTGGAATGTTCTTTGGAACGAAATTCAATGCAATATTCATTTTTCTATTTATCAGTAATAATTAAACGATTTTTTATTGATTTAATTAATAACGAATATCTCGTTAGAGTTCTACTTTTATGGATAAATTTTGCTTTAATTATCATAAGAAACTGTTGCAAAGTTTTGAAATTAATATAATCGATACGGCATAGAAGGAATGAAACCTTTTTTTGTTTTTCCTTGCTTCTTTGATAAAGTTTAATTTCCTAACCGTCACAGGAATATAACAGCAACAATATTCCCACAAGTTACATAAGGAAGAGAATAAGACAACAAAAAAGAGCGTAAAACCGAAATAAATTTTTAAGTACTTTCGTCACTTTTACATAATTTTTATAAAATTATGTTTAGATATACGACTTTTTTTGGGCGATCATTCCCTCGTTCGTACATCTAGTGAATTTCTTTTGCAATTCCTTTCGATTCTCTCGTTTATTTCATTCAAATATAACTAGCGAAAGAAAATGTAACACTCCGTAATGTTTTGCTACCATATAAAATTGCTGTTAATTAAGATCGAACGAATAAACTGTCAAATTCAAGTAATTGCTGGTGCTTGTTCTTCCTCTCACATAAAATAATATGATTCACAGTTTTACTTTAATACAATCGTGTGATATAAGAGAAAAACAAACTTCTTTCTTTCTTTCATTTGTTTTTGCTATGTTGGTGAATTTGTTTTCAAGGAATAAAAAATACACGCTTATTATCGAGTTCCTTTTTCATTGCCTTTGCTTATACTTATTCGTCATTAAATAGTTTTCGAGTCGCTCTTATTGCCAGTTTTATTTAAACCATCAAGTCAAAATGTACTTAGACAAATAAAGGATCAAGTAATTGATTTCAACTGCTTAGTCTTTTGGCTGGGAAGGATGTTCCACAAATTGAGCGAATAGAAAGTACAGACTACGTATATGACGTGACCCAGCTTCAAATCGCGCGTATCCCTACGATTCATTAATGAAACTAAATAAACTAAACATTCTAGGATAGTTTCTCCCTTTTTTCCTTCTTTTTTTCCTTCGAAACAAGGAAATTAATTTTATTTGTAATTAAGCAGTGTTCGATCGTTTCGTCGTGATCATTAAAGATTATTTCAAATTACGTTTGGGAACGTAATATTCAAATCGAAATCACGTAACGATAACGATTTGCCTCCGACTTTTACAATAGCATATTATTATGTTACTTAATTACGTTTCATGAACTGCGCAAACGCCAAATGTAACTCCTGCTGTTAATTTAAATATCGCATCAACAGAATTCTTCCACACACATACACATATGCATATAGATGTACTTAAACAATATTACAAACGTGAACGTATCAAATGGTTTAATTTGTCCCGATGAACATTATCCTTTTCAAATGATTGTTACCACAATTATTAACATCATCAGTGCGATCGTCGTCGCGATAATTTAATTGATGCATTATTAAAACGTTTAAGCAATTACATTTATTCGAAACTAACCGCAGTAACGTCGCAATTGAAGTGAAGAATTCCGTAGCATCTACTAAAATTACCTCCTTGTATCGTTACATTGTTACCCTGAGATTTTATTAAACCTAATTGTGTTCTTCTGTTTTAGCCCACTAAATAAAAGAAAATGTAAGTCTCTATCTCTTTTAAATTCTGATTAGTTTATGGGCGTAAGGAGAGAAATGGCGTTGTATTCCTTACGAATAGGCTATTTTCTGGATTTTCTAATATATTTCTGTTATGTATAAAAGTCGACTTATGCTACTCAAAGCAAAAAAAAATCACGGCGAGAGGAACGAAAAATCTTTACTCGCTTACTTAGATAACGGATGAAGATAACTTTTGTAATGGTATTTTTCAATAATTAAGCAATTAATATCGAGATTCAATTAAAACACTCTTTTCAGCAGCGCACTTTTTATACTAAATTACTGCTGAAACCCTCATTTTTTCCTGCTCCCTTCTAGATGCACGTATATTCTTTTTATTGTCCACATCCCTGCATTTTTCATTAGTTCCACCAATAAAATATCAATTTATCTTCTAATTACGACCGACAACTTTTCTTTTTTTGCCAGCGAAATAACAGAATAATTTACTTTCTTTTATAAATAAATGAATATTTCGACTGTTTTATTGTTACACTTCTATTTACATATTGTCAAAAAAGCAATCAATATGATCAACAGGTTAAGGCCTATTGTAACTTTAATAAAGTAATAAAAGCGAAAAATTATATTGTCGTAAATTGTAATGAGAAAATTGTTTATGGAAGTTAATAAACCATAAATCAATAAATTCGAATATCTATTGCAAATAAGAAAAATCTGGCAATTTCTTTAAAATTCACTAGATTTTGACGTAAATCTCACCAAGTACCAATAATTTTACTTAAATTACAATGTTAATTTAAATAAACAAAAGAAAGAATTAAGAGAGTGTGTGAATAAAATGATCTATGTTGAGTGATGTTGAAATGAATACATAATAATGGATTGATATATTATAATTAAAAATCTGAATATTATTTTGTGTTTATATTTATGTATCACCCCGTAAATATTGTTGTAAATACGTGCTTTCTTCTTGACGTTTCATTTTACACCTGTTTAATGTAATTCAATGGCAAAAGTATTTTGTTTGAAACAAAAATCCTTTTTGTAATTCTCGGCCACCAAGATCGTATCTGTTATCAACGCTTCATTTTTATTATCAATTAAATCATTTAATTTTTCCTTAATCATCACATTACAAATGTCAGGGATTTGTTATGTCTTTTCCGACGAAATTCGCATGGCAAACAGGAACGGGGTGCGTTTATTTTAATACAAAATCACCAATATATGTATGTTAATTTTTGGTGTACATCACGTAAAACCGCTCGTTTCATTTCATTTGTAAGTTTTCCTATAAGGAATCCTTTTAAATGGCGTAATAAGAGCGAAAAAGCAAATGAGTTTCTGTTTGTTTCCTTTCTCAACGTTGATTTTAAGGTTATTAATATATATATATATATATATATATATATATATTTAGTAAAGAAATTTAAAAATTGAATAATTTCCATTTGTTTGAAAATAAACCATCATCTTTAAAGGAGGACTAATGGGCTTATTAGAAGCTCTTTGTTCAAGTTATTTCTTAATTAATTTATAGCACTTTCCCTTGCATAAGTATCCATTCTTTAATTAAGGATATAATTGTCTTTATTGCAAGTATTCGATTCCACACTTTGACTCCTTTTTCATCAACTATTAACTTATCTATTTGCTCCATTCTTAGGAGCGAAATATTTTTATACTTCGCTTATTCTCTACAGTTTAATTAGCTCTTCTTAATTGCTTTTCGGTCCTTAAGATAATGTGCTTACGAATATTTAATTGAATAATTTGTCGTTGCAATGAGCGCGAATAATGTTTAGTACAATTAACAGTAAAGCGAACCGCAAATCGACCTCTAAATTATTTCGTGGGCAATGTGTTTTATTAACTAATTAGAGAGTTAAGGTCGATTGTTTATCTCTTTGTCGATGTGATTTTCTTTTTCATTATACCAAATTGAATTAAAGGACCTGAAACAGGAAATGTTTTTTTTGTGTGGTACATCGCAAAATGTAGAATATATGACAAAAAGAAAAGGGAAACATCAATTTGGGTGAATTAAAGGAAAAAATAGAAGGAAACTTTTAACTGACGTACAAGTGCTCGGTCTCAAACCATTAATTTCAATAGAAGGTCGATCCCTTTTCGGTTACCCCGGTTTCTATTTAATCGTTTTTAAAATAAAACTATCATTTCATTGCGAATTTCTTAAATATTTTCTTTGCATTTGTAAGATCATAATTCTATCTAAAAGCTTAGAATAGTCGGTAGGTCAGTGTGATTAAGTTAACACGAAAATAATAAACACTTACAAATCCTTTTAGCGTTGTTATAAATGAATTTATTAAAACATTGAACAATATGATGTGTTATTGTACTTAATATATCATTCGGAATGTAATGCATAAAATTTCAATCAGTGATGCATTCGAAGACGTCAAGTAATTTCCTATTTAATATTACTTCACTGATTTATGCCAGCAAGCTTCAGATTCGTCCTTTTGGAGAACATTTACTCAGAATTTGTAAAGGAAGCTGGCTAAGGAAGAAGTGGATTTGTATCATAATTTGCAAAATTGGCAGATTTAATCCCTCTAAATAACTTTCTTGTGGGGAGACCTCTGTAGTTTATTTTATGCACCTGTAAAAGGACCTTGAGGCACTGAAGCAACGAATAGATCAATGACGCCCATCGAATTAAAGCCAACGCTTGATTGCTGCTTTGATTCATCGATTTATCGTCTCGTATAACGACAATAAATATACTATTACCACTTAAACATCACATGGATATCACTTATAATTATAATTCAACGTGAATTCCTCGTATCGTTCATCGAAATCAATTCATTAAGTCTAAATGTCAAGTTTCATTTGATTCAAATTAAAAATGGAAAATACCGTTGATTACCGATTCCAAGCATAATGAATATTCAAATTGCACTTTTTTATAACCATTTTCCTTGGCATTTAATTGAAATAAATTGAACTAAGGGTATTATTTAAGCAAGCAAAAACTAAGATATTATTGAACTCATCTAATTATTAAACGTCAAAGAGAATAGTTATTTTTCTCAATTTTTCCACGACAAAAAATCAATATTCATACAAAAAATTCTTAGTCGCAAAAGGGAACAAAGTGAAAAAAAAGCGAGTCGAAATTCCATTAACAAAAATAAATTCTGTACGTGATATGTAGTTGTAATGAATTAATCCGCGCTTCAAAGCTTCAACTAATCTTCTAACTATTGAAAACGCTTTGCATTTTTATTTTTACGCATTAAGCTGACGATTGTGCATGAAGCCCTATAACTAAGCCGCATAAATTTCAAGACTAAAGCTTTTTCATAAACATCCCTTGTTCATTCCGTTTCACATAATAATGGCTTCCTTCTTTTCCCAATCAATTCCTGGTTGTATGGGTCAATGGGTGGGTTTTGCACGTGCACAAATAAGTTTCGAGACGGAAACTATAAAACAGAATTCCTTGGTCGGCATAATTTTATTAATTCGAGTCACAGACTCAGATGCACAATCCATTTAACTCCAGCACAACTCTGACGTCTATCGTTAATATTTGGCTCAAAATGAAGTCTATCACATTCTCATGTCTTGACTTAATGTGACGTCCCCACGTTGTCCTAATTGGAAATTAAGTCAAAGCTCATATTTCAACGATAGAAGCTTTATGACTTATAATGAGGCCAAAAGCGTTTTAGAATCGCTTTTTGATTGCGACAAAAAACATGTCCAAGCTACAAAAGAGCCGGCTAAGAAATTTAAATTTTCTTTTATGATCACCGTCTTAAAACTTATTTCCAACACTGCGTACATCACGCGACGCGATATCAATTCGACAGTTATATACATTATTTTCATTTAGCTAATTAAACGGTGATAGAGCAAATTTCAAATCGTACCTATCCGACCATCCCCTAACACCCCGATACAGAGAAATGCGAACGATATTCAGGCCGAAATTATTATCCCAGACCCAAATTGCACTGTAACGATTTACGCGGCCGAAAAGAATAAAGTGATTGGCTTCATTTCGCAATGGATAAATAGGAACACGTACGTTGCACGTGAGTATGTTTTTATTTGCTTTCCTCATTTTCCTCCTTCTCTCGCTGTGCATTTATACTTTAGCATTCCAATCGAGTAAAATGTCCTCCGCAATGGATTTATCTTTGCAACTATTATTTAAATTCGGACGGGAACATTTTGCAGGGGACCTACAACAAAGTGGCGCCCACTTTCCTCGTTTTTATTCCTAAACACAATTTCATAACGGAGCGAATTCAGTTTTGTCTTTTTATACGGAAAGAAAACGCAACAA
Source organism: Hololepta plana (assembly GCA_963695495.1). Taxonomy (NCBI): domain Eukaryota; kingdom Metazoa; phylum Arthropoda; class Insecta; order Coleoptera; family Histeridae; genus Hololepta; species Hololepta plana. The sequence continues at coordinate 103,678 of OY968833.1, read as the reverse complement.
TGAATGTGTGCCTTGCCCTTATTATTAAAACATTTCTTTTCGGTGACACGTGGGTGTCACGGAAAAGGAAAATCATGATCATTGCGCATCATTTTTTCACTTTGTATACTTACATAAAATATATTAAACTTTTCATGTCTAGAGGCAAACAAACTTTCGAATTTAAATTAACTATTTATCCTCGGGGAAACGGAAATTTTGCGGCTAATAAATAAAACTCAAATTATATCGTAGAAAGGGGCCACCGCAAACGAAAAATAGAAGAAAAACAGAATTGAATTGAAACGAGATCGTAGATGTTACACGTCTTGCACTTCTCGTGAATTCGATCGAAGTAACCGAAAACCGCTTGAAAATGTTGCAGAGAACCAAGAAACATTTTACCTTTACCTGACACTGAGCCTGACCGCCGGATTGCTGACGTGTCTCTGTCTATCGGTCGGTCGTTTATTGTTGCGGAGGCGTAAAGCAGGACGCGAGGCGAAGTTTCGAGCGACGACCGTCGGCGACGATTCGCTACCGAACGGTTTCCTCGACAGCGACATAAGCGAAGTGGACGCGGATCTCAATCTAACGACGCCGCTGCCGCCAACGATCCATTCGAAAAGGGCCGTCGGCAGTATCGCGGAGGTGCTCAGACATACGCACACTCTGAGAAGAGACCAACTGCAGACGCCGCACAAGGACGTACCGCGGAGTCTAAACGCAGGATTCGGCAATTATTACTGCAGGTGACCGAATTGCCCGAGCCAAAGGGCAGTTAGTATGAACGCTCTCAAGTCCTCTGCTTGTCCGGGCCATCATACGTATTGCTTCTGAGGACAATCTTGTACATACAGATCAGAGACCAAATACATATACACACGACTTTTGCAGACAAATTCAAACAAAAATTCACGAGATAAATTTCAAACGCACTTACAATTAACAAAAGCGCCACGAATATAGTGAATAAGTGAGTTTGCAAATGACGAGACGTGTAATTAATTGATAAGAATTGGAAATGAATTAGCGTTATCCGTGTTGCGTTATTGTTTCCGTCCGAATTCATATATTTAAACAATTAATGTTTATATGAGATATCGATTTATGATTCGCAATTTTGGTACACATTTATACAGCGGTTCTCTTTACGTTTGTTATATTTATATTATTATTAAACGTATGTGTTCTTTACATAATAAACGATTATCCCTAATTATACGAATTTATTTTCGCTTATTACCTCTCGATTTTGCAATTTCATTTTATGTCAACTGGCAGCGATTCGTCGAATGGGAATAAATTATCAATCCATTTCATGACGAGGATGTAAGCACGATAAACTAACGCTACGGTGATCCTGAATTGGTACCTTATTATGAACCACCTCAGGTTCTATTTTAATCACCAGTGATTGATGTAATCGTTGCAAATGTTTCCCATTTGGGCATTGGGCATATCTTAACATAACACCACATACATATTAGTCCATTTGTGTCTGCATCCCAGAGTTATTCTTGATTGAAAATTGGAAACCATTTTCGCAAAGTTTCGAATTTTCTTTCGTATAATAATTAAACTAAATTGGAACTAAGTTTCGAAACTTTTGTACATGAGAAATAATTTCCTTTTCGCTGTTGTTATTAATAATAAATTTTCACTGTAAACATTATTCTAAAATGTATTAAATTTTAATTAAATATAATTTCTTTATGTCTAATTAAATTTAAGTTTTTTCTAAACCATTAGTTTCAATGATAATATTAAATTTATAAATCGAAGTTATAGATCTGATAAGGTTCGATTATCGAAATGATATTTAATTAAATTAGCAATGTATGAGTTCAAAATTGTTTCATTCGGTAAGATAACGACCATTAGATAGATGAGGGTAAATAATTTTGAAAAGTATTTGTTTTTGTTTTCTCTCTTCAGTGAACCATAATCAATGATAGGACTGAAGTGTAGTAAATATCGGTAGATAATAAATGTGAAGTCAATGTTAAAATATTTGATATGCGTATGTGAACGAGCGAATTCTACGTTTTATGTTCGACTGTAAAGAGAAATTGTCGCATATGTTGCAGAATCCATTTTGCAATTTTGTCATTTTACTTTCAAATCATACACACGAAAGTTTGTTATAAAATGATATTATATTACACGGTAACAAATATAATATTTTCATATGATCTTATTATGTTAGTGCAGAATAAAAAGAGTTTATGTAATAAAAGCCAGGTATATTAAGTTCTCCGGATATGGTTCGATTATTTGAATCGAATCTCCATATTGGCTCGCTTTAAATTACAACGTGTCAATACGAACCCTTAAATTGAACTGTTTTAATGGCTCAATTCAATGCTACCCCGCATTCTAATAGTTTTTACTCAGCATTTCCCCTTCCGTGTTTTTTGTTCACTTTCAATTTTTCTCATTTTATACTCTATATATTAACCATGTGATCTGGCAATGATTCAACCTTTTTCCCCTTCTTCTTTTCATTTTCCAAGGGTAGAAAATTTCGTTAAGTGATCTACCAACTAAATGAGCACAAAATCATTTCAATTATCTACAACCGAATGCGTTTACGATATCAGTTACACGCGATTCGAAAAACAGCCTCATTAAGCCTTAATTGGTTCGTTAAAATAAATTTTTTGTCGTTGCTGATTTTACATGTTTTAGTGTTAGTAGCGAAGAAATGGGTAAATAATAAAATAATAATTCAATTTCCTTTTACATTTTCGCATTTAATTTTGACTTTTACTGTTTAATATCAAAGAGTATTTATGAATCGTAAAATGCGAAAGGACATATTACAAGTGCCTCGGAATAAAACAATTATACACGAAAGCTTTAAGAGGAACGTTGTTTCTGTATGAGTTTTGTTGTTAAAGCCTTTCGCGAACTTTTCAAATAGGTTTATTATTAAAGAGAACCAGTAAAATTGCAACGAAATTCGTGTACCGAAATAATTAATACTAAAAGTAAAAGAATATAATTCAATTTCCTCAAAAATTTCGCGAAAATCACTTTACTACAAAGTACGATATTTTTGTAAGCCTAATACCGAACGTTTTGTAGCTTCCATATGCTTTTAATAGCAGCCATAAAATAACCTAGATCAAGTTTAAATTTGTTTATAAGAATGAACTGATAAAATTTGATAATACTGCAGAAAGTAAATAAAAGTTTATTAACAACAAAAGTTATTGATTAAAAAACGAGTGAAACTTTCTCTGTTGTTCGTAAAAGCAGGAGATTGTTGTTGGAGAGAGAAACGTTTTTTCTTTCTACGTTTTCCAGTTGTTCTCCTCGAGTAAGAGGATGTTATAGTATTAAAATTTTTCAATGCGATTCGCATTTTATGCAAATAGACTTTATTGTGTCATATTGTCGCGACCCGGCGGCGGTACGGAACATAATTTTCACGATACAATTAAAATTTAATCAAGTTTATTGAAAATAACGAAATACTTCTACATTGGCGGTTAAATAAAAGTCCACCTACCTTGAACCAATTCTGGATGGCTTCATTTCGTTGCACTGACGCGAACCGCGGTTGCCACTAAATCGACTAAGTACTTGACTTGAATAACTAACTCGAACTGGAAATACTAACTGCGTTTTATCCAGAATTGGTTCCTTTTATATCATCGCAAATATTGTCGAATTCGGACTGTGGGGGAAAGTCCGTGAACTCGGCAATATTTGCTGATGTCGCCGATCGGGGAAGTGCGTCGCTCACACGAGCTCATCACCTAGACGGGGGGACGTCCGTCAGCAATTCTCAACCGGACGACGGTAAAGGTGTCGCTTAGCATTTAGCTGTCGATTCGATCCGGTTCGAATCCGGTGTTCTATTACGGTAAGAACTGCTAACGCACGGCGTTTGGTGATTGTCCCGTGCACACGACAATATGATGTTTCTTATTAAATTCAATTCGTGGATTCATGTCTTATTTTCCTCTCCTTTTCATAACGGAAAAAGGGGGTTTACTTCTTAAGAATTAAATTGGAACGAAGAGGGAAGAATATTGTTTTGTGGCGAAATCTATTTCTCTTCGAAGCATATTGTTTGCTATTTTCGTATATTTCATTTATCACACAGAATTATTATAAATATTGACGAATATCAAGTTATATCAAATCGAGAGGAAACTTTTGATATCTTTTGATATCCTGAAAAAAATTTTGCTTTTTTGTCATCATGGACAATCCGTTATTTTTTTATTTAAAAACATTTCTGTGTCAGTTTTTTCTTTATGAGGATGATTGTTGCAACTGTGGAAATCAACTTTTACGTTGAGATTATGTTGTGAAGTGGCGCAGACTTAATCCTCTTCACTAAGTTTCAATTCACTTTTAGCGTCGTCATTCCTTTACCACTAATCGATCGAAAATTATTTATCTTGCGTATCATCCTCGTGTGAGTTTTTACTATTTTGTTTAATATATTGACCGTTGATGTAAAATAATTGAATTCTAGATTTAAATAAAGGCAAGTTGAACCTCTGGAAAAAGAGACAATTTACTAATATAATCTACCTTTGCAATTGTCAATGTACTTTGGCAAGTGAAAGTAAGTAAAACGTAGATAAATTACAGACAATAAAATATATTCAGATAATAAGCTCATCTTAATGCAGCGCAATCGTATTCATTTAGTTCCTCCACGTGGCCATGATTATGGAACTCTCTGTATGTTTTAAGCAAAGTACCGCAGATATAAATCAAAAGCATGCAGCAATTGGAAATATGTAGGCGAAACAATTTTGATTTATGTACATGAATAATAAGTGCGTGCTTCCTCTTGCAAATGGCCAATTTAATTTTTTAGAAATATAATTAACAATTTTTGTTGCATTCTGTTTATTAGTATATTGAACAATAAAATAGTTTTTTCACTGATATAACTTGTGTTTGTAATTCTAATTAGATATCGTTTTTATAATAAACCCTCTTATTTCTTTCAGCCAAAACGCAATTTCAGCGAAAGTCTTTAAACTTCTCGATATAATCACTAGGAAATCCTCCGATTAAACATTATTTGAGTCTTCTGCTTAATTTTTGGGCCTTTTTAACATTGGCTACGCAAATTTATGGCGTTGGTTTGATACGGTTACTTGGTTAACATTTAATAAACTGTAAACTTTAGTAATTTATTTTGCGGAGAGTAAATTTGAAATGAAGAAAAAAAATTGCTGCACGTACGATAAACGATCGTGAGAACTTATGGATTTTTCTTTTGTGTTGGATGTAGCGTAACGAGCTTTCGACTTCTAAATTCCTTTCATAAATCGCTATTGACACAGGAATAACGAATGAACCTGGAATTTTATAATTCATAGTTCTAATTAATTACCGCATTTAGTGGTTGTTTACGTTATTACAGAGCAGCAAACATAATTTTTTCTGCATGTCTGGATGTGGATTATAAATAAAAGTCGAAACAGACAAGTTAAGAGAAAAATGGGAAACGCGTTTAATAATTCGGCCGCAGTTTGCACTTGGATTCACACGTTGAACGTGTTCTATTGCCCTATCAAATGGAAGGTGGGTTAACCAATTCACATCACCTAAAGTAATTTCTAACGGATCTTTAACAGGAGATTACAACTGGACAAAAAGGAAGAGTAAACAGATCGAGATAATTAAAGGAAACTAACGAGTTAATTGTATAATTAAACGGAAATATTTACTTGAAATGTATGTAGAAATTGAAATTTTAAAAATCGTATCAAATATTTTGAAACCTTATTACTAAAATGTAACAATAAAACTAACTATGGTCCTCTTCTGATATTACACGTGATCTAATAAAATATGGATGTTCTTTAAAGCAATACATGGATTTCATCGCATATTTCGCTGTAATTTACATGCCCATTCAGTCGGAACAATGCTGTCGCTTATTTGCAAACTGAAAGCGAACTAAACAATACCAACTTTTATACACTGTAATTTCACGTATGGTCGTGTGTGTGTTGAAAATTTTATGCGAAAATAATTTACTTCGCATATTATAAGGCGAAAGATATAAATAGCGTACATCTGAAACCCGTGGAAATTTATTTCAGTGTGTACAAACGCCTGGAGTAACCATGTAATATGATGCCGTAAATTAATTAGGTTGATTTTATGGATCTTAATAATAAAATTTTCATATCAATGCATTTATTATTCTTATTCTAAGGTTACATTTAAATTAATTTTAACATCATTAATTTTATAATAATTTAAATATCATTAAGGGAAAGTTGAAAGTAAGATTCGATTATTATTAGATATTCAAAGCGTACAGCTTGTTTCGTGGCATATTATTCGACAGATTCATTAAATAGTCTGTCGCATCCGCCGAATTTATTAGTGCAAAAAATTAATGTCCTAATACGCGCCATTGAAGTCGCAAACATTTAATTTAAATGCAAACGAATGTAATGAAGGGAATGAAAAGGAGAATTACATTCTTTTTTTCGCATGGCCAGTTCTCATGTTATTTGTAATGAAATATAAATAATAGCGATAGATATAAATGAAAGTGGTTTCTTAGCGCCTTTTTTGGTCATTATTTATGAAATATTGCCCTCGTTTGAATACAACTCTGAGAAGTTTAATGATTGAAACTGTTAATCAAAGTAATTTTTAATACAAGTTTGTTCGCATTCGCTTTAATTAACTTACGATAGAATGCACCGTCACTTATATGATAAGCATGGGAATATTTTCATCGGTTAGCCATAAGTTACAGATTATCTCTTAATTGAGGAGTAATGTTCCAATGTGATGATTTTTATTTTAGTTTGATGTTAATTTATAGTAACACGTACATTTCTGGTTGGAATCATATGCGATCGGAAGTTTTTTGAAGACAATTATGCTGACACCCACATTTTTAATAAAAAACATTATATTGTTATAAAAAAACAATTATGTCGTTAATTAAATAAATTAAAGGAAACTTAAGGATCATAGGAGTGAGGGAGGGAGATTAAACGAGCTTTTTACAGGATATACAACAAAAGGAAAAAAATCATTGGCGATTCTCCATTAAAATAAAGGCACGAATAAAGGAAAAAAATTATTCTGCTACAGTTGTAACCAATCGCTGATATTTGTAACGTGACACGAACTTGTTGGTCGAGAATTACAAAATGAATTTTCGATTAAAACAAAATACTTTTGCTATTGGATGATATTTAACACGTTTCCTAATCAAAGCGATTAATGCAGAAAGCGGGGTTAAACAAATTCCCATAGAAAATTACCTTTTGCTTCTTCAAAGCGGATAAATTATACAAGTTCTTCGCCACTCCTCTTATTTTGTTTCATCGTAAGATAACATTAAATGAACGCCCTATTTTTGTCATGTTTCGTTTTCAACTTCTAAACAACGACAAATGCAAAATTAAACATGAACAAGAAAAAATGTATTTACAACAGTCTAAATCTAAATTTAAACACAAAATAGTATGCAGAATTTTATTCACATAAATTCATTATCGGGCATTAATTTCAACATCTCATTCTATAGATTATTTTATTTACACTTTCTCATAATATTTTCATTTGTTGACTCAAATTAATGTTGTAATTTAAGTCAAACTATTGGATTTTCGTCCAAATCTAGGACAACTATGCCTTGCTATGGATGTTTAGTGAAATCTACGTCAAAATCTAGCGAAGTTATCGGATTTTAGTGATTCTTGTGTCAAAATCTAGTGAGATTATTGGACCTTTTTGAGGTGTCTGTAAAAATTTAGTGAAATTATTGGATTTTAGTAATCTTCAATAGATACTCCTTTGTTGATTAATTGTCAATTAAAATCCATTGACGATTTTCTGACTCTTATTTTACGAAAATAATGTTTTACACTTTTATTACTTGAATAATATTTCAATCGGCCTTGATCTCTTAATAATTATAACTGGTTTTTGGGGAATATATAAATATAAATGTAACAATAAAAACGTCGAAGATATTCAATTATTTACGAAAGAAAGTAAATTATTATGTTATTTTAGTAGAAACTAAAAGGAAAGTATTCAGTCGTAATTGCAAGTTACACTATTATTTGATTGGCGGAACTAATCAAAATTATAGGGATAACGATAAAAAAAATATACGTGCTTGTAGAAAGGAGCAGGGAAAAATGATAGTTTCAGTAGTGATTCGAAAGAAAAAGGGCGCTATTAAAAAGAGTTTTAATTGAATCTCCATACTAATTGCTTAATTATTGCATGATTCCATTACAAAAGTTATCTTCATCGTTATCTTACTAAACGAATATATGTTTTACCTTTCTCTCGTCCTAATATACTTTCTTCTGTTTCCAGTAGAACAAGCCTACTTTTATACATGGGAAAAATGTATAAGAAAATCCACAAAGCAGCCAACTCGTAATGAAGACAACGGCATTTTCTTTCTTACGCCCATAGACTGATCAAACTTCGGAAGAGAGCGTATCACGTGGAAGAAACTTAAATTTTCTTTTATTTAGCGAAGTAAAGCAGAAGGGCCCAATTGGGCTTAGTAAAATCTCAGGGTAACAATGTAACGATACAAGGAGGTGATTTTAGTTTTTTATGATGCAATTCCTTCACTTCAATTTCGGCGTCACTGCGGTTAGTTTCGTATAAATTTAATTGCTGAAGCGTATTAACAATGCATGAATAAAATTATCGCGACGATGATCTCACTGAAAATGTTAATAATTATGGCAGCAATTATTTGAAAAGGAAAATGATCATCGGGACAAATTAAACCATTTGATACGTTCACGTTTGTAATTTTGTTTAAGTATATCTATATACATATGTGTGTGTATGTGGAAGTATTTATTTCCGAAATCCAATTTCGGTTTGTTAACGTTCGACCATGTACAACATGTGACCTGCAGATCTGTTGATGCTTATTAGTCCTGGGAGCGATATAAATAAATTAACGATGGAATAACATTTGGTGTTTGTATGGTTCATGAAACATCATTAATTAACATAATAATATGTTTTCGTAAAAGTAGGAGGTAAATTATTATCTGTAGTTGATTTCAATTTGATTGTTGCGCTTCCAATGTGAAAAACCGTACTCTATTGGAAATAATCCTTAAGGAATACGACGAAACGATCGCGCATTGATCACTACGAATAAAATGAATTTCCTTGCTTCGAAGGAAATGAGAAAGAATACAGAAACTATTCTTGATTGTTCAGCTTATTTAGTTTCATTAATGAATCGTAGGGATACGCGCCATTTGAAGCTGGGTCACGTCATGTCACATGACTTACGCTGTCTCGCAAGCGATTTATTCTTGTAGTTCCTTTTTCCCACTTATAATTCGCTCAATTTGACTTCATCCTTTATTCATATCAGTTGACTTGATTATATAAATAAAAGTGGCCATAAAAACGACTCCAAAACTATTTCACTATTTTCACGAATAAGGAAGGAAGCAATAAGGATAAGCAAAGGCAATTAATTTTTTTTTATTGCTTCAAAATAAATTCACCAACAAAACAAAATAAAAATGAAATAAATGAGAAAAAGTTTGTTATGCTCTTATATTGTCCGATTGTGTTAAAGTAAAACTGTGAATCATATTATTTTATGTAGGAGGAAGGATGACCCCCCGTAATTACTTAAATTTTAGAGATCGTATACTCTAATTAACGGCAATTTTTTTAAGATAACAAAACATTTGACAATGTTCCATTTTATTTTGCAAGTTACATTTAAATGTAAAAAACGGGAGAAGCGGAAGGAATTGCAAAATAAATTAACTAGATTTACGAACGAGGGAGGGAAAAACGGCCTCGCAAAAATCTCGTACATCCAAAGAATTTATTATGAAAATTATGTAAAAGTTACGAAAATACTTCAAAATCTATTTCCGTTGTCGCTTTTTGTTGTATGGATTCTCTTCTTTATGTAACATGAAAGAATATTGTTCTGTTATATCCGTACGACGGTTGGGAAATTAATAAACTTTTTCTTTTAAAGTTTTCGTTTCCTTCTTTCTTCAGGAACAAAAAGTGAAAACAGAAATTGCTTTATTCCTTCTACGTTGTATCGATTATATAAATTCCAAAATTTTGCAACGGTTTCTTGCTTTAATTAATGCAAAACCGCCCAGCTTCACAAAGAATGCGATAAAGAAGCAACTCCAAAATCAAAAGTAAATTGTGCAAGATTAATGCAAAATCTATCAAATTTATTCGGTTACATGCTCTAAGATTTCAAAATCATTTGCTGTACTCATAATTTTCTAGTATGCATACACGGTCTGTTAACGTTTTAGTAGCCATTAAGATTTTTTATTACGCGTCGCCTTTTTAACGACTGTTTCAATAGATGAAGGTTTTTGAACCAATCTCCAACGAATTATTCGATATAAATCATAATTGATAAATAGAAAAAAAAAAGAATGGGAATTACTAGAAGTCAATCTAAATCGTTATACCAACGCATGCAGTATATGTTTGTAAATGGTATTAAATTAAATGAAAATAACGAAATTATTTCGTTAAATCAGCTAAATTCTTAATTAATGAGTTTGAACGATTAACCACAGCAATTTGAATTCCGTTTGTCCTCTTTATTGAATTTTTTTTTCACATTTCATACAACTTATTCATTTATTCTTCTTAAACTCTTAAAATTGTTGATCTCTTAGGCAGAATATTAAATATGATTTTCTTTCTCCTTTGACTTTTAACTTTGAATTTTAACGCAACGATCTGCGGTCATAATTGATAATTGCTTCAACATCACAATAACTCAATGAATAATTATTAACTATTATTATTATCATAGACTAAAAACAATAGTCGCATTCACATTGTAATCGAATTATTAAAGGCTTACATACTAGAATTGTGACTATTATTATTAACTTCGTCTCCGTCTCTTTCAATTCTCTGCATTCATGTTGTGCAACTTCTTCCAAATGCTCCCCCATGTTAGGGCATCATAACCTTATTTATAGTGATAACGTATAACATTAACACGAGAATCAATTTGTTAATCTTGTATTTTCATTAGATATTACTCCACATGTGGAAACTGTGTAATAGCCATTAAATGAAACATATATTAGGCGTTTGATCCATTATAAAATAACCATCAACTCGTACTCGCATACGTCCTTTTCAATTGATAAACAAATAATATGGTCGTGATAATTAGGTTCCTAATATTATTACAAAGTGCAATCGTTTAGATCAAATTAAAACGTTATTACTTCAGTGATATCATTAAAGCATCGATTCGGTCGATTATGGGCAATTTATTCGGGGAACTATTCGACATTTTTATTTAATATATAAGAGATATTTGGTGAATTAATTTGGTAACCACTACATTTTTGTGCATAACTTTTTTCCTCAAGGCTTAATCTGGAACAAGTAATTTATTTATGCAGAAGCACAAAGTGCATCGCATTAAAGCGAATGCAATATTTTTTAAATAATAATTTTAAAAAAATCCCTGACGCAGAAATATAAAATCATTTGGGATAATCAACTTGAACTATTTTAAAACATGTTAAAATCTTTGAGAATGAACATTTTTGTAATAAGTCAGGGCGCTAAGCAGGGTTTTGATGAAAACGTCGTCCTCCAGTTCTTCATATGACATTGAGAAAAGCCAAATTATTGCCTAATACATTGTGGGACTTAATCAGCGATACACTGAAACGACTGCAAACCGTTTAATAAACCGTCCTGCAACATTTCTTGAAAAATCCTGATAAGTACGCAATAATCAAATGTCTTGGATGTCTATCCATCCTATACGAATGCGGCCATCCAATCGTACAACGTCTCCAAGTCGATGAAAAATTAACCTCTTTTCATCAAGGTAAATATTCGATGAACGTATTTGCCTATTGCAGTTAAATAACATATTTTTAAAAAAAGCTGATGGCACTTGTTCTATACGAAACCAACCTTTTGCTCCATTTCTCTTTCAAGCTTCCTTCTCTTTTTAATTTAAAATTTATTATACGTAGGTAAATTTTCTTCTTCAAGATTTACTTTCGAGTAATTCATTTATCAAAGCGATAGAATTCTTACGTAAAAAAGAAGATGGAATAGTAGCAAGGACATGAAGACGGAGCAAAAGTTAAAATGCAATTAATTATCACGTTAAATTTAACAATTTATTCAGTACATTTCGGCCTGTTTTCCTTAATGTGAAGCTATAATGCTTGAATTTTTCTTAATATCGAAACTAAATGTACTTGATAGGAATGCGGCTCTAATTTGATTTTAAACAATTACAGAGAAGAATAGTTCATTTTTTTTGTGTTATCTTTATTAGTTGATATAAAATTATATTGAGACCGGGGGGACAACTTCTCCCCTTGATTACGTGACGTTATTATAAAAATTCCTTTGATTGAAATCCCGAAACAATTTCGCGGATTTCACTTCATTAATTACGACACTTTCACTTACCTTCATATTTTATGCAAATCATGTCACGTCACGGCGACCAATTGGCTAATTAACAAATTATGAAAATTGCGCTAGATCTCTCATAGTTATACTACTAACCGTTTTATCTAAAATTAATTAACAGCCAATTGAAAAGTAATGATAAAATTTGTCTAATAGAACGCTGATTCCATTGTCAGCGTCGCTGAAGATTCCGATGTGAGTGTGAATTTAAAATCGATTAAAATTACACATCTAATACCTGCTCTCATTAAATGTTTATGATTGTGACACTAATTTATTGGCGCGCGCTGTTCAACAATATCTCGGTTGAATAATCTCATTAAAGAAGAATTTGACAACGACTCTTTAGTTGTAATTTATAAATTAACTTTTCATATTCGCTATCTTTGCAGTTTTACCATGCAAAGAGTGCCATAACTGCTGGAAAGTGGTGTTGTCGATGGCCTACTTCTTTCCAGAAGTCAGAACTTTTTTGTCTTTAGAATTTTGACAATTTGTAACGGATAATTAGGATCCCCCATGTCTTCTGAATCGAAAAGGTACTCTTCTTTGATAGCGCTATCTTGCACCATTATCGAGTAATTTAATGTTTTTTAGGACCATGCATTTCGACAATTAGCCACCTTCAGCCTAAGCATTTTCGGACTATGGTTCGTATTAACTTTTTGGCTTATTTTAGCGAGAGTAATCACTAATTAAGCGCTTGCCGCTACTTAAAATTTACGATCGTAAAACGGCCGGAACATAAAAAGGGGCCTCGATGAAGTCATTCGCTGTGTTCGCTGAAATGATTTCTCACAAAAGCTACTTCGCCTACAGAAAATAATTCTCCTTTATTTTCGGTTACCCCTCGTATATTATTTCCAGTTATGTGAAAAGAATGCAAAGTATGAAAAGAAAAAGAAAGGAAAAAATAACTCCAATGAGATGTTCTAAATGCCCCGCTTCCATTTCACGGCAGCCATTTTGTCGCAAGGACCTTCGAACTCATAGTTACTATCAAAGAAGCTATCAAGCGTTTTCTTTAATTCGGTGGGTATCCTTGATTTATTCATCCATTTCCGAACTCTTGTTCATTAAAATTTTGCTGCTCATATTGGGCCATATTATCATGGCTCAATGTTTGCTACACTTTTTTTAACACCCTGTATAGTGAATTTTGATGAGACCATATTGAACCCAACAAACGAAATAAATTTGTATTATTTCGCATTACCATCGTTTTATTGAAATATCAATCGAATTACAATGTTTTTTAGGGCATTACAATTTTTTCTGATTAATTTCAGTTTTACGAAATGATATGCTCGCACATGAAACGATATTACCATTTTTCATTAAATGAAACCTTAGTACACATGAAATTGTCTGCAACTTTTATTAGTTTCTTTTACGGTTACTAATTCAATCTACCTCGAATCCTTTAATACGACATCAAAATAAAATGGAACATGTGGCTAAACTTAGCATATTAAAAATACAATTAGTTTTATAAAAAACTTATTCGACGTATGTATCTATGTACGTACGCAACGCTTTTGATCCATTTCACTTTATCCCTTTTGAACACCAATATGCGTATACTTTAATATATTTATTTAAAGTCAACGTGCGATATAAATTATTACGCGAACGCCTACAACGTTAAATTGATGTAAAAACTTTGCCTTAAGATGATTTAAGTTCAATTTTTTAAAGGAAATTTTGTTGAACCGAAAAATATCGAGTGTCATTAGTTTTACAACGCTGTAGCTTTTATTAAGTACATGATTTTCTCTTTTTAAAGGAAAAAGTTACATTATACATACTATAGGATGCGACAGTGTAACCCGTAGATTAGATCAGTGTACAGTGTACGAATATGATTAGTTTAATGCCCTCTTGCGGAACGCGAGGGACACAGATATAAGGCCGGGGTCATATTTAAATTTAACACTTACTACAAGGCCCAGCGGTGCCGAAAACGCATCCGAAGTAAGTCTTGTAAATGAGAACACCATACTGAAACACGTTGTTACATAAATATTTGCACCCCTTTTAAAGACTGAAGATTCGAAGGAACAAAGGAAAATCAGATGTGAGGGATAAAATAAAATCAAAGAAATATGTAAAAAAAATAATTATTGTTGTATTGAACGTATTATAAATCGAAATGAGTAACTTCTAATGAGCAAATGAATAGCGTAATATAAAATGACTTATCATAAACTAAATGTTAACAATAACGTTTAATATGACTCCATAATGAACGAACTGGTAATATTTGGCAATTGGTTGTCGAGCGAGTCCGCAATAGATTAACATTATGTTTTATAATCGAAATTAAAAGTTAGTCCAATTAATTACTAATAACTAATTAAACATTTACAATTAGTGTAAGTGAATTTTATATCGTAATTCAACTAGAATTTAATGATGGCAAATATGTAATATTATATATGTTCCTAGATTAAATAGTTTGAAAACTTTTAGAGTTAAGGAATATTACTTTTTGCAAACTTTTTTACGATTCTCCATTGAAATTAGACGTGTCTTTTGAATATATTTTGGTGATATGTATACGAGAATCGCTGGATAAAACAGTTGAAACTGCTATTCCCAACCCTTTTGGTAAACATGGTAATTTGAATGGGTCCATAAAATTGAGTACCGTATTCGGGATCGGTTCTGAAGGAAAAGTTTCCTTTTCAGGAAACAGAAAGAACAAGAAAATGGGTTATAAAGGATACAATTTCCCTCTTTGCCAACTCTCCCTTTTCCAACCTTCTTACTATCTTTAATTTCCAATTATTTTTATTCAGACTTCACTGCAAATCGGAAAAACTATCCTTAAGGCTTAGTGAATTAAAATAAGTTTCTCAAATTAAACGTAAAGTTTTGTTCTATTTTCTTTTTTGGTTTTATTATTTTATTTTATTCCGCTTAAGTAAATAATATTACGCGGAGATTTATTTATAAGAAAATAAAGCCAGCTGAGTTTAGATTTTTTTATTATTGCTTACTCTTTATACTTATTCCACTGAATAAACGAAATTTGGACTACTGTTCGCGCCGCGAACAAAAAAAGCAATGAACGCACACTTTCTTTACTAAACTGGCTTTATTGTTTTGCTCAACTTATTCAACCGTTCTTTTCGAGATCGCAAAGTAATTTATTTGTCTGCACTATATTTCGCTTATCAGCATTGATGGTTATATATGTAACAACAGTCTTTAACATATAACAATAATGTTTGACAGAGTTAACAATGGTATTTAAACATCGGTGTTAACAATAATCTTTAACAGGGACAATTTGGTTTTAGAATTTAAATGGTTATATAGCCACCATAGAAAAAATTGTGTTTCTACAAATCGTAAATTCTATTGTGAAGAAAAAGGAAGGTGAAAGCGACCATTTGGCAATTCCAAATTTTTACATGATAACAACCGCAGCCAATCACGGAACACTTTCACCTCCCTCTTTCGCCTTTACGATGGGCACATTTTTTCTGTTCATAGTTTTTAAGTTCAGTTCAGTTTGGAGCAGTTGAGAAGAGAACAAGTAAAAGAAATAGTAAAGCAAATCAACAAGAAGAAACAGTTGTTTCATTCACAAACCCAGCGTGCAAAAAGGGCTTCGTGACATTGAAAGGCAGAAGAAGACTTTCAACGCGACCCACCAACTACTTTTAATTAAAATAAAGGGGCCATGAATTAGAGAAGAAGATCAAAAAATGAAGAAAAAAATCAGTTTCGTAAGCAATTGAGTTGTTATTCTCCCCACTGAATTAAATCTTCCTACTTTTTATATAATAAATTGTGTAAAATGGGTCGATTGGCGAAGAGCGAAGAAAAGCAACGGAAATATTTTCCATGAAATTAAATAAACTCGCGGGGAAAATGTTTATGACTTAATTTAGATTAGGTACACATCAACGACGTCGTTTAAAATTATATTTGAGGATGTAATTTTATCAATTGCAAATAATAAAATGATTAAAGGGACGAAAGTTCGCTTTAATTATCGATAAGTACACGGTTAATTTAATTTCTTATAAAGTTAAGGTTAATTAATTACATATTGTATATTTAAACGTTAAAAAGGGGAGGATTTCTTATGCGGCAAATGCCGATTAATGTTTTTAGCTGATATTAAAATAACACAGGTGTTTTTAATAAGACTTGTTTTTTTTTCCTTCTCCAATTCTTTTAACTGGAATGGAAGGTTTAATGTACGTAAACTTTATTATCTATTTTAAATAGTGATCAAATTCCTTTTCTTTGCATAAAAACGAATTTAATCTACACATCTTTCGATGTTATCAGGAGGAAGGTAGAGTGTGATGGAAGAAGCATTAATGCCGGAAGTTTCGATTAAAAGGTATCTTGCTGAAATTTACTTTACACTCACGTTTAAATTCTTTAAAGTTTGCATCGATTATGTTGTTTCATTCTACTGGAATCATTAATTTCCAAAATTAGAATATTTTAAATATTTTGTTTTAATTTTGCAAAAAATTATTTCGTCAAGAACAAAGTTGTTTTCAATTATAAGCTGATTATTTTAATTATCTTCGCCGCATTACGGTAGCGTTTTACGATCTTCTTTATCACCATCTTTTCTTTCCACGTTATTTCGAGTACAATAAACGCAAATCGATAGCGTATCGGCAGAATGAACACTCATCTAGTAATCGTTAAACGTTTTACATAGGTCGACCATTAATCTCTTACGTTTAAGGAAAACTGCGACGAAAATTGTTTAATTAAATAATTTTAGTTTTTATGATCACATAATAATTATTTAAAACAATTTACAAAGAGGACAATCATTTACATTTCCATACGCTTTCACGTCTTGCAAATGAAAATTAGCACAATATTGAGATCCTTAAAATCGTGTTGGTTGCAAAATGTGTATTACGCGAAATGCCACAAATAACGGCGAAGTAAACGTTGTACGTTACGATTGGCAAATTATATTTCGTCTTTAATTAATCAGTTCCAATCGTACTGAACAGAAATATTGCTGATTAATTCGAATTCACGGTCGTTCAGAAGCAATTGTAAAGCAATTAAAATGTTTTACGTACGCAATTCTGATCGCAACGCATTCGTAGGACGTTTGCTCGTGTTTTTCTTTTGCGTATTAAACATAATAATAATGATACTTATCAATTGTCGAATAGTTATTGCGAGTGTTTAGTTAATTCTTGGCTTTTATCCAAAGACTAATTTTTCAAATTCGATTAACCGTTAATGTAATAGAGAAATGGATGTGGTCGGAATGTTAAGGAAGATGGTGATTCTCGTCAAGCTCCAGTATTTTATCAATACGTGCCCCCCATCATTCAACTTTGGTTATCGAAGAACGACGTCTTATGAAAACAGATAAAACAAAGTACTTACAATCCTTAACATGAAATTCAGATCCCGTAAAGCACCAAAGGAAATATGCGTTCGTTTACTTTTTGCGAATTAAATTGCGATTTTGCCATCGCCTTTAACATTAACATTTTTGTCCAAGCTTCTGCTGAGTTGTCCCGTACGCGAAAATGAAAATGGGTAAGAAAAGAGAGGGAACAGTCGGTGACATGTAAAAAAGAAGAAAAATTGGCTCGAAGAGGAATCCGATAGTATCATTGAGATTAATTAATTAGAATGTCTCCTATAACGAAACTGATAAACGAAAATGTGATTATGGGGGTATAAATGAACGAATTTCATCTTGTTTAACACTTTATTAAATATATATATTGTTTTAGAATAAATAATAATTATAGCTGAATATTTTAAGTTTGTTTATAACATGTAAATATATATATGATGCCCAAATATAAAGCAAGAAGACGTAGGTAAATAAAATGTACGTGTATTTATTGCTGAATTATAATTTGAAATTCTTCACGGGGATGTTATACGAGCACAACCTGTTGTATCTCTCGGAAAAATAAGAAAATAAAGCGTGTATTCTCACCATAACTTGCAAACGAAGTACTTTAGAAAACTTACATCATCCCTTGTTTTATTACGAACTATGCACGAAATGCTATAAAACGAAAGTAAGAGTAATGAGATGAATATAATGTGCGGTGCATTAATAATTATTAAATTAATAGGCCCATTTCCAACCGTCTTCTATTAATGTGTTGCCGTTATAAATTAATCGCTTGTCTTGTAATTATGGTAAAACTACATTGAAGGTTTTATTATTAATAACGAAATCAACTGCTTTATAAGAATGGATCCTTCCTGCTGAAGTTAGTTCAATCGATATAAATTTTAACGTGTGGCAGATGGCACTAAACTCAATCATTTAAATTGCATTTTACTTTCAGCTTTACTTACCGTCCTCGCTGTTATTATTTGACATTATGATAAAATGTATCGATGTAATTATTGACAATAAGTTAAAATAATTGCAGGTTTATTGTTTAATTTTCTATTAATCAATTTAATCTTCAAAAGAAATAGGACAGACTTTATGCAGAACGATCGGAAGTAATTCCTTTCCGAGTGCTGGCAATGCGCTTACTTTTCGTATTTCGTGAATAATGTCGATAATTAAGTGGTCCTTAATAAAGTTGACGTCGCTGGCAATTTTCCTTTATTAACATTCAAATGCACCGTCATAAAATTAATAATGATTTTCATCTATTTATCGTGGTTTTGCCCAGTAATAACTTAATTAAAGAAGTTTCTATTTCTACAAAAAATATTCACGTTTTCTGGCAGAGTTGAAAATGTTAATGCCAAGTGTAAAAGTGGCGACAATTGAATAATTTCTACCGTAGTGTCAAGAACTCTGAAGTTTCTTTGTTGCTCCTGATGAAATAGCGCACTTTCTGATTAAAGACACGCTTTGTTCGTGGACGTAACTTCCAAGGGGCGATTTCTTCCTGTTAAATATTACAAGTTTATGTGTTCGCTATCGCGAAAATTGTTACCGTTAATATTTGATTGTGTGAACTATTATACCCTAACTAAATCTTTTGTTTTTTAAAGGAGGTTTTTCATTTCAATGTTTCGTCTATGTAATTCTTAACAATTTGAAGATGCACCATTGTCATGCATAAAGAGTACTAAAACTGTATTGCAAAGGGTAATGAGAGAGGCAAAGCTAGTGATACTTCCACCACTAGCAGTCCAAAGAAGGACATTTGTATACCAGAAATATAAGTGCATGAGAGCGAGTTCAAACTTGTAATTCGAAGTGCAAGAAACTTCATTATGCTTAATATAATAAAGTGTAAGTTAAGTGTCGACGCGTTTACTGATTGCGAACAATCGTTCGGTGGACCTTCGAGAATCAATCTACTAGAAGACATTTCCTTCGTGGAAAACTTGTTTTCGATGGAACCAACGTTGGTTGACGTTAGGGCAATTTCGGGTTCGCATACTTTTGGATTGTTTGCAGTGAAGTTTCGATACGATTTGGAAGTCGAATCGCGTACTAATTTATGGTTACTTACACCTTCGCAGTTTAAAAAAAAGAAAGCTTAACACTGACTTTTCCTCGCAATGACATCTTGGGACAACTGGAAACGATTAGCAACTAAAGTAGAATTACGCCATTTAGTCGCGTATAAGGCACCATCTATTTTCAGACGCAACCTAATTAATTAACGAACCAGTTATGGATTGATAACTTAGTCCCACTTGACGAATCGCTGTTAATCAACGTTAGATGAAGTTGCAAAATCGATCCAAATAGTAAAAAAAATCGAATTGGGAGGCAATTGTCAAAGGTAGATTGTTATAATTAGGGTTAATAGTTTATTATATAAAGAACACATACGTTTAAGAATGATAATAATAATTATTACAAACGTAAAGAGAACACGTGTACGTATTACGATATATATTAATTGCTTAAATACATAAATTCGAACGGAAACAATAACGCAACACTGAAAAACGCTAATTCATTTCCAATTCTTAGCAATTAATTACACGTCTTGTCATTTGCAAACTCACTTATTCGTTATATTCATCGCTCTTTTGCTTCTTTTACGTGGGTCTGAAATTTATATCGTCATTTATTATTTGAATTTGTCTGCGAACGTCTTTTGTGTGTATATCTCTTTGGTCTCTGATCTGTATGTACATGATTGTCCTCAGAAGCAATACGTACGATGGCCCTGGCAAGCAGAGGACTTGAGACCGTTCGTAGTAACTGCCCTCTGGCCCGGACAATTCGGTCACCTGCAGTAATAATGGTCGAATCCTGCGTTTAGACTCCGCGGTACGTCCGTGTGCGGCGTCTGTTGTTGGTGTTTTCTCAGAGTGTGCGAGTGCACGTGCGTATGTCTGAGCACCTCCGCGACACTGCCGACGGCCCTTTTCGAATGGATCGTTGGCGGCAGCGGCGTCGTTAGATTCAGATCCGCGTCCACTTCGCTTATGTCGTCGTCGAGGAAACCGTCCGGTAACGAATCGTCGCCGACGGTCGTCGCTCGAAACTTCGCCTCGCGTCGTGCTTTATGTCTCCGCACCAACAAACGACCTACCAATAGACAGAGACACGTCAGCAATCCGCAGGTCACGCTCAGTATGAAGTAAAGGTAAAACTTTTCTTCGTTCTCTGCAACATTTTCAAAGGGTCCTCGGTTAATTCGTTAGAATTCACGAGAAGGGCAAGACGTCTAACATCCACGATTTCCTTTTAATTCAATCCCGTTTTCTTTTTTCTTTTGCTGTGGTTCTTTTCTTTATTATCCGCAACATTTTCGTAACCCTGAGGATAGGTAGGAAATTTAAATTTAGCGAGGAGTTATTAATTATACTTTCGAATTTTGGAGTTAACATAGTTAAAGCTTTGTTAATGGAACTTCGACTCCCTCGTTTTCACTTTGATCCCTTTTGCAACTAAAGAATTTTTTGTATGAATACTATTTTTTTTGTCCTCGTTAATTAAAAAAGCTATTCTCTTTGATATTGAATAATTAAATGCTGCAACTTATTTCACTTAAATGCCAAGGAAAACTATTATAGTATAATTTCCAACTATGACAATTAATGCTGCTTCCCAAATGGCAAAATGAATTAGAATTAATTAACTCGCTTGCATTATTATTACATATAAAACATCGAACTACGCCAAAATAAATTGCATCCTTCGGAACATCTTGAACCATAATCAACTCCGATTCAAAGTTTAATCGTTATAAGTTTCATAAAACAAAATTGATTTAATGGAAAAAGAGTGAAGAAAGTGTATCAAAACGTCGTCCATATTGAAGGACTTCAATGCACTGCAGATTAGTGGCTTTTTGTAAAGCCATGTCATTGAATTTGTGCATTTCAGCCACCTGAAAAAATCTCTACAACTTTCCAAACTTTTCGTCGAAAAAGTCGACAAAGGCCTTACGTTAATTAAGATAAACGATAACAGATTAGAGTTTTCGAATATTTCGAATACTTACTCGATTCGATATCGCTCGAATTGGAGCTGGTGGCGTACGAGTCTTTGGCTAAATGAACGTCCTTCGATTGATCTTGTACGTTAGATGTTGGTGGCAAAGCGGCGATCTCGCTGATAAACTCTTTGCTCGAGTCGTAGCTGATGAAGTCCTCGATGTCGTCGTTGGTATCCTCATCGATTTTGATTTCGTCGGGTTCGAGACGACCCTCATATTGCTCCTGCAACACGATCCTAGGCACTGAAATGATAAATTAACTCAATCAACTTCGATCCAGTGTTTGACTATTAAGCAAGGACAAGTGAAGTCGTGGGCGCTTTAAAACAAAATGACGTGCGTTTAGAGTTGATATTGACATTTAGTGCGTATTATGTTGTAACTGTGAACTAACTACTTCGATTGATGATCGTGCGGTCGTTGTTTAACCATAATGTCTTTTAAACTTTTCCCAGGAAGCCTTTCAATCTGATACGAAAACTGAATGATAATCAATGTTCGGTAATATTAAACAAAGGATAATAATCAGCAATCAAATTTAACACAACGTTCTTGCACGACGGGAGGTTAATTAAAACTTTGTTGGAATATATTCCCATAATATTGCTTTTCGGTAATCAATTGCGTTAAAGTACCTGTTCGAATTGTACGTAGATGGTTTCGTTATTCTCGATGCTCGTTAACTTTCTTTAATCGTAAAGATCGTTTCGGGGTTCGTTCGAGTAAATTTGATAATTTTGAAAAAATAACTCCTTTTGTTAGTACGATAAAAATTACTGACACACTTCATTATACATAAATATGAATTATTCTTGGTCAAATCGAGAATCGCTTATCTCTAACCACTGATTAAGTACTTCTATTTTTCTTATCTTTATTGTTTACTTACCACAAGCATAAACCACTTTCACATACATTCCTGAATCTTCATTGCACTGTCTCCCGAACGTATTTGTGTCCGCAGTCAATTCGCAACTCCTTTTGCCATGGCATTTTTGCATGACGGTCTCGGTCGCGTAACTCACTAAACACGCTGCAATAAAAGTGAATAAGTAAAAAGTGAATAAACATGTGAGATTCTTAGAGAAATTGGCTTGTTAAAAGCAACATCGAGTAAAATAAGAAACTTCGGCAATTAACGTGAGTCGAAGCTTGTGTAATTGGCCTAATTGAACCGAGCGAAACTTTCGTCTAGAAGAGAGTTATAAATAAGCCAAAACTGCGACGCCTGAAGAATTTGAAAAATGAACAGTTGAAATAATCATTCGGTAGTCACGTTACACGTGAAAGAAATAAAAAGTTTTTCATGAAAATGGGAGACAAAATAAGAATGAGGGCGCAACCGGCGTCGAATTACGTCAAGATTCCCTTCGGCCAAACACGAGCTCTTTTAAAAATTTGAAGCGATTTCACCGATATTACGAATACGAAAGTTGCAAGTTTTCATCAAACGATCGAGTCCAATAAGATCCATAAAATAATAAAATTGAATCAAGATTTAGTTCTGGATGAAGCCGCTTTGATCGCTTTATTTTAATAATAATCCGAAGCCTTTGTAGTTGCAGGAATTGGGGGCGGATTATTCCCGAGCTGAAGGATATAAACTAGGGAATAATGCAAACAACGAAAAGGTGAATAAGTTAGCAAATAAATCGTGAAAAAGGGGAATATAAATAAAAGAAAATGGAGAAACGTGTACGTACTTCCTTCGGAGATTCCTTGACGTTGACCGCAGCGCAAGTTCTCGTGTTCGGTTCGACCGAAGCTCGCACTGAAGACGGCCACCCTCGCATTCGGATTGCATCTTAATTCGATTGTTTTGTTCTCGCAAGCGTCCTTGATGCGGAATTCGTCTGGAAGAAAGTAAAAGATATTCACTATTCATTTATTCAAATTCAAAATAATTCGATTTTTTTGAAATACTTGTTAATATACAGTTGTTGAAATTTATGGAATCCGTCAAAAATAAAAATAAAAAAAATATTATCCCAAATGTATTTATAAAATAACCAATGATGAACATTAGATTGAACATAAATTGCAAACAAATAATTAAACTCATCTTATTAGAATTCAAAATGATGATGACGTATGACAAAATCATTATAAATACATTGATTGAATGCTAATTGGTTTATTAACTCAATTTTATCCAATATATGCAACTTACACCGACGCGGTTTAATTCATAAACTAATTCTAAGACATTAAACAAAATCTTTGTCTTGGTTTGCGAATCACTCCACAGCGGCACATATTACTTGGTCATTTGTAGACACTCTTTTGCCATTGCCTCACAAATGTTTTTTTTTTTCAATTTGGTAGCAAATAGTAGTCTGAAGGTGCTTAATCCGGAGAATTGGGCGCGTGGTCAACCAATTCAAAACCAATTTGATCAATCTTTTGCAGTGCAATCTACGGCTTTAGAGCACAAGCGTTGTCTTGCAAAAGGTGCACAACTCTGGCAAGTTTTCCACGGCGCATTTCCACATTTCTTTTTCTGTAATTTAGTTAGCAAGTAAAAGTTCTAAAATCATATCATGGATAGAATCAATGTTTCCGAAACGGTCACAGAAATTGATCCTTCAGCGCGGCTCCACCAGCTAGTTATTAGCAGCGAAAACTTAACACAACTTAACACATCAGCGAATACTTATTTGCCCGTTAACACTTTCAAAGTGAATATATAATAATTGATCGCAACTTGATTTTCTCAAATTCTATCTCTTCCTCAGGTTTGCTGTTTTCAAAAATACCTAATTTGATCAACTTATTAAAGTCAAACGTCATGTTCATATTTGCTCTCTCGTAGAAAATAGAAGATCCGAATAGAATCCACTGTTAATCACTTAAATCATGTCAGTCCTCCGTTTAATTTCACAACCAAATTAATCTATTCATTTCAATTCAAAAGTCCAGCACCATATTTGTATGAGTGATGATGATAATATTGATATTAATCGTAGCTAATCACTAAAGATCATCCATTAGTCGTCGTCG
The DNA here is from genome assembly GCA_963695495.1 of Hololepta plana. Taxonomy (NCBI): domain Eukaryota; kingdom Metazoa; phylum Arthropoda; class Insecta; order Coleoptera; family Histeridae; genus Hololepta; species Hololepta plana. The sequence continues at coordinate 78,833 of OY968833.1, read as the reverse complement.
AGCCGGGATCCGGTTTCCTCGAAGTGCAGTTGGGCGAAGAGGAAAAGGTGTCTTGCAAAAGTGGCGCCGTTTCTAAACCGATTGTAACTTGAATGCATAATGTAATTTTATGACTTTCCACTTGCACACATTAACATTAATCCTTTAACGGCTTTTAAAATTTAGGGCGAGGAAATGCAATTGATCGATAACAGGGAAATATTGAAATTCACCGCTTCACTCATAAGGCACGTTGATTTAATTATTTAAATAAATGTACAATTATATTGAACATGTTAAATTAAGTAAATTTGAAATTACAAGAAAGTGAAAGAGCAATCCAACGGCTCTTTATTTCTCGATCATGATTGACGATAATATAACAATAACGATATTTCGAACGACAATATGACACGACAACGACAATGTTCTAACGACAACAATAATTTATTAAGCTTACCCCTAATTCTTAGCAACAATTTTCTCTCCCCCTTCCTGTAGGAGGAGAGTGTGGCCTTTGAAGAACCAAACTGCCTAAAACGAGATCTTATCGGTTGGCAGTTTGGTTTCTCTACACTTTGCTGCATTCAATTTGCATATTGACAACAATGCTCCTGTTGCAATGAATCGTCAATCGCTCGATTGTGCTTTCATCAGCAGCATTGTGCCAATTGGCAATTGTTTTCTTAAGTTCTACTTACACTAAATGATTTTTTAATGTACAAAGCAGGATCGAAATGAATGTACAAAGCTATGAATCGAAATGAATGAAATGAATCTATGAAACAATAATTAATACACAAATCTATGGGACAAAAATGAATATACAAAGCTATAAGTTTGTTTCTTTACACAAATACACGTTTATTAAAGCTCGTCCAATATTAGTGTTAAATAAAGGACGATATTAATAGGACAAGGAATCGTAAATGTATGATACTTATAGAAGGAATGGGAGAGACGGAATGGAATGAAAAGGAAATAGGAAATGGAAGTAAATATAACTTATATGTTCGCACATTATCACACACAATTGGAAAGACGAGATAGAAGTTTATGAGGTGAATCAACTTATTAATCCATAACAAACAGAAATGGACCGAATCGATAATATTTATTATGCAGTTTTTCCCACAAAAGTAATTGCAATTTCAAGGAACAATTTTGGTAAATCTGAATTAATTTTATCGGTTTTCTGTTGGCGTTTACTTCACGATTTTTATTTCTAACAAATATAATTTAATTTGAAGATTACAATGAATTGGATTTTTTAATGCCAGTTTATAAATATGTTCTAGCTGATAAACGATAATCCGCAATGTAACAATTCGTTAAAATTTCACTTTATTATCTCATAACCAGTTACAGATTGGGTTAATGACTTTTTAGTAATGTCTTATTAAATTTGTTTCGTTCGAAGAAAACCGTTTAATTGCTTTAGATGATTCGTGTCTCGAATGAATTATTAACGAAACCTAATTTAAATACTCACACGGTCTACATTTGTACGCGACTTCAACGTATTTCCTCTCGCCCGGACACGGATCGCCTCGGAACGTTTTGGGCGATGCCAAGAACTTGCACTGCTGCTTCTTCTGGCAGACTTCGATGACGGTCTGCAACAGCGAATACTACGGAACGTCAGTCAGATAGACTGTAATCGTGCTTAATCGATATTAATTAATTAATATTCAAATGCACTAATTATTGGCACATTCACACACAATTACAATATTGAACAATGCTCTAACGACAATAAGAATATGCAAAAAAACTTCCTATTCCTCAGAGTAGAAAAGGTTGAATTAGATTTGATCAATTCTATTACGAAAGTTTCCCCGCGTATCGTCCTTTACATAACTTTTTATGTGATTGGTATTGGAATAATCTGCATCTAAATTGCTGGGGGTTAGTTTTTTAATTAAATTACACAAAGTGTTATTTATGCCGTGTATCGAAAGCTAAATGGCTTCGAGGTTATTTTTAATAAAAGGGCGAATTCAGGTCGCTCGGTACATGGAATTAACAACGTATAATTAAATATTATATTTATTATTATTATTTCCTAAATACGGAATGTATTATTATGAAATGCAATTAAAATTAAATTAATAACGTTCTCAACATTAAGTTATAAAATGGATAATAGTTATTTATTTAACATTTATTGTTGTATTTTGAATCGATTAAAATAATTTTTATATATTCCAAAATATTTTTCTTAATATGTGTTCGGTTTAAAGTGTTTTCGTGTCGCTATTACAGCAGGAAATTTGTCCATTCCATTTCGTTCAAGTTGTCAGTAGCTATTATTTTTCATAGAATCGAACAGCTTGGAATCCTTAAAAAATCGTCCAATTTAAACTTTAAGTTTAGTTTTTAAACTGGAAAGTTTAATACGAGTGACATCTACTTTCCTGTACTATTTCGATTACCAAACGTCACTTTAACTTTCGTTAATTGAATTTATACTGTATTAAATTTCTTTTCCTTGTTCTTTTGTTACATCTTACGCACGAGAATATTTTAGAGTATTTTTCTTGCTTATTATTACATGCTATGTGCTACAAAAAAGTTAAATCCTCCGTATCTTCGAAACCGTCCATTTCCGGCCCCATGTTGATTAAAACTTTTTTGCTTATATTTGACCATATTACCACCCTTAAAGTTTGTGACACTATTTTTAACACCCTGTATATGAAAAAGAAGGTAGAAAGTGACTTACATTCATCACAATATATCACGTATAGGGCATTGCCTTCAGTTTATTTTATGTTATATGTAATACTGAAAAAGAAATTAGGGAAAGCCCAAGGAAGAAAGCAACTAGTAAATATTGATGGAAACCTTTTTTCTTTATTCGCCCATTCTAAATCCAACATTAAGTACTTTTGATGTTAATCAACTTTTTCCTAAATCGCGGGAAATTTGGTATCATGCGAAATTTAAAGCCAAAAATTACAGCAAGCCCCAAAATGTAAATATAAATATTTTGTTGTGCAGTAGAACAAAAAACTTCAATCAAATCGTTAAGTGTTGAACGATTGGATGGACTCAACAAGGGAGGAGAATTTTTTTATTTCAGTTTTCACAAAAGAAAATGATTCCTTAAAATGAAGTCCTTCAATTCTATGAACCTTTCGAGAGCTTCTGTTTTTGACTTTCCTACATCGTTAAACGATTCAAAAGCAAAACTTGAAAGAAGGACGATTTAATTTGTTTTTGCCTTTTTTGCTTGAAATCCTCAATTCGTAAAACATCGCCTAATAAAATGACGTTACTTATGGAAGTACGTAGATACATTCTGTTGTAGCGAAAATTATGTGCATGCAACATAAAGACTAATCAATAAACTCCAGGCATTTGGCTATTAATTCAAACGTTTCATATTGCATTTGCAAATAAAATACTGAGGAATTATGTCCGGAAAAAGTTATATCAATACTGTAGGAGCAATTTGAATTAGCTAAATAATCTGCCCGGACCTTATTGATTAGTCTTCAACAACTACAAAGTAATTTCACATTCAACAGTTTGTTTGTTTAAGGCATTGTGCTTTTATTGAACTTGCAGCATTAAGGTAAGTGTAGGTCCCTAATGCAAGAAAGAACGAAAAAGGGAAGCATTCAATTTTTAATATAGCTTAAAAAATATATGACACTTTTCTCACATTTCCTTTCATCATAAGTTTTTTTTTAAATAATCTTTGTAAACAAAATTCTGTTAATAATCACTTACTCTCCCCCAGTTTCCATTTCCGACTTTCTCCCATTTCGTCTGAAAATAAGCACACAACAAAACTATATTTTGGTTAGAAATTAAAGTAGTTAAAACGTTTCAGTTTTCTTAAGTTGTTACACCGAAACAAAAGGTAATGAGATGCGTATTAAGTCATAGAAAGCAATTATTAAAGTTTTAGAATTTTTAATTAGCAAAAATGGAAACACTTATTCCCACTTTGCGATTTATTTTCTAGTTTGTATTGGAAAAAGTTTTCGCAAATTTTCGAATTTACTGTCGAATAACAATGAAAAGTAAATGGAACTAAGTTTCGAGCGTTTGCAGCAAAGAAAAATAATTTCCTTTTTTTGCTGTTGTTGTAAACAATAAATTTTCAGCATAAACATTATATGTGAGGCTTGTATAACGCAATTAGCAACAATGCGTTCGCTTTCCGCGAAATATTACGAGAGCACATCACGCATTATTCTAAATTATTATAAAGAAAGCCTTAATTAAATACAATTAAATAATTAAAGTTAAGTTACTACGAAAGAATAAGTTTTAATTTTAATATTGTCTCTAAACCGAAAATCAAAGTATTTAACAATGTTAAGGTTAGAACATTATCCCGGAAAAGAAGTTTTATTAGTTGGTTTCCATTTATTATTATTGTACAATTTCCTTCACAGTTACCAGAAAGTAAATCTGATAGGGTCGTATTATCGAAGAGATATTGAATAAAATTACCCACAAGGTGTGTATTGGGTTTATGTTGTTTCATCCATGTTAAATGTGTGCTTCATCTTGTAGATGCCCATTTTAATTCTCCAATTATGATGTACCATTTTTTTGCATTCAGTTAATTAATAGTTGTAATAATTTATTTGCGATAACTTGCGTCTGGATTTTGTCTTTAGACATTAGATTTAGATCTGATGCTCATTTAATAGCCCTAATTTGGTGGAAAGAAGCATCTTTTCATGTTCGTCGTTGAAATGTTAATTGGTATTAAAACGAGAATTACAACTAACGATATGGAAAATTTTAAATAAGACTGTAATAATTTCCCTTTAATTAGTAGTGTAACATCGCGAAATAACAGGATTGTGTTAAATACAATATATAAATGCTGTTCATAATTCCAATTAGATGTTGTGTAAATAATAAATTCTCTTATTTCTTAGAGCCAAAACGGAATTTCAATGAAAGTGTTTAAACTTCTCGAATTAATCACTGGGAAATCCTCCGTTTAAACGTTACTTGGCGTCTTCTTCATTTTGCGCTACTTTTGCTTAGTAGCATTTCGAAATTTTCATTGGCTACATGAATTTCTTGCGTTTGGTTTGTTACGGTTACGTGGTTAAAACTTAATTAACTATAAACTTCAGTGATTTATTCAGCAGAGAGTAAATTTCAATGATGGAAATTAAGAATTAATTTGCCGCATAAACGATTTTTCTGTTGTGTTGCATGTAGCGTCATGAGCTATAGACTTCTAATTTATTTTAGTAAATCGCTACTGACACGTAACATACGTACCTGGAATTTTATAATTTATAGTTCTAATCGATTATCGCATTAATTGGTTGTTTACATTATTGAAGAGAAGCAAACATAATTTATTTACATGTCTGGAGATGGATAATAAATAAAAGGCGAAACATAAAATTCAAGAAAATAATCGATAAATAGAGAAAAATGCGAACCACGTTTAATAGCTCGGCCGCCGTTTGAACTTGGATTTACACGTTGAACATACTGTGTTTAATACATCACCTAAAACATTTCAAACGGATCGTTAAAAGGAGGTTAGAACTGGCCAAAAACGAAGGGTAAACAGATCGAAACAATTAAAGGAAACTAACTACTTAATTGCATAATTAAACTGAAATAGTTATTTGAAATATATGTGGAAATTGAAATTGTAAAAATGGTATGAAATATTTTGAAGCTTTATTACTCAACCGTAACAATGATGCTAACTACAGTCCTTTTCTGTTGTTACACCTGACTTAATTAACTATGGAAGATCATTAAAACAAAACATGCAAATTTCATCGTATCGCTGTAATTTTCGTACCCATACAGTCGGAACATTTGCAGACTGAAAACGAACTAAACAATACCAAGTTTTGTTCATTGTAATTTTACGTATGGTCGTGTGTATGTGTGTGGGGAAAATTTGTTCGAAAATAATTTACCTTTAATATTATAACGCGACGGCTATAAATATCGCACATGAAATTACCCATGTAATCAGATATCGTAAATTAATTGAGTTGGTTTTAGAAATCTTGATAATAGCATTGAAAAGTCTTCATATGAAGCCGTTTATTGTTCTTATTCTAAGGTCACTTTGAAATTTTAACATAATTAACGATGTAATAATTGAAATATCATTAAGGGAAATTTGAACCGTAACATTCGAACATTATTAGATATTCAAGACGTACGTCTTGCCTTGTGGCACATTGTTCGACTGACTCATTAAATAGTCTGGCGCATCCGCCGAATTCATTATTAAAAATTCAAATGAATCAAATGAAAGGGGCGCAGAAGTGAATTCCTTTTTTTCTTTCGCATGGCCATTTCTGACATTAATTGTAATTAAATATAAATATTACATTAATTGTAATTAAATATAAATAATAGCGATAGATGTTAATAAGATCGGATTCAAAGCGAAATATTGCCTTCATTTGAATACAACTCTGAGAAGATTAATGATCAAAATCTTTAAACAAAGTAATTGTATATTATAAATTCTTTCGCATTCGATTTTGATAAATTGCGATAGAATGCGATGTTTCTTACGTTATAAGAATGGGAATATTTTCGTCGAATAATTGTCGATTATCTCTTAACCGACGAATAATATTCTAGTCTGCTGTTTTTTATTTTAAATTGATGTAAGTTTATAGTAATGCACACATTTCTGGTTGGAATTAAGCAACATCGGACATTTTATGAAGACATTTTTAATATCGCTTACATTTTTTTAAAAGAGCGAACTATTGTTATAGGCCACGATTTGCTATTGTAAATCATAGATAAGTTTAATTGAAAATCAAATGATTTAATAGAAGTTCATAGAAGAAAGAAAGTTAAATTCGACAAATAATTAATTAAACTAAACAATTAGTTGCTGAAATATTATTCCATCCCGAGTATATCGACTCAGTTGAAAATGTTATCCAAATGTTGGATCTGCAGTAATTAATATATTAAACATTTATTGGGGTTTCTTCGTGTTAATTAATAGTGGAGTTTCCGAGTACGTTCAAAAATTGAAAAGAATCGAGTTTTGCATTTAGGTCAGGCGATATTATATTTTTCGTTGGAAATATTACTTGAATTTCTGAAAAGTATCCAACTACTTAGAAACTTTGATTTAAAGTTCGTCCTTTTCTTCCTTCGTCATTGAAAAATCTATCTCCGACGATAATGACAATTCAATATCATTGCATAAACAATTTATTTTGATTGGACGTGAAAGTTTGCAAGTTTGCCGTTTCTCTTGCCAATTCAGTTTCATTTCTTTAATTTGAAAATATTATATAATATGGTTGCAGGGTCACGAATAATTTTTAAATAAAAAATGACAAAACGGATATTTATTTTTGTCGAAGCATTATTTGTCTTCTCAACTTGCAGGTCAATAACAAAGAGACAAAATGCGATTACAGTAAATAGCATTAACATAATGGTGTTGAATATTTATGGGAAAGTGTCCCTTAACATTTAATCGTTTCAAATCAAGTTGATACAATAAAATCAGTTTAGCTACATTGAAATTAAGAAAAAAGGAAGGTCGAACATCTTGGTCATGTTTTCAAATGGATCGATGCAATCAAGCGATAATTTTCGATTTGTCGCGATTTAATTAAATAATTTAAATAAATTGGCACGCAAAAGAATGGCATCTTGACAAGTGTAGAAATGGATTGTGGTTGCTTCCTCGATATATGTAGTTTATTGTAACTTGTGATAAGGGTTGACGCTGTTGGTTAATTTCTCTATCTGCATGTGACACGGCGACAAACTTTATTATTATTTCGGTTAATATTTACATAAAAATAAAAAGGAATTTTTATTTCATCACCACATTCCTTCATTTCGTGCGTGCAAAAAATTGATTAAAGCCTCACATTTCGAGCGTATAAATCGATAAACCTCAATTCGATTTTAATCCCATTCGAATTCCATGCGTACATTCGACCACAGCCAATGAAATAATAATGATTATCAATATTATACGTGTGATGTGTGCGGTTGATTTCTTTTTAGTGCAAAATGATTTTCTTTTTCGAAAGATAATAATTCAATCGTATTGCTGAGCAAAAAATTATATTAATATATTCATTACTAATAATATTTATTATTGCTCACGCAAACAAGTGACGTGTTTAATGCGTATTGTTTGCAAATAGTCTCAATTTCAAAGTAGAAGCGTGTAACGCGAAACTGTTATCTTGAGACAGAAACATTCGATTTGGAGCTTTAAACGTGTGCATATTATGTAACTTCGATGTCAGTATTCGATATGCGTAATGGAAACGTTCTAAGAAATAATCGCAAACCCGATACAAATAAATTTGCATAATCTAGTTTTGATAGAGCAATATCGGCTGCACGTGTAAAATGGAAGAATTTCAAAATGAAATCTACTTATGTGTTTATCTGGAATTAATGGCACAGAAAATAAATTCGAAATTAAATTATATTAGATACTATTGCATAAAATTCTAGCGCCACCACTGTTGCGAATAACCTGCAAATAATACTCATTATCAATACGAATGTGTGATAATTTAACAGAATAATTTGATTCACTATTACCTCGCATCAAATAGTTGATCAAGTGTAAAATAATGGGAAATTGGTGACTTACTAATTATCATGTGACATTCGCTGATAGATTAATATCAATTGAATCGTGTTTGAACATTATAAGCGAGAAATTAGAGCGACGAAAGAATCTCATCAAATTAATTCATAACTTAAAGTTTCTTATATAAAAGTTTGTTTAAATAAAAATTAAAATTAAGTCAAAAGTAAAATTACAATAGAATTGTAATTACTCGTCAAAATGATACAGGAAGAGATCTAACAATTAAAATCGATCAATTAGATACCGACCTGTAGTGATTTCGCCCAAAGGCACGAAGTGTTCGTATTGGATAATTTCGCGAGCGCTTCCGCATTCTTCCATTTGCAAAATTCCATCGCAGTGGCCGACTTCCCGTATTGAGCGACTTCGATGGAGATCCTCGTGCCGGTGGGACATTTCAAAGTCACGAACTCGTCGTCGCATCCGGCGCGCCGAAATGTTCGCAATGTGCCTGACAACAGAGCTGCAGATGTCAAGTGTACGCCAATGGGATATTAATGCACCATTACCACCAATCCACCATCGTAAATGAAGAATCACATTGGCCACCACCGGAAAAGAAAGAAGGAAAAACAGCAATTAACAAGTGCAACTTGAACATTAATTATGCTTGATTAGTGCCAATGATCTGCATCAATTCTTATCTTAGTAAATAGAAGAGCAAATATTTCAATCTAATTCTCAATAAAGCAAAAGTGGAGGCCTCTGTTTACACAATTAATAGACAGGGCGTCCATAAAAAGGTGTCGCAAACTTCGGGGCCTGAGGGTATGGCCTAGAAATCTAGAGCGTGTTTATTTCTGGCGATTTTGCACATTCTGATACAAATCACTTCTTCCATGGCCATCTTCTAAGTAATGCCCCGAAAATGAACAATCATCGCTATCTTTGAAACCGTCCATTTACGATTTATACTTTTCATCTCGTCTTGAGCCATATAATCGCTCCTTATAGTTTGGGAGACTTGTTTTAGCACACTGGCATCGCGATACATTGTTTGTTGTATGTTAATTGTTATTTTATTCGTGCTAAAGTAAAAGATTGGAGTTAATTTATTAGTTACGATTGATGTTCTTTTCCATTTGTAATTTGAATGTTCTTTAAAATTGATTGCGATGAACGATACGAGGAATTCACGTTGAATACTAATAAGGAGTAATATCGATGTGACGTATAAGTGGCAAAAACAGATTTATTGTCATAATACGAGACAATAAATTAGTGAGTAGAAAATAGGAAATTACTTGACACCTTGGAATGGATCACTTATTGAAATTTTATACATTATATTCCGAATGATATATTAAGTAATATAACATCATATTTTTCAATGTTTTAATAAATTGATTTATAACAAGGTCAAATAGTTGTCGATTGACTCTAGTCCTTTTAAATATCTACCAACAGCTGGACTTGTAAGTATTTATCACTTATTGAGTTAATTTAATTAAAATTATAACCTTGCAATTGCAGGAAATAGGATGAAGAAATTCGTAATAAGTGCGTTTGCAATATAACTTTATAACTAACTTTATGTTTTAATCAAAACGATCAAATATAAACTGAGGTGACCAAAATGGGATTTAGCTGCTACAAAAATGAATGGTTTGAGACTGAACACTCGCTGGTCAGTTAAAAGTTTACTCCTATTTTTCCTTTCTTAGTTCTCCTATATTTGCTGTTTCCATTTACTTTTTGTCTTTTGTTCTGCATTCTGCGATGTACCACACGAAAGTCGTATCCTGTTTCGAGTCCTTTAATTCAATTTTCGGTAATAAAAAAGAAAACCTCGCCGACCAAAAGTAAAGAAATAGACCATAATTCCCTAATTCATTAATATAGTTAATTACAGACGAAATAATTTAGTGGAAAAATTGTAGTTGGCTTAATTGTTAATGAAACTGTACTAAACATTATTCTCGCCTGTTGCAACGACACAATTATTTAATTAAAATGTATCTTAAGCACATTACCTTAAGGGGCTACATACACCTATTGTATCAACTTTGAACTATATTCTCTGAAATTTTGTGTGTTTCTATGTATAGGGGTTCTAGAATAAGTAGTAGTAAACTTCGTGGTCGCAACTTGCTCCTTCCGTCGATTTCGAGGACAGCAACGTTCTTATAAGAATAATTCTAAACAAGTATTTCGTGGAGGAAGATTTCCGCTGTATCCATCGTAGTTGCTTGGTTTTTGATCGGAATATTAAAAGGTTACTTCTTCCTTAAGCAAACAAAGGAACGAAGTTTTTGTCATGGCCGTTTCTTCGCCTTGGTTTTAGATTTCAAATAACAGTCATTTGAAATTGGAAGCATGGTTTTCGAATAAAATTCCTGCAATTCATCTTTTTTTTGCTCTCTTGAACTAACTATAAAAATCAGAAAACTCTAGAGATACGTACTCGATTTTTGTATAAGGAAGCTCTGTGCAAAATTTGAAACAAATCGGACCATTAAACGCCTTTTCACTTCTATTACTTTATTAATTTTTCAATCGGCCTTAATCTATTAATAATATTGACTGCTTCTTGGACATGTAAATATGAATGTAACAATAAAAATGTCAAAAATATTCATTTATTTACGAAATATAGTAAATTATTCTGTTATTTCGTTTGCGAGAAAAAAAAATCGGTCGTAATTACAAGATACATTAATATTTTATAGCAGGAACTAATGAACATTATAAGCATGTGAACGATAAAAAATATACGTGCGTGTAGAAGGTAGCACGGGAAAATGATTTTTTTTTGCTTTGAGTAGCATAAGCCTTTTTATACATGGGAAAAATATAAAGGAAAATCCACAAAATAGCCTACTCGTAATGAATACAACAGCATCTTTCTTTGTTACACCCATAAACTAATCAGAATTTAAAAGAGAACGTACCATCGTGCTAGATATTTACATTTTCTTTTATTTAGTGGGGTAAAGCAGAAGAGCACAATTGGGTTTAATAAAATCTCAGGGTAACAATGTAACGATACAAGGAGGTAATTTTAATAGATGCTACGGAATTCTTCACTTCAATTGCGACGTTACTGCGGTTAGTTTCGAATAAATGTAATTGCTTAAACGTTTTAATAATGCATCAATTAAATTATCGCGACGACGATCGTACTGATGATGTTAATAATTATGGCAGCAATTATTTGACAGGGATAATGTTCATCGGGAGAAATTAAACCATTTGATACGTTCACGTTTGTAATATTGTGTGTGGGCGATATATAAATTAACGATGGAGTAACATTTGGTGTTTGTACGACTCATGAACCGTTATTAAGTAACATAATAACATGTTTTCCTAAAAGTCGGAAGCAAATCGTTATGTGATTTCAATTTGAATATTACCTTCCCAAACGTGATTTGAAATAGTCTTTAAGAAACACGACGAAAATGAATTTTTTTGTTGGAAAGGCAAAAAAGAAGAAGAAAAAAAAGGGGGAAACTATCCCAGAATGTTTAGTTTATTTAGTTTCATTAATGAATCATTGGGATATGCGACATGTGAAGCTTGGTCACGTCATCCACGTAGCCTGGCTCACAAGCGATTCATTCTTGTAGTTCCTTTCTTCCACTTTTTATTTCCTCAATTTGAGGAAAATCCTTCCCAGCCAAAAGACTAAGCAATTGAAATAAATTACTTCATCCCTTATTTGTCTAAATACATTTTGACTTGAGGGTATAAATAAAACTGGCCATAAAAGCGACTCGAAAACTATTTAATCACGAATTAGGATAAGAAGAGGCAATGAAAAAGGAACTCGATAATAAGCATGTATTTTTTATTCCTTGAAAACAAATTCACCGACAGAGGAAAAACAAATGAAATAAGTTAGAAAAAAGTTTGTGATGCAGACAAATGGACTAATATGATTGTAGAGTTCGGTCGTCACAAGCCCAAAGTTACTGCATGATGTCTACGATCTATTCATTTCGACCGCTGCTTCCTGCTAAAACCATTTGTAGGAAAACGGCATGTTGAAAGTACTACACTTGATATATTGAAAATTGCTTTAGAATATTTTGTTTTTCGAGCAGCAAGTTTCGTCTTGTTTCTCAATAGAATGGGACGAAATTTTGAATAGGGAACGCTAGAGTAAAAATGAAAAGCACCTGGACGAATTTGAAAATAATTAAAGAAGAGAAAATAAATGGAAAAAATAATTTGCCGTGGCCCTATTGTTTGTAATTGAAAACTGAGTTTTTTCATTAACATAAACATTCGATGTACGTATTTGTCTAATGCCGTTAAATAACATATATTTAGAAAAAGCGTATGGCATTTGTTATAGAGGAGACAAACTTTTTATTCAATTCCTCTTTCATGTTTTCTTCTTTTTTTGATTCAACATTTATTACACGTATGCAAATCTTCTTCTTTGAGATTTATTTGCGCGTAATTTATTTATCAAAGCGGGGGAAATGTTAAGTAAAAAATAAGATGGAATAGTAGGAAGAAGACTAGGCAAAAGTTAAAAAGCAATTAATCATCACATTAATTTTAGAAATTAATCGAATTTCGGCCTATTTTCCTTAATGTGAAGCGGTAAAGCTTAATTTCTTTCAATTGCGAAAGTAAATGTACTTGATAAGAATGCGGCTCGAATTTTATTTTAAGCAATTACAGATCAGAATGAAATATTTTCTATTCGTGATATTTATTATTTTGTATAAAGTTATATTGAGCACGACGGACAATTTCCCCCTTTTATTTCGTTCCATTCAATTCGGATCGCTTCTTTATTAATTTTCTATTATTCTCCATATTGCAATAGTCTTCCTTATAATATTAATCATTAGCGTTAATTCTAGCCCATTCTGGGTAAATTAAAACTTTTAATTGAAACGAAGTGTTTCGCAGTTTTTGTTCGATATTTGTAATGAATTAATATGTATGTCGATTAAATTTATTACATTGGTATTTGTCGTTTATTTAGCACATTTCCCTGGTGTTGCAATCGAAGAAATATTCAATTGGATCCAGCAACATTATCTCGTTTTAATCGCTTATGTGACATTTATCAACTTACGAAGTGTTGGAGTCGCTTGATGCTAAGACAATAAACGCGATCGTGATCGCAATAACAATGTCTCCATAATGGATACGAGCTTTTATACGCATTAAAGGCAATTGAGAGAAAGGAGAGAGAGAGAGAGAGAGAGAGAGAGAGAAATATCACGAATATGTTGGCGAATTTTTCGAAATCCCTTTATCCTTACCGTGGAAATTTAATTATATAAAATATTTCACAGATTTGGGGCGGACTTTTCAGAAAAACTTTCGGGTCAAACAGAAATTTCGCTAATTTTGTTTGCGTGCGTTTGACTCAATAATATGTAGCAGGTATAACGATAGGACAGTTTTCAACTATTTTCGCATGGAAATGAAATAGCGACGACTATTTCCCTCTGCTCCAACTTCCTCTCGCTATTCAACTAGACTATTGATGAATAGTTTGCGTGATGGTTTTATCGAACGATTCCGCTCGAGATGGGATGGGAACGGGAACGGGAAAAATGTTTGAGGAACGATCCGTTTGTTATTTGCCCCTTTTTCTTGTTTGGCGAAAGCTCTATTTGCGGTGGCGTGTGAAATGATGGCAGGCGAATGCGTGGCAAAAGGCCTCATACCGAGAAAACATCTGTAAAGTCCCAGCAGTGCCCAATTGCGAACGCATCCGGGATAATAATTAACCACTTGCTACGACACTCTTTAGATCATACACGTCAATTCGCCAGAAATAATTGTTATCATTGTTTCGTACATAATAACAAACAGTTTTTATCTTTGTTAATGGTAGTAAATGGCACACATTTTATTTTATTTACATTTTGTTTATATGCTGCACCAGAAACGTTTGTAGTTATAACACGTTGCAAAAAAATACATTTTATGATTTAAAAATGAAAGTTTTTAAATAAAATCTCATTTATAATCTTTGCTAAAACTTAATAAATCATCGAGAGATTTTAATTATGTACCGAATTATTATTTTCAGAACAGAATTCACGTTATATTTCCTCTTCTACTAGATATTTTAGCATTATACACAGAACGCGTGAGGCGTTTCTCTTTACGTGTGCTTACTAAATTATTTTCCATCTACGTTGATATCTTAACAGATTAATACTGAAGAATATTTGTTAATTAGCATTACCTGGATAGTAAATAAAATTTAGCGAGCTTTCCACTGGACAAAATATGCTCTCTAGAATTGCATTCACTCATTTAATTCTTAGAACGATTCTTATTCTAAGAAACGTGGAAATAAATAATTTTCTTGTTCCTCAAAATTCACGGCACCATTATATCACACTTGGTTTTAATTCACCTTAACTACTTCTCGTTTTCTCATTTACGTGAATGTAGAGAATCGTTTTGTTAATTATCTGGACAAACATTTACGGATTTACACGGATTAAGCTGAACAGTGTGTTATTTATTTACGTTAGAATAAAAATGTTTCCCATTTTTTCTTCTCTTTTAGGGAAGGATTTTAATTTTGACGTAGCTCCTCTAAGCTTTTGTTAAAGTGGTGTAATATTTTAAAAGAAATATTACGAGCTCGAGTTTATAGTGTTGTATACAGTGACAGAGTCATTAGTCGCTTTTTATACTTTAAAACATGGTTCTCTCTTGTTTCTTTCGTCGTGGCATTTGTGCTCTGGGGGAATGAGCAAAAATTTAGACAAATGAAGATTAAAAAAGAAAAATTGCTCATAATTTCTCTAATTATCGACACAATTCTCTCGTGTTAGGAACGATTTTATAAAATCAAAAATATTTCGATGCAATAAAATATTATTGTAGTGAAAATATTTGTATAAAGGCTCGGAAAAGAAAAAGCGAAAAGAAGAAAACACAACTTTTTTCCCAGAATAAAGAAGGAGGCGCATAGGAAAGCACTGGAAACGTACACTTTTACTTGTAGTTTTAGAAGCATAAGGCAGTTATTACTCCTCAAGCATATACATTTTAAAAATTGCGTTTTAATTCATGATTTTACCAATTTCAATCGAAATTTCAAGATGATACATCCATCCTGATTTAATGAGACATAATAATGAGATGCTAATCCCTTGCCACAAGTACTAATAAAGCTCTAGGACGGCCAAAGTAATAAATTATCAACCGTTTTAAATGGAAAATCAATCTTGACTTATTGTAATCGGTGTCGTTATTTACACTTATAACGTGAATAGTTTCGTGTCGACAGGCATTACCGAAAAGAAAAACGCATTTTCTTTCTTCATTTCAAAAGTACTTCCGATTTTTGCTCTTTTTCTTCGCATTAACATTCATCCTGTGTGCGTGCATCTTGTTTCTTCTGCTCATTTTGGAACGCTTAATATTTCTCACGGATTTTTTCTGGTATTTTGTTATATTATATTCCATATGGATCATTCTTAAGCATTTAACTGCCAATCGCTAGCTACCACCATTTTATTCATATCAAAATATTTAATCGATACGATATATAAATATTCACACATATCACAATATAAATCATTCGCTGAAAAACTAGTAAAGTGTACGAAAATTGTATTAACTTGATAACCCTTGTAAAAGGGCATGCATAAGTGCAAATTTTTAGCTCTTTTCTACAGGTGGAATTGGCCATCTAGCAAGCAAATAGGAGGCTGCAATTGAAATTCATGATAATTTGAACCTTTATTAACAAGTTAATGGTGTTTACAATATTTTTTTTCTTGCGAACTGCCTAGAAAATTGGTTTCAAAAACGGCGGATAATTGTTAACCGACCACATAAATTTAAAGACGATCTTCTGATGGACATGGATAATAGAATTGCTCTATAGCAACTAAAATTATTTCATCTGTGTGAAAATTATACACTCTTTTTTTATTGACAACAAAATGCGAAATCCTACAAGTATTTCCTGCGGATTACTGAATATTGATGAAGAAATTACTGAATATGAAGAAGAAACTTTATATCCAACTGATATGGTTATACATAATAGAATAGGTGATAAATAAAAAAAAATATCTGCAAAATCTAAATAACGTACTTGCTGCATAACAACTTTTGCACGACGCAAAATAAACCGGATCAAGAGTAAATTTTAATATTGATTAGAAGCCATTTCAGAGTCAATCATATTTGTTTCGCATTTCATTCTTGTTTCTCTTACGTTTCCTACGTGATATTTATATTCAATTTCCTTTCTTATTCTTAATTGTTAATAGTAATAACCATAAATATCACGTGCTCTAACGTACTCAAATGAATTGTAATCATCCGTGGAAAAAAATATGAGCAAACTGGCTCCGAAGAGCAAATTCTCGATGTAGAAATATCCCTTTTTCTATACCGTGCCTTTATGTAAACATACAAATACAAGGCAGCTGCCATTTCTTATGTTTACGTCTACAAATCAATACTTTTGCATTCTATACGTGCGGTCGCACTCAGATATCATAATACAATATGAATAAAACGTAGATGCAGTGCGGTTTAAAACTAGAGTTTCAAGACGAGCGTTAAGGCAAAGAGCAAACAAAAAGCAAAATTTCAAATAAACTTTTCCATAAAGAGACGAAAGAAAAACCTCAACTTTTAATTTTACAATTAAATTATAGCAAAATCCAGATGAAAAAAGAAGATGTTTATTAAATACCTTTACAAATTAAGTACACTAAGAGTTAATCTTTCGATGTCATTTAATTTTTGTCTCGCCTTTCGGATCGATACGGCTTAACTTTTATTTGCAAAATTAATTTCTCTCCCGAATTAAATGGTCCCTTATCTGAACTAAGAGTTGATATCATTTTTTTCTTTATTAGACAATGCTGCAATAAAACAATGGGGAGGAAGAAAGTTAAAATTGTATTTGAGAAAAATACAAGTTTATTTTTGAATAAAATCTTGCAAAAAAAAATATTTATTCAACTATTTACACCCCAAGCGAGCAAATGTTTGTGTTCCACTTCATTTTCATTCTTTTATGGCTTCTATATAGTTACAAAATTGAAAAACAATTGTTAGCCTATTGAATAAACAAAAAGGCGGACGAAGAATTGTATGAATTCGCTCTTTTTTGCCTACGGTTTCGTTTTTGTCTTTTCGCTCTTCTATCTTCCTTTAGAATGTTATCCGCATTTTCGGATTATTTTCGTTTACTTGCAAAGTTATCAATGCCAAGCAAATACTGGCATAAGTTTTCTAATTTTGTTATAACGAAACAAGAAACCATAAGGAGCGATCAGACGTCATTCATATTTGTTTGAATAGTAGGGGATAAATAGACCCTATCCTCAGATGGAATCAAATGTCACAGAGATAATGTTTCGGAGAAGTTACCAAAGCAGTTTCTTACATGATTAAAAATCGGAACGAGGTTCTTAATAAATGGCTTAAAAATTTAGCCATTCACAAGCACACCTCGTTTATCTGTCGTCGCATTTGAGAGAGAAGACAATGAAGCAAAACGTCTTGATCTTTCTAATTATTATTAAACGAAATTTTTAAGAGAAGTAATAAATATAAAATAACCGTTATTATTTGCACTTTATTGTGTAGACAACATCAATGAAGAAGAATCTCATTCTTTAAAATCGTATATGTTATCGTATGATGCGAACAGCAATGCAAGCGACTCGCCTTATTGCAATGACGCGCAATAACCACGATGACCTTTCGTAAAATGATATTTCCCTCGTAGGATATCTAAGAAGAGCCAACGTCTGAATGGATAATTATTCGAATAATTTAACATTAGTTAATGATGAATAATTCCATGAGAATTATTTTATTTATTGCAGACATTTCTTTCTGTGTAGGTAACACAATTGAATAAGTGAAGTGTATAAAGGTACACGGAGCTCGCATAATCTACTATATGGTCGTAGAATGCGACTAATTTAATTTTGAAGAGGATTAGCAAAATTGTGACGACATAAGGAACCAGCACGAAATTGTCAATTTCATGGCAGCGTAAAAGAGGAACTGCATACTCGTTAATTATACAGGGCGATTCAAAATAACACCGACAACGCTTAATGGGTGATTCCGCTCGTTAAAATAAGCCAAAAAGTCTATATGAACCATAGTCCGATAATGCTCGGTCTTCGAGACATCGGCCGTCAAAGATCGGTTTCAAAATCTCAATTTTGTTAATAAAAAATAAACGAAAGCATATTGATGAATAATTACAGTCGTGTGATAATTAATGCGTGTAAATATTGTTTTAAGTTTTATGAGGTAATACAACATTATATAAAATAAACAGAGTAGAAAATTACATCAAATATCGATGTAAACTAGTTGAAAACTTCATCTTTTTCATATAACGCGACGACATGAAGGGCATTTTTATCCTTTCACATCCATCTTGTATCGATGCAAATATGCGTTGCTAAATTAACCCGGTGTGGTTTTCCTATACTTTTTTGCTGCAAGTAATTGGATAAAATTCATCCCTTTGATGTCTTCTTGTTATACTTTCATACAAAAAGAATATGTCATCAGCTTACACGTAAGGACGACTATTTAACTACCAAACGAAAACGACGAGAGAGAAATGTAATTAAAAATAAGAAAAGAAACCAAGCAAATCTTTCTTGAGTTTTTGTTCTATGTCAATCCTTCGAATACACAATGCACATATTTAACGGAATTGGACAGGCAATGTCGGATCTTGATAGGGTCATATTTGCCACGTTGATTTATTGTTAAGAGCAACAAATTATATTGTGTATTTAAAACACACAAACAAACTTAGGAAAATCGACCAGAAGGGATATAGGTTAACAATTAAATCAAAAATGTTTGCGAAGAAAAAGAAGAGGGAGGGAGAGAGAGAGAGAGAGAGAGAGAAAATGGAAAACGTTCGACTATTCTTTGTCCCTTCTTTTCTTTGAGGTCGAATAAGCCCCAGTTACTCGTATCGACTTCGAACGTGGCCAACATTCCTTTGTCGTTTATAGACATTAACCATAATTTAGGTGTCTGCTCCTTTTAATTTTAAATCCGCATTAAACCAAAGTTTGATACGTGTGGGAGGAAATGGGACCAAATTACCTTTCTGTCTTTCGTTCCACAAAAAGAAATATTATTGGGAAATTTTCATCGATAAAAATCAAAAAAAAAATTAGCCGAAAACCGGAAAAAAAAAACAACGTTAATGTTATCTCTCTCTCTCTCTCTCTCTCTATCTATCTATCTTTATTTGTGCCAAACATCTGCCATAATCTCTCAATAATAATAAAAGTGTGTTTGTTTGTTTATCAAATGTATTATATGAAGTTTTCTTTAATTACTTCTTTTCATTTTCCGTTGAAAATGAGAGAGAACAAGTTCCAAAGACGATAAAAAATTATGGTTAATTTAATCAATTCGACCCTTTTTCTTTCGAGCTTAACGCAATATAGGAAGTGACTGCAGCGTAACCGAAGAACAATAGAAATAAAATCGTTTTGTTTTAACTAAATTAAATTTTTGTGTGTATGTGCAGAGATTCTTTTTTCTAAATGTTGACCGGCATTTTATATGTTTAACAACAGAGAAATCTTCACCTTCCTTTTTCATTTTTTCATATGTATAATAATAATAATAGTTTTCTTAAGGAAAAAGTTTGTGGCTCGTTGATTAAAGTTGCCATTACGTTTTCTGGCGAAGTTCACGTTTTAGCAAAACTAGAAGGCATTTACGATCAATAAAGCACGACAGGGAAACGCTAATAATAATTTGAACAAATTAAATAATGTCTGCAAGTTCTCTTTGACCTTTCTATAACACAAAATTAAAAAAAAATCGAGTAATTTAGTGGAAACAATTGCGTTGAATCTAAAAAACTTCAAATCGTTCGTGCTCTCGTGACAAACGTTGCGGAATGTAAAGCATAGAATGCGATGAAAATATAATTAATTAATACAGGAAACTTTCAATGTGAAAGCCAATCCCATCTTGTGGCAATGTTCTTTTCTCTCCCGTTTTAATATAATTTTATTAATCGTAAAATCATCATTATATCTTGATTATATTCTTATTAGCTCGAATAAACTTGATTTCGATATTAGTTTATTAGGAATGGCAATCAATATAAATCGAGTAAGAACTAAAAGAACAAATGACTCGATTTAAATTGAAACTTATAATGCCTCTACGAATGATGCCGATTATTTTATGCAGAAAGTTTGGCAAAACTAATTATAATTATGTTACGTCCGAATTGACGTAACTTCGAAGGACCACCACTCGATGTAATTATCGAACGGACGAATGATTTAATTTTTATTTACACAAGATGTACAATTTAGTTGTGTTAACGAATGTTCAACAGAACAAACCGTAAAACGAAACGAAACAAAACTTGAACTAATGTTCGAACCGAGCGACTGAACGTTCAAGACAAAATTCTTGATAAAAAGGCAAATGTTAGTAAATTTATATGGGCACTTATCTCTCCCCTTCCAATTCGGGGAGAGTGTGCCCTTTGTGAGACAAAACTGCCCAAAACCAGATTTTGTTGGCTGGCAGCTTTGTCTCAACAATATTAACATACAGTCACTCTCTTGTTGCGATGAACCTTCAATTTCGCGTTTGTTTCTTTCGATGTTTGAACAAACGGTTCATCACAACAAGAGAGTCCATCGATTGCTCTTTATTTCCTTTATAATGTAAAAAGCCTATATGCAACATAAATAGTTCGTTTGCATGCTCGAATAAACGGGCAATAGAAATCCTTTACAACTATATATAATAAGCATAATATTTGTACACGTATAAAAAACCCAGTTTTTCAAATATAACAATGGAGAGAGAAAGCGGCTGCGACAATTTATATAATATTCCTCGAGTGTGTTCGATTATTCGCAAAATTAATTTACATCACGTTTCATTTTAAACGTTTACAAAATAAGTTTTTGGCTTAAACTAATAATTTTTACTTTTTCAAGCAACAACGTACAGGAAAATGTTTTGAGACACCTGAACCGTTCATAAATGACAGGTTGCTCGGATAAAATGTTAATCGATTACGAGCACTATAATTATTATTCCCAACATTGTATCCCATATATACTCTTATATAATTTTATTTAGATTTTAACATTTTTAGGAATCGTTGCTCCAATTATTTTAGGTTCTTCAATGGCCGTATAAAATATTAGATTCCATTCAATGGTCCCCAACGTTGTATAACATTAAATACAGCGTCACGAGTTGCGGAGAAAAAAAACTGTTTTCCTTTTGCTCGGTATTTATTTATTCACAATATATTATCATAGACGATTTTCTGATAATTTTTTCGCGCCAAAAAACCTTCCATTGTTAACGTAAAAAGTTAACTTACGATCGTCGTATGGAAAAATCGTATGATGAGTGGAATAATTTTACTACTTGTTACGCAATTTTTCTTTAACTTCAATTAACTAATTATGATAGAACGGGAAAATTAAAAAGATTTTTTAAATTCAAAATTTATTTTTAACGTATTCTTCTTCTTTTAAGTCTTTCATTCTAATGCGAATTAATGTTAATTATAGTCATAAAATAATTCACGGTAGAGTAGCTTTTTTTTACGCACAGTTTTTCATTTCAAATCCACTTTGTATTAAGGCAAATTAAGTTACAGGACAGAAATTTACGTGGCGATAGCGTCGTGAAAAACATCAAGCTTTCTTTCTATAATATATGAACCAGTATTAGGATAAGTATTTGGCTTTAGTAAAGTTATGCAAGGGAATTTGTTAGTTTCAAGCTCTGAACGCTATGACGCGCTGACGAACTCTATAAATCTACGAACATAATTAAGTGATAAATAAAATAAATCGGATTGAAGGAAATCACTAATTTTCATTTTATTTTAATATTAGAGAGCAATTAATCATGTCATTTAATTGAAGTGTCTTCTAATAAAAAATTAAGACGTTTCGCACGAGCAATATATTCTCCAGGGGATAAGAAACCTTTATGCAAGTAAGCTTGTTTTATAGGCAATGCCCTCGTTCTTTGGATATAATTTGTTTATGTAATTTAAAATATTTCCATAAAATATGAAACTATTTATTGAATTCGAGTATGGAAAAATACGTTCACTTCAAAACTAAAATCCCTCAATTTTCGTATAAGTTATGCAGTTAATTCGTTCCTTATGTTTTTATATTCGCCTACTTACATAAATCGTCGTTGTCGAATCCATTATTGAAGCATTTGAGTTTATTATTGGAATAATATTCTCATGAAATTTCTGCTCGGTAAAGGTACAAAAGCTTTCAAATCTGTTTTTTTTTTTGCTATCTCTATCTCTTTCTTTCTCTTTTATAAATGATGCGCCCATATTAATTGAAATTCGCCCAGATATATCGCCTAGTGGGAGCGCTATTGGAAATATCTAAAACCTGAATCAAATTTCTATTAGACCGCGTCCTTTACATTTAATTGAATTAATTACAATATTCTGTTTTCAAGTGAGTCGTAATTTTGACCACTGATAATTTGCAGAAGATTATGCGAAAAAGAATCATTTCAAGCGTGATAAAGTACGAAACTCGGTATGTTAAATAGATTCGTTCACACTAATTACACGTATCACTTTGCCTATCGAATTAAGTTTGGTCATTAAGTTGAGTGATGTAAGGTGATGAGAATTAAATATTTCAATTTTATTTGGCAGCTTGTCAAGGAACCGAAGTGAAATTTTCGCCTGAATATTTAACGAGGCAAAAGGCTTTTAAATCATTAACTAAATGAGCCCTTCATTTATTAAAAGAGAAATTTTCTTGACACTCTACTATAGACTAAACGAAAGGATTCTCTCTTGTTTCCCGTATTTTCTAAGAACATTTTTACTTTCAATTTTAATATTTATTATAATTGTCTTTTGAATTTGTAACCTACATTATCGTCCTTTGTATTATTTATCAATTATTCGTTCGATTGACCATTTATTCCTGATAGTCATTGCTATCCACTGTATCTGGCTGCATTATTTAATTGCGTTTTTTAGTTAGTAACATAATAACTGTAAATATTATTTCGTTTTGAGGAAAAGTCACGTTCATTTCGGGAATTTTAAATTCACAATCCACAATAGTAATGTTAAGAGAAAAACCCAAAAATTAGTCAACAATTAGTTGTCATCAAAAGGAAAAGGGATGTCACCACTCCAAAGAAAGAGATTTTCGCAACATGAAATAATTGTAGAACATCATCTTTCATTCCGCATAATTGCGGTGGTCCTTCGACACAAGGAAATGAAGAAACAAATGAAGAGTATGAGCTTAATCTTCTGTGCCATTCTTTCTCAGTCTCCAGCGTATTTCAATTTTAATTCTTGTTTTTTCTCTTTGTGATACATTAATTATTTTCGATTGTCTTCATATAATAAAGCAAGCTCTTGGAAAATGTATTGTGTAACATTTCCAGTAATCCTCTGTTATAAAATAAATATTTATTTCCAAATAAATTTGTATTTTTGTTAGGAATTGCTAGGGGAAATTTCATTTGAAAAAAAAAAACGGACAGATGAAAAATATTATTATTAATTAATAGCTCTTTGTGTAATACGTATGTGTATAAAAACAAGGAAAAATAAGGGGGGGTCAGGATAATGGAAAAATTCTCCCTTTTCTTTCCACTTTTCAATATTTTTCTTTTACGAAATTTTCCTTGTTGTTTCCTACTCTATGGAAAACTTATTAATTCAACGCGAACATCTTTTCCCGAGCGTGATATTAGAGGAGGGAAAATGGAAATTTTTTGTACGAATAAAAGGAGATATTTTTGTGCGGTAAAATAAAAGAAAAAAATTTGATTATTTATCCCGGACTTGATTCCATAATGGGATCGATTCGGGATAATTTTTTTAAATACCTTGTCTACATACCCAGTTGATTGTTTTGTTTTTATGTCGTTATTAACTTTGCCCGCTTTTTTGTTGATGTAAATTTCGTATTTTTCATGAATCAATTTACAATTTTACTTTATGTTTATTATTACTAAAGTAATATTGATTCGGTGAAGATATTTCAAGTATTAGAATTTAATTTTGCAGAAATCTGCTCGTCCGGAATGGAAAATTATTATTTGATGTAAGAACGAAAATAGCGTAAAATTCGTAACAACAACGATGATGACGATATTAGCACTGAAAATTGAAATATGGTAACTGTTTAGTCACTTAGAGACATTTTAAATCTTTTATTTTAATTGTTAGATGTTAGATAATTGAGGCTATTTGTCATTCTAGTCTTGTCTTATTGCTATTGTAATTTCATATGTTGAATTGATTACTTTCATTTATATTAGTTTTTGTCGCAGCCGCTTTCTCTTAAGAAAGCATTGTTATATCTTAAATACTGAATCTTTTCGTATGCGTATAAATATTGTACATTATTATAAAGGAAATAAATGGCAATCGATGGACTCTTTTGTTGCAATGAACCGTTTGTTCATACATGGAAAGAAACAAACGCTATTGAAGGTTCATTGCAACAAGAGAGACTGTCGTGTTATATGTTGAGACAAAGCTGCCAGAAATAAAATCTGGTTTTGGGCAGTTTTGTCTCACAAAGGGCACACTCTCCCCGAATTGGAAGGGGAGAGATAAGTGCCCGTATAAATTTAATAACATTCGCATTTTATACAGATTTCTGTTTTGAACGTATAGTAGTTCGCTTCGAAGTTTACGTCAATTCGGACGTAATAGATTTTTGTCCAACGTATAGTAGTTCGCTTCGAAGTTTACGTCAATTCGGACGTAATAGTTTTATGTTAATATACTATTAATTAAAAACGGTTGTTTACGTGAACCAGGGACAACCAGAACGGTCCTTCGAAACGCAACAGTAACATTTATTTTTACCTTGTAGGTAACCGTTCACAAATATCAAAAATGTACACGACAATTAATCGACCAACGTTTATTGATTCCACCATCGGTTTACACGATTATGTAGAAAAAAAAACGAATCAAAATAAAACCGCTTCGTCTCTTTCGTTTTATAAGGTTTATGTTGACTCAAAAGGGCCTTCTTTTCAAAAAAAAATTAAGCAAGTTTGCAAAATGTATTGTTCAAGTGCTAACCATTGCAAATTCTCTTATCCGCTTTGATTCCGCGTCTTTTACTTGTATAAAAATCTGAATTTCCTTTCTTCGTCCATAGAAACATTCAAAAACAATTAACAGTTTCAACTTCACAATCTAACCAAATCTCAATGAACATATAAATAATTGTCCATCGTCGATAATTCATTAAATTTCCGGAATAAAATATTTCCAAAGGTTAATAAATAAACGCACATATTGTTCTTTGTTATTGCGTTACAGACGACCGAATACGAAAAGCCATCAGACGATTTCCTTAAATTTAATTTTGATCGTCGAATCGAAAATCAAATTGGTACCCGTTTGGTAGAATAAAAGGATTTCTGCACATATTCCAGTTTAGACTGAAATTTTGCTACGATTTACAACAATTAAATATTCATTTCATTCATTCATTTTTTTAATTAAAATGAAAGCAAACTTTCATTCTTCAGTAATAACAAATAATAGTTGCCTATTTTGATCAAGAATTTACCTAATTAAAATGTTTCAGATATAAAAACTCATTTCAAGTTGAAATTCGCATTCCTCTAATAATGAAAATTTGTAGATGGAAGAAAATGGAAAATTATCACGAGCGCAATAAGAAGACTTGAATGAAATCCATCTCTTTCTTTCGTAAATCAATGAAAACCTCTAATTAATTTACTTTACAAGAATCAATGGAAATTATGTTATAATTGTGGTAATAATATAAAGTTACATGCTAAGAATATCATTTCCTGCAATTTACACTTGAGGAAATTAATTTCCAACGCTTTTTATTTCCTTTTTAGCGTCACTTAATCGTAAATAAATGAATTATGACACTAACAGGATCTCATTTTCAAGTTGATCCTATTCTCTTGCTTACCATCAAAACGATATTTCGAAGCCATCCTGTACCTGCTCCAGTACGGTCACCCGGTAGAGTAAATAGAAGACCGCAAGAAGAAAAAGTATATATGAAAGAAAATGCGAAACATACGATTTCTTCGTTCGAAGTATTAGCAATTGTTAAAATTAACCTTGTGTCGGATTAATTCACTGAAACGTACCTCGTTAATTAATGTGTATGTTGGAATAGTTTGTCGTGAAACTAGAACTTTTCTGCATAATTCCATATTGTAGCTAAATGAGCTATTTATTTTGCACTAATTAAAATGCGGTCGGATTATGTAATATTCGGAATAATTGATTTGTTATTGCTAGTTTAATGAACGAGAAACGTGAACGAGAGAGAAAAGCGAAAGACTTTCCAAATGATTCATTAACGATAATTGTAATTCGCTAAACATTAAATAAACCGAAATAAAATGAGCTATAAGTGAAACACAGAAAAATATAAAATCCTCATTTAAAGCGAGCGTAAAGGTGGACGTATAATTGTAGTTGATTTGCTTCTAATTCAATCCATATTAAACGGTTTGTTTCTATTTGACGGTTTGTTTTTAATAGAATATATTATTGCAGATTAAATAAAAATTGCGATTGTGAAACGTGTTTGTCATTGTGCATTCATATGAGGAGGACTTGATAACGACAAAAATTTTAATTACTGATTTAAATTAAATTATATGCCATAGCTACAAATGAATTTCTGCCTCTTTTTCAAATTTAATAAAAACCATTTACATTTCTTCCAAAGAGGAAGAACATAATGTAGACTCAATCAAAATTGTTTCTATTTATTACGACACATTTCTTCAAAAGCATAAAAAGCTCTATTCGGTCTTTTCGATGTTTAAAAGATAGTGCGTACAAAATATGGAATTCCGAGTGGAAATATGAAAAAGAATATTGTTTGCAACATAGAAAGAGATAGTTTAGTAACGAAACATTAAAATTACAAATTAAATAACAGCGACGATGAGGAATTTGCTAGACGAAAGATTTCCTACCCACAATTGCCACTTGGAACTTTTACAAAAAATTCCATCGTCATCATAAAACTAACTGTTTAACTCAGTTCAAAATGTAAAAAAAAACACCGATGGATAATACCGATTTTTTTTTTTCGTCGAACAGTGGCGAAATAAATTCGATATTTCACGGGTGGTTGATACGTGTAAAAATCCGTCAAAATTTACTTGAAAAGGTCATTAATTGATTGCGATTAAGCGCTTCAATCGAGCGTGTCAGTGTTATTCGACGCGAAAGTCGTATTATGTTAACAACTAAAATAACACGGAATTACATCCCGCGCGTTAACTTTATAAAATCTAATGAGGCGCAACCACTAAAAATTCTAGATGAAACGCCCATTAAATCCAAAGAGAACGTTTTCACTATTTTTTAGTCAACTTCGTTCATATTGTCGTTCATTTCCAATTAATTACCTTTTCTGAAGTGTTTTGGTGATATGAATTCTCGATATAGTGATTTCGAGAATCAGTTAATTTGCGTTTAATACTTATAAACCTACAAGTGTACACGTACCATTTTGAAAGCCCTAAAGACGCAATGTAACCCTTGAAATTGCGTCTGCTTGCAACCGATTGAAACAGACAAAGTTTGAAATTCTCTTTTAATAAGTGAATTAATTGCAGTTATTTCGAAATGGATGTGGAGGGAAACACGTATTGTCGATGTCGATTAAATAAACGCACTTTTAAAGGCCATCAGTTGAGGGTTTCAAGTTGCACAGTTATTAATCATTGTATAAAATTCAGTTCGTTTTCTTCACTAAACGTCGTATCATTTTTCCTTCAGCTTTCGTTTGTGTTACGCAGTTTCACAAAATTTGACCATAAGTATAGAATGAAAATGCCCGCCTATAGAAAAACTGAAACACTTTCGCCCTGTTCCTGGCTCATTTCCATTTCAATTTTAATCGAACGCGAACCTGTCAGTTTCGAATTTGAATCCGACGCCGATATTACTTGTTCGCCGTAGTTCTACTGTTACGTGATTATTTTCATTCTTTGTTCCATTCATTGTTGGTTTCTTGTGTGATTTTCACAACTTTTATTTTATTTATCTACTCGGAAATTAAGAAGTTCTCTCGAAAGCACTTAATAAAATTACTTTTGCTTTACTTTTACGACAATGCCCCGTTAAATCATATTTCTCGGAAAAATATTATATCAAGTTCATATTCGTAAATGAAATGTTGGATTCACTGAAAGGGGATTTTTACTGAAAAATATTATCTCAGATTGAACCTTTTAATCTTGCCAAATAAGGAAAAGAAGCCGTGGAAGGATAGAGACAGAGAATCAACATTTAAAAGAGATTCAACGTAGGAAAACCCCCAAAAACTTTACACAGTACAATAGCGACATCTTCGTTTATCTCGCAAAGTTATTTCCACACCTACCTACCCTTTTAGTCAGCAGGTTCTCTTTTTTTACTCTCACCTCTTAAGATAACTTATGTGTACACAATTCTTTACTAGTTTCCAATAAGACCTTACTTTCTGAAATTTAAACGCATTTAAAATTTCTGCAAGATTGATTTGAGTCTTGACTTGAGATTTTAAAGTCTAAAATTAATTGGTAAACTGAAACTTTTTTATCGATAGTCGTTAGTGAATTGTACGTCAAATTAAGAAGAAAAATTGCCTGGAAACATTAAATTTGTTTATAAATATTTCGTATTGGATCGAATGAAAGAAAAACCGGAAGAACGGACGGATGCAGCAAAATAAAATGTTAGAAGGAAATTGGTTTGACCGGTTGTCTCTCGTATACTTTTTTACTTTGAGAAATACGTCTGTAGAAATTTATTTCGTTGAATCCAATGTCGTAAATGTCTCCGTAATAATTACGAGCTTTCGCAGGCAATGCGAAATAAAAAAGTTGACCACGTTCCATCTGTGATTTACGAAAATGATCTCGAAATTCAGTTTGCTTATGCTTATTATTCAATCTAAACTTAAAACTTTGTTTTAGCGATTATAAAAATGCCAAAGTAAAGCGAGTGTTTGGATTTGTTTTACGGTGGTACAAAAATACCCAATTTACAGAAATATAAAAAACCTTTATTGGTTCAGTTTTCGCGAATTTATCTAATAATCAGCGGATTGCCTGCCTCTACACCTAATTGTGAACATAAAGCAGCAACAAACAAAGAAAATACTTTAAATGTATCAACATAAAAGGAACAAGTGCAATGAACATTTTGATTCTGTTACTGAAATGATAATAATATTAACAGATATAGCTTTCACACTTAATAAAAGAAACTGTAATTTAACGCTTATAAAGAAATACATTTTTGTGGCCGAACTTTCTTGGACCTTATACAACGCGAACAGCGAGAAATTTATCATTGGTTGTATCCGTAACGACTCCATTGAAATTGGTTATCTTGAAATTTCACTTCGCCGCTCCAAAAGGCTTGTAATATGTTCTCGTCGTTTATGTTCTTTATGCCTTTGATATGATGATGAATTACTGCTATCAACGTGTATTATAACCACTTCATATACTCCTTATGCAAAAATAGAAGACATTCTGCAAAACGTTCCGACATTTGCATGAGAAACTATTCGTTCAGCGAGTTGCATTCATTCCCAAAATTTTCTCAACGAAGACCATTTTTTAAAGCAATCAATTCGAATCAGTCCTTCATTTAAACTTTGAGCAAACAATAGAGTAATTCAATAAATTAATAGCATAAAAGTAGTTATTTATTATGGAACGAAAATGCTGGATAATTTAGTCGAAATTTCCTACAAGAACAAACGTTCAATTCGCGAAACGGAACGAAATTAATTTGTGGACAATTACAACAATTGCTTATGGTAATATTGAATTTAGTTTCTACGAAAGAAAACCCTTTGAATAACAGAACGAATACGTTTATGTCTAAGGCCAAGTTCAATATTGTTATATCTATCATAATTGTGTCATTCCCCTGTAAATTCACTCTCGATGCGATCGATTTCGTTCGTCACGTTGCACGACGTTGTTGAAATGACTTTGATCGATTTCGGATAAACAACGGTCAATGAAATTATTAGAACACGCGCAGGAATCGACATGATGACTGCTTGAATTAAGTTCGGTTGACACCCGAAACTTTTACATGAAAAATACTCCAACTTGGAACCAATCTTTTTAGGTTGACTGTTATCCGAAAGTAATCTCGCTATTTAAAATGATTCTAATTATCGAACGACATGAGGGATGGTTTCCTCAATATACATTAACCAATCTAGTTAAGAAACGACCGAACAATGAAACAGATGAAGATCGTAATTGAATTGATTTCTTGAAACATTTTATAATCAGACATTGTCTAACGAGAAACGTGCCAACAACGTTTAAAATTTGAACAAATGGTTAATGGTGAATTGTTGATTTAAATAAACAGTTTTCAAATTCATTGACATCTGATTTTTACGATGTCAACGTAATTTTCCTGATTTAAACTTAATAAAAATACAAAAAAGGAAAACCAAAATACATTACGTTATAAGCTTTTGAACTAATCAAGAGTTTATTCTTAGAACCAAAATTGTTGTGCAGAAATTTATATGAGGAGGTTTTCAATCCTACAAATTTCTCTTTCTTGCAGATGCTGCAGAAGAAAGAGAGAACGAATTTTATTGATTTAACTTATATACGTTATGTAAAAAAAGTTTGAATAAGCCAATAACTACAAAATAGAATAATAAATTTTAAAATTCAAATTCTTTATAGTCTCATAATACTATCAACCCCTTATAGATTGATAGATGGAATTTTCAAAATGCTATCATCCAGCATAAGAAATCGTTATTGAATGAAAAGTTGATTTCTTTTTATTGAGATTCAAATTTCATTCAATAAGTTAGAATATAAATATTTGTAATAGAATTAAGAAGTGCCTAACAAACAATAATAATTAAAACTAACACGTGTGTTAAGGGAAAACGTTCATATCCTTTACTGCTTTTAATTTTATTTGTTTTGCTCATTTCCTCGGTTTGATATGCGCTTAATAATCGTCGATATAACTCGCATCTAATTGAAATCGATGGCCATAAAACGTCCTTCGGTGTTGTTTACTCTTACTGTCAGTTCTCTTGTCCAATCGAATCCTTTACGGTATTTAATACGAGACTAACAAAAATCATTCTCAAATTTCATTAAAATCATTCTCATCCTGTTTGATTCCAACCTTAATATTGATACTTGCACAAATACGAACCATTGAATGCGATTAATCTAAAAAGAACGAGTTGCCTGTCGCACTATAATCATAGAGGAATTCAATGAAATCTATCTATATCGTGAGATGAAACCGTTACGAAAACTGGCGAACCGCAAATAATTCGCGAAAATGAACTCAAATATTTTTTAGAAATATCATGAAGTTTCTCTATCAATTGATTTGAACAATTTGATGCTGTACTAAATGCAACATAATAATATAATTTGTAAATTTTGGTTGAAATTTATTCATTGTAATTGTTAATATGTTAATGTTTGTTAATACTAAGCAGGTAGAAGGCGTTTAAATCCCTATCAAATGTTGTAATCCCCGAGTATATATTATAACTAATTCCGTTATATCGAACATAATAATACGTCGGCTTAATGCGAAGTAATAGTTGTTACGTACTAACCAAGTTTGTAATATAACGTAGTAAAAAATAAAAACGAAGGTACAGTTTTCCTTTACTTAAACTGAAAAACAGCTGAACTAACAACTGCAAATTATTTATTGAAATTTTAACGAGCAGAGCTTACTTGAACTGAGATAATGGAATACATTTCGTTTTGGTTTTCAAAATATAATCTTTGATTTAAATTCATTAATATAACGATTATAACTAAATATAAATTACGATTCAAATTTTAGTCAATATTGAATAAATTATATTGATTTAACAATATCTCAGCTTTTCCAGTTTTTATTAATGTTGTTCAATATAAAACTATTTAAATACGGAGCATGTAAAAATGAATAGGAGCTCATTTTACCATTTTACAGAAATATAGAATTTGGTACTAATATCTGTTAAATTAATTTTCCTGTCCAAGTGGAAAGCGAATACGTTTTCCTCCATACAAAGATGGAACACACTTCCTCTGTAAAACCATCCATAAAACGATGTTATAATTTTTTTTTCATCATTGTCATTCTCTCTCTATATGCACTTCATTTATGCTATTATGTTCGTACGCTAAAGGTACGATAAAGCTGACATAGATTAGATTAAAAGGGACTAACGCTAGGACATTATATACAAGTCCCGTTCGTCATACGGCCACATAAAAAGAACTCATTTAAATCCCACCATTTACAACAAACCCAAGTTTCATTATATTTTTTCATAATATTTCAGTGAATTATTAGCAAATTTAATCACAGAACTAAAGAGTGAAATGAAACCGGTTCGCTTTAAAACAAAAGTTTGTTTATATTTATGTTAAAAGTGATCCTGTTTATTATCACATTACAGAAGTAGCGTTTAAAAACTCTTCAGCTTATTGCTATCTCTTGTTGCATTTTATTTTCGCTGGCAAATGTTGACGTAATTAGTTTTAAAGTGAAAGATGCAATAAGGAAGAACTTGTATTAGCGAAATGCACATGTTTATGAAAAATAGAAAAACAAAAGTGTGCCTTAGAACTTAGACGAAGCAGACATTTCATAATGGACTGCAGAAAAGGCTGAAACTCAGCAATACCACTTTCTTTGAAATGTAAATATTTCCGCAAAGCTTCTGTAAATGTTATGAAAGAAAAAGGATCCTTTTGATTCTTAAAGCAAATAAAAAACTTAAAAAAGCAGTTTCGTATAAATTTGATATGAAAACATGTCGAATTTAATTTTAAATTCAATTCAACTATTCCGTGACGTCAATGTTACTTTAATGCGTACACAATCTCCTTTATCCATTGTACCGTCCAACTCGATTTTAATTATAGCGCCCTTTTTCCGTGATATAAACGTGCAGTGTTTTTTGCGAAATCAATCTTGCGTGTACAATAAGTAGTTTAATTCGTAAAATCAAAATATTGATAATAAAATTATGACAGAAATAATCCTTTAACATTTACGTAACAAGAAGAACAAATAGTACAAAATTTATTTAGATAATTCGCATTATTCGCAGAATTTACTGTATAATTTATGTATGTGCTATGTCTTTATATGCGACTGTGTTTTTGCGCTTATATGAATAAATATATAAAATAATATACGTTCTGTTGGATAAATTTTTTACGAATTTGAACATGTCGAATATGTGACATCCAAAGATTTCCTAAACCGTGTTATTCTTTAGTTTCCTTTTGCGCTTTTCTTTCATTCATCCTTCTTTATGGTTTTGAGTATAACCGATACATAAAATGAGGAAAAAAATAAAAAATATAGGGGAAGAGACAATCCAGCCATTCGACAACAAATATATTTCGGCCTTTCACCATTTCTTTTATTTCCTCCATATTTTTCCCTCTTCTTCCGTATAAATAATATATGTTAATACCCTAAAAAAAGCCTCCGTTTTTTATGAAACAAAGAATTGCAAGAAACACTTCCCTCTCTCTCTCTCTTAAGAGTTTTTCCATTTAAATAATCATCATGAGACTTTAGTGCATATTGAAAGTGAAATTACTTAAATTTCGTCAAAACTTTGTACACTTTATTATTAATTACTAGTGAATGTTGCAAAAAGAATTTTTGCCGGG
The DNA here is from genome assembly GCA_963695495.1 of Hololepta plana. Taxonomy (NCBI): domain Eukaryota; kingdom Metazoa; phylum Arthropoda; class Insecta; order Coleoptera; family Histeridae; genus Hololepta; species Hololepta plana. The sequence goes on along the minus strand of OY968833.1, from coordinate 44,554 downwards.
TGGTTTTGCATTCGTTGTGGACTTGGAGACGGGTGACAGTCCTCGTCTAGCCCCGATGCGGCCGTACAACTGTCGCAAAGGTTGGTCGTGCAGTCGTTGTGGATTTGGTTACGGGTGGGAGTCCTCCTTTTAGTTGCCCGTGTCGATAGCAAGTCCCTTTTCTCGGTGGCATTACAGTCGAGGTGGCTTTTTACTATTGACTAACTATTTTGTAGCACCCTGTATATGGCGGTAGCGGTCGGCTATGTTGTGTCCTTCGTTGGGCACTCGGGTGACATCGGCTGGTATCGCGGGCATAGTTTGAACTTTCTAACGGAAAATTATAATTCTTTTTATATTATTATATACTATAAATTAGTATAAAAAAAATTTGATTATTATTATTTTATTATATGATAATAATATTATTAATTATATATATATATATATATATATATATATATATATATATTGTTTTATTTTATTATATGAAAAAAATTTTTGCAGCGCGATTAAAATAAATTAATTAAAAGTTATCATTATTCTTCTTCTTCTTTTGCACTTGAAAATTGATCTTTTCTACACGCAAAATTATAATTTTAATAATTAATCACAGATATATTTAATATATTAAAATTAAAAGATATTTATTTGTGTTTATTTTAATTTATTATTTATATATATATTATTATATTATTAATTAATTAGTGTAAATAATATTATATTATTAATTAATAATTATTAATGATATATATTAACACACATTTAAAAAAAAATACACCAGATTGGTGTGTACAAATTTTGAATATTTGCCCCCATATATTTATTTTGTCTTCTTCCTTGTCTTCTTCCTGGTCTTCTTCCATTATTATTTTTTTTCTTTCTCTGCAATTTGCTTCCATTTCTTCTTCGTTGATTGCTCAGCTTTTTTTGCCGTACTTCTTCCGGGTTTTATTCCAACATTATTTTTTTTTCTCGCTGCAATTTCTTTGAATTTCTTTCTCGTCGATTCCTGAGCTTTTTCTGCCTACTACCATGCGAGCTTCCATTTGACGTAGAGTCCACTCTTCTCACACATTGTGATTGATTGTTTGCTGTTAACAAAGATTCAATATTTTAGTTATTAATTACGAATGAAAAACTGTGAATTTCCTCTTACTCGTTCTATTATCTACCCATATCGATTGGAAACAAAGTTCTTCGCTTGTTGAACTTGTTCTCCATTGCATTCTGCTGCTGGTAGGTAACGGCTGTAAGTAATAACATTTTATAATGAGTTACATTATTTACTAAACATAATAGTGCGACATTTCCTCTTACCTCATACATTTTCTTTGGATGCTCGCATGTAGAAAAGTGTCGCTTCTGAATTTTTCTTATTCCTTTGTTCTCGACAAATGGTTGCCTTTGGAAAGTAATTGAAAATTTGTTAGTGATTGAAAATGAAAATTGGAAATTTGCAATTACCTGTTGTGGTTTCGGCTGATGTTCGATTAGAAGAAGAGTCCCTTTCCTGGGCTTTTCTTCCCCGGGATACGCGGTTGCTGGCAAGTGATTGCTGTGAGCAAAATATTTCTGATTAGTAAGTGGTTGAAGACGCAATTCTAAAGTAAAAAAAATGTCTTACGAAATAAGCAAATTTCTGAACCAAATGGAGTCTTCTCTTATTTACTGCTGATATTCTTCTTGGCTGCCGTTGTCATCCTCTTAGTATGGGGGCACATCTCGAAATTTTTATTTATTTTCATTTATATTTATATCTTACAAATTTTTTTTTTTTTTGGAAATGCTACGTTTGCTAGTCTGATAATGCGACAAATTCGGTTTTAATGTGCTGCAATTACAATTAAATTCTTTAGTTGAACAATAATTTTAAGGTCTTGTAGCACATTAAAATCTCCAACATTCTTTATTTCTAATGAATAATTAAAACAGATTTTTAGAATTAACTGCCTATCAGACAAACAAAATTTCACCGTTAAACAAATGGCAAATGAAAATTATACAATACAAAAATTTAAATATTGAAATTTATAACGGTTTCGTAACATTTCGCGACATTTGCCAACAAAAGATAGAAGGGAAGGAAGGAGAGGTAGAAAGGCGAATTCGCAAAGCCTTATCCAGGTATCGCGTTTCTGCGACTTTCATTCTGTGGCAAATCCATGAGAAGAGAATCTGAACCACAGTTGGCGGCTCGACGTATCGAGCAGAATCTAGAGATTCTGTCCTGAC